>JAKRZM010000867.1:0-81007 GCA_036379175.1 Heliconius cydno galanthus
CGAACGGGCAACAAAGTGATCTAATAAAGGTTCCTAAAGGTATGGAACCCTAACAACTAAAATATCACACGACATATTAATTAAAATAAAAATAAAATTCAGGCGTTAAAACACATTAAATGTCCCAATACTTTTTATCAATCGACTGTAAAAATAATAATATTGAAAGCTTGTGTAGGCGACTAAATATCGATTATGTTTCCCTGCTGACATCGATGTTATGTTTTATTTAATGTAACATCCTTATTTGAACTGTTAACACCGATGATCATCGGGGCTTCCCTAAGCTAAAGTGCTACTTATACGTGACTGTCGGCTTGTCTTTGTTAAATTATTTCGTTTTTTTCTTATGTATATCGTGTTTTTATTACTATTTGTATTATCATTATTTGTGTTTTTGTGATATTTACTTTACGAATTTGGACAATTCTTTAAAACTTTATTTTTTTAAAACTTTTAGTTAGTGTTTTTTATTTTAAAATGGCGTATTCTCATTTTACTGCTACGGAGTATATGGATATGATTTTAATTTATGGAAAATGTGGACAAAATGGAGCTCTCGCAGTACAAACATACCGAGAAAGGTATGGTGATAGTCGTAGATGTCCATCAGATTATCGTATAATTGTAAAAGCTGTACAAAGGGGCCGAGAAAACCAACCATTAGTGCCACACCAAGAGCGTGTTTCGTCACAGGAATTACCAATAGCAGGAGGCAGGCAGAGGGAACCTAGTGTTAGGACATTTTGTTTGTCACGTGTTTCAAGATATTTCGTGTCAAATGACAGAATTTACGCATTAAGATATAGTCGTTTACCCAAGTGGAAATCAAACCGACACTCGTCATGTTTACAGACCCTACCCAACAGTGCCATGGCAGATGTCAATTTAAAATCCAAAATAAAAATACATTTTTTTATAAATAATGCAAAATATTATGATTCATATTAGTTTTTGTTTGAAGCTCCCCCAAGTCTATGCATAATTTAATATTAGGTTAGGGTTACGAGGTTTTTTATTAAAATATGTATAGACATAAGGAATTTATGTACCACCATGTTTATTGCGAAAGTTTACAGCCGGTAACTCTTGCGGTAGCCCTCCTGTACCTGCCATTGTAAAACAAACAAGGCTTTTACTTGATTTTGTTCGTAGATCAGTGTGAGTGGATCGAGTACCTAATGTTATTTGTTTTTTTTTAGTTTCGGGCATTATATAAGTTGAGTTGATTTTAAATACTTTTTTCGTATTGTTTTTTATTTGGAGTTTTGCTAATTAGATAAGAAGTAATAAAAATGAACGTCACACGGATGGATTTGACTGATCGTTCCATGTGTAGGAACACACACAGGATAAAGTATAAATAAGAAAAACATAATATTTTGAAGAAACAAACGTTTTTTTTAATTGGGTGGTGGAATTCAACGCGTTCTGTCTAAACAGAAACAGTTAATCTTATTATGAAGAACGAACTCACTAACACTGTGAAGTCACCATTTAAGCGATACTGGCGTCAAAAATATTCATCATACTATTTATATTATAATGAAAATGATAAGAAAATAACAAAGGACCCTAACTCATTTACATTTTCCACGCTGTTGTCCAAATCACGACAATCCGATAATTCGTAGTGACGCGAAGGAAGGGGGACAAATAACAACCGTTTATAAATAATAATTAGAGGCACAGCGTCTGTATGTAAACGCGTCCGTTGTGGGTTTGATTCCCATTTGAGAATTATTTTCATTGCCTCAATCTGGTAAAAAAGATTTAAATAAATTTATTTTAATCATTATAAATAATAATGGTAAGTCAAAACGCAACGTTAGGTTCCGTTAGTCAACACATAATGACTCGAAATCGGGTTTAAAACGGAGAACGGAATGTTAATACACTAGATCTCTCTGTCTACTGTCTGCGTGAAACATTTTTCAATTGTTTCAGTCCTTTCATCTTTAGTAACGTGAAACACAAAAATTTTTTAATACATTTATTTATTTCCGTAGTACATCTCATACAAGCTCAAGCGTGAGAGCTGAAATTGAAATGCTTAATTTAATAATTATGAATATTTGCTGTACTTTATGTTTAAGCGTTCTTTAAATATTTTCGTTATTCTGTTATTTTTAACCGTGAGTAAATGATTTATTATACAACGTAGCGCAGTGGGAATGTATCTGTCTGTTAATGGGACGGTTGTGAGTTCGACTCCCAATGGGAGGAATAACGGTTATTTCTTTCGTAGATAATACGTTGCGTTAAGCCGCGCCTTGTCGTCACTAGGTCGAGGAAATAAAATATTTTTTTACCTTCATGTAGCATAGCCTATGTATCCCGCATATAACAGGATATGCCGACGGAACCTAATATTAACACACTTCGTTCCGTTTCCACTAATAAACACTAATTTATTTATCCGAATGGAAATCCCACACGCAACCGCCACTTACAGTCACATGCTGTCTACTCGACCATGACGACTTCAAAATATTCGATTTTAGTTATGTACTTATATGAAAGACTAGCGGACGCGCGCAGCTTCGCTTGCGTATTTAGGGGGAATTCTAATAACCCATGAAACATGTGTTCAATGAAATATTTTTAAGAGTCGAAATTTCAAATTTTATAAAAATCGGTGGTGGTTTAANTACAACGTAGCGCAGTGGGAATGTATCTGTCTGTTAATGGGACGGTTGTGAGTTCGACTCCCAATGGGAGGAATAACGATTATATCTTTCGTAGATAAAACGTTGAGTTAAGCCGCGCCTTGTCGCACTAGGTCTAGGAAATAAAATATTTTTTTACCTTCATGTAGCATAGCCTATGTATCCCGCATATAACAGGATACGCAGACGGAACCTAATATTAAGATACTTCGTTCCGCAATTTCCACTAATAAACACTAATTTATTTATCCGAATGGAAATCCCACACGCAACCGCCATTTACAGTCACATGCTGTCTACTCGACCATGACGACTTCAAAATATTCGATTTTAGTTATGTACTTATATGAAGGATCACCTCCCACGTGATCAGAAAGCTTACCGGGCAGGGTACCTCGACACCTCTCACTCGCTGTGTGAAGGCATGACGAATGTGCCCTAAAAATATGACACTTGAAACCCGATGGCCTTCTTTATCTCATATTATATCTCAGATATAGGGTAACTGCGCGTGAAATTTTACAAGTGTCGACGGGCTCCGACCATCCGCCTCTAGAGAACGCCGCTGAATGCTAATAAACTAAAAACATAGAAGTTTGAATCCAAAATATAAAATGCTTAAGGTCTAAATTTAAGTAATATTATTAAAAAAGTTTTGTAAATAGTTTTTCAATGTAAATTCAACTATAAAATAAAGAAGGTACAGTAGATTTTTATATATTCGCTCGCATCGATGCTTTCCAATTTGTGTGGAATGGACGGTCATATTATGAATTTTCTTTACTGACCATACTTGATCTCTCTAAATTGTTCTTTGTAAAAATTCAACAGCTTATAGATGCTTTGTATAAAATTTTCTTGTGTGTATTTTTTCAGCTTCCGCTGTATCCGGCATATAGCAGGGTAGGCAGGAGGAACCTAGTGTTAAGACACTCCGCAGAGTTTACAAGGCCTTACCTCTCAGGGGCGAAACTCAACGCCGCGCTTTTGCCTCGGTATCTTGGCAGAGCAAATAAATGAAAATATCAATAAATAATTATTATTTCCCCCGATTGAAATTTTTGTTTTAGTTTAAACTAGGTACTGGTGATATATTCAATCTATTCGACGACATCAGGAAGCTTTTTAAAATAAAATAGTGCCTCAATTTAAAACCCAGCTCGAGGCATATCAAGTTTGAAAATCGATGATGAGATAAAGAGTAAAGGCACTTTACCATGATGCATTTGAAAATTCTTGAAGTTTAACATTACATTATATGTAAATTACTTCAAAGGATGCCTAATTTATAAAATTAAACTTAGCCGTAAAATGTTAGTGTAGCGTAGATTTATTACTTATTATTATTTTACCTTATAGGATGATTATTCTTATTTTCTGCACTCAACACGCATTATCTTAAAAATTGGGCGGAATATAGGTGAGTGTTTGACTCTAGACACCATCCGCTTACCCTGCTATATGTGGTACTGCTGCTGCTATACGTGAAGCTATTATTATATAGGTCAGACTGGGAAAAGATCCACAATAGCATAACAATATTCATTATATTTTACTTTTCTTTGCTCTGGTAAGGAGGCGAAGGGTAATGTGAGGCTAAAGAAAAGAAGTGAATAGTGTAAGACAGTAAATATTAATCAATATTTACTAATTGGAACTTTTACTCTGGAAATTAAGACTTATTCGTTCTCATACGTCTAGATTCCAGCACTCCATCTATAATTAATTAGCGTTCGACATAACAATAAAACATTTAGTAGCAAGCTGCAGCCTGAACTATTCACAGAGGAGGACTGCGGCAGCTCCTGTCAATTAAACTTGTACTGGAGATGCGGTTTCGCTTCCGATGTCTGTGCCAAATTTACTGCGGAACTGGACGACTTATAGCTCTTAAAAGCCTATGTTAGTATCTTTGTGGTAAATTACATATTTAATTTGTAGTTTCACGCAACTTTCTTATATACTACAGCTACCAAAGTAAATAAGAACTAGGAAGAATTTAATGTTTTATATTTATTTAAGATCTTTTACTGCTATTTTTTATCGACATATTTTCTTTATAGCGCTATTTTCTATTTTACAGCATTGTACAATTTTAAATATTCACTCTAAAACTAAGGTTTAGTTAGTCCTAATCTTGAGTGCGAAACCGAGTTTTATTTCTTACATAATCTTAATTATTTTTTTACTTTACTTATATTATTATTAAAGGGTTATTTATGCTTACATATATATTTTCATAATTACAAAAGTGACGAAACTAATTATTAAAACAATTGAGAAATTGCGATTTCATTAGTGGAACCCACCGACGCTATTTTTTGTATCACACCAAAGAAATAAATATATTTGCCGGATTGGATATTGAACCCATAACCATAATTATATAGATTTGAATATACTGACAACACTGTCCCACCGCGCCGCCATGACGTGAGTTACAACAATACGAAATATCAAATATGTGCGAGTTTATAATACCCGCGTGTGAAATTGCGTTAGCTTTCCGCATAATATTGTTTATGGCACTGGCTGACAGTTTTATGCGTTGTTTTTGTTTTCCAGGATACATTATGTTAGATGACTATTTTTATCTATACGTCAACCTGGGTTTGATTATGAATATCTTATTGGCGTACCTGATTTAATAGGTACGCCAATAAGTACACTAGCTACAATAGATCAATAAAAAAATATTGTTTTTAAAAAAAGTTTGAGCACAATATAAATGATATAAAAAAATATGTAAATAAAAAAAATCAACAGCATCATTTTGTAATTGGTCGAAAAAAAAAGAAAGTTATAAATAATCATTATTTTGCACAGATTAATCCTGTTCTTACACAAAACGACGATAATTATTAAGAATACTATTTTTTTGGAAAACGTACAAAAAAATTAACGTAGCGGAAGTTGAACCAATATGCAAAAGTAGGGTAAAAAATATCTTTTTTTTTCTATGAAATTTTATCTATAGTAAAAACATTCATATTATCAAGTAAACTAAGAAAACCAAACAAAAAGGAACAGTCAACATCTGAAAGACAGAAGAATTCTAAAATTGGTTAACAACGCAGCCACGATACGACAAAACAAACAATTGGGGGACCTCTCAAGAAATTCATTACAAAATTTCTTTATTGGGAAAAGTAAATTGAGTTGAGCATTAATTCCAACTTGTTATCGAGGTTACAATTTCCGAAGTGTCAAATATTAGTTTACCTAATGGGAGGAAATTTAATTTGAATCAAGAATTAGGTGAAGATAAAATAGGGATCGTCTCCTCTCGGTTCCCGTTAGGCTTTTATAATATAAATATTTGAGATACTCAGCTCCACACAAACATACTGACATAAAAGTTGGTAACGCGCCAAGCTCTGGTGGAACTGGCAATATTTAAAAGGTTATGGATTTTGATTAAGATTTATCCAATTATGCTGAATTTATTTCTGATTTATTTTTACGAATTATTACTTTTATAAATATTTAAAACAAATATCAATTCTATATCAAAATCAAATTTATCCAAGTTCGCCAACACAAGCTAGGAGAGAACAATAGTCATCCAATTTGAACTTCCAATACACTCGATACAAATATGGTGATAATAATTAAACAATATGCAAACGTTTCGAATTCATACATTCAAAGGGTTGATATCGTCATTTTACATTGATATCTGATTCGTCTTATCTATGTTTGGGGAAGATTCTCATCGGCCAGGCTGATCTATACCACTCATCAGTGATAGTGATTGTTAAACAAAGCATTCTGCAATTAGTTTTGTGGACATTATTACTTTATCTGCACCTGCATGTTGTGTATTATATACTGTCCTATTTCCAATTTTAGTTCAGATTCATATTTATATTTTAATTAATAAAGTACAACATGCATCCCAAACTTATATATATGTGTGTATGTACATTTGTGTTTGTGAGTGTGTGCTGACGTGTGTGTTTATTGTGCAATTATTTTAGCTAGTGTAACTTACTAAAGCATATTCGTTATTCGGGAAAAAATTCAGATAGAGCCAAAGAGTTCTACCATACTAAATTATTGGCTAGCCATCGTTGAAGAAAAGTAATATATCAAATACGACAAGAAAAATATGAAGTAGCTCAATATTGAAAGAAAGGGGACACTGTCGCGTCGCGTCGTTTGAAATAATTAAAAATAGATCTTCGATAGGGCAAGCTTTTATCAAGTGGCCATTTTCACTCACTGACAGACGTTATCGGTTCTCCTGAATCAATGGGCTTTAATTGATTTCCTTCGCAGGCTCCTTTGTCTTTTTCTAATCGAAATTCAGTTCCAGTACGGCGCTAACGAATTTTCTCAAAAGAATATCCGATAAAAGTGAAAGAATAAATAGCCTTTAAATGGCCGCGAAACGGGAAGCTTTATAATTATTTATGGAGGCTTACACCGAGCTCTGATACAAACATTTCCACCACTATTTCAAATGTTTACTTAGACTTTTAACGGGAATTTTATTTGTTCTAGAATTTCGTTTGGTCGGACTTGTTTCGATATACAGCGAACAGTGTTTCCTTTTTTCATATGTTCGGTTTTGGCAATATTTTTAAATATACGCTCGTATACGTTGTACGCGTTGCTTTTCTTTGTGTCTATATTGTTTCTATGGTGTATGTTTGGGTTGTATGTCATTTTTAAAATTATATATATAGTTGTTCTATATATGTATATAGTTTATTGTAGAGTACTTCTATTAGTGTGTTTTTCATTTTCCTCAAAAATTCAAGACAACTGATTAAAAGGCGAAACCCAATGTGCTATTTATTTTAGCAGAACAGGAAATTTTCAATTTTCAATTCACACTGCAGGGTAGAGAAGAAAACGAGTGTCGATACACTCCAATCAAATGAATGAGATTGAGAAATACAACTAAACGCAGCCGTGACATTTAATTCAATATATTATTGTCAACTCATAATTGTATTTAATACCTACGGGAGAGGAGTCATATTCAAATTCAAATTCAAGACCTCTGGTCTTAGTCACCAGCCATAACATAAAGGGCTAGTGATAAAATTTTACGTGTATATTACTAAAAAATATTGTTCTAGTATAATATAACTTTTATTAAATTATATAAGTGTAGACAGAAAGAGGTACTTTATATATAACACTCTCGTTTTACATATTTTTAAGTCTCGTAATCGGACGTTAAAGGAGGATTGGCGGAGCATATCTAGTGACAAGACACTCACATAGGAAATTGTACATTGTACTAAATTTATGTAATGTTTTTGGTATAATCGAATCTAAGAAAGAACATTCAAAAGAATTTTATAAATAAAACAACAAAATAATTTTATACTAATTTATTTTCATATTTATTTACATCATCAAAATCGCACAATGATCTGTACAATAAAGGTTTTGTAAAGGTAAATTTATTCTAACCGTATCTCTTATTCATAATAAAAGATATATTTTATACATTCATTCGTAGATATATAATCTATTTAGGCTAACAATTTCCATAATAAACATTTTTTGTTAGAATGTAAGTAATGTTATGTGCAATAATTGTTTAGATATATATTTACATAGAAGCGTGAAGGGCAAGCTGGGTTATCATTTACTACAAGTGCTGTCTCTAGCTTCCTAATTGTATGTACAGAGTGGCAAGTTGACTGTGGGTTAGGGTGGAATGTTTTATTACTTTGTTCTTTCTTGATGCTGTATCCCGCACATAGCAGGGTAGGCAGGGGAACCTGGGAAACTAGTGTTGAGTTACTCCGTTACTCCGTTCCCAATAAAACACTTCCGTTCTCCACTTTCAGCTGAATTTTGCAGGCATTACGTTACCAGAGCGAGAAAATTAAGACATTAAATATTTAATTTAAATTAAATAATAAATATAAATAAAATATTAATTTTAAATCCTTCTGTTTTCAGATTTTGTTCTCCTCAGCGGTTAGTTTTATAATCAATTTTTTGATATGTTGTAGTTATGATATCCGTTATAATATCAAATAGGCCTTCATTTTTAAATGGAATTGTACATTAAACTTTATCTTACCACATTCAGACCTGCCACTCATATTTAACTTCAAATTTACGGTGAAAGAATTAACAAGTCCACCTCACTGTGTGTTCGAACACTCGTCCAAACGACGATAACAATTTAACTAAATCAAACAATTTCACTAAACATTATGAATATTTTAAATTCAAAATGATTTTAATTCGATTGGGTGAAGTGATCAAAACGAATAATCCTCAAGTAAATTAATAAATTGACAGTGAAAAGTTTTGGCACTTCAGAACGACAATATTATGCGAAGCGTGGCGTCACAATAGTACAATATAAGTTCATCTACTCTACCCTCTGAAACATCATACAGTAGGTACATCGGCTGTAAAATGTAAATTCGGGGCCCGAATCGTTAATAATATGGAGCTTAAAACTATGAAATTAATTTTAATACAAACATAATGGCAAATATATATTTATAGCTTTTGACTAGAGGTCATTTATAAGTAACTCAGTTTCCTCGATTTTTATCGATACTGTGCGGCGTTGGGTTCCGTTGCACATCAGAGATAGTCGTCGTAACATTAGTGATATATTCACTAGATTTTTCATGTTTAAGATTAAAAAACTTATGCAACAATAAATAAACATAACATACATTGAAAACTTGTAAAGAGTAATCATACAAAATAATGAATCCAAAACATTAACAATAAGGAAGAAAACGTGGAAGTTCAAGTTGAGACTTACAAGCTATCGTATTTTACTTTGACCAGGGCTTTAAAATATAAAATTCTCACTCTCATTTTTAACGATGGATATGGTGTTGTTACATATTTTTATGATATGTTATTATTTAAATAACCTGTAAATTTTGAACATTTAACTGCAAATCATTATTACAATTTGTTAGACGTTCAGAAACAAATGAACAGGTCCGATAAGAAATCTATGTGAACTAACACTACTATAGCCAGGAATGATTGACGCCAGCATTGGAGAGATCTTGTGCCTGAAACAAAAGAAAACATTTTGAAATACTTATCTCACTATTAATTTATTTTATTTCAATGCAGCTTCTGATTTTTTTTAAAAATGTGTTATATGTACTTCAAGTTTCAGTTCTCCCTTTTGTATAACAACACATTTTTTTAAAATCACATCTTCTATATATATATAAAAGCTGATGGTAGAAACGTGGAATTTGGACAGATGTTTACTTTCGTAATCTGGACATCCACTAAGAAGGGATTTTAAAAAATTTTAACCCTAAAGGGGTGAAATAAGGGTTCAAAGTTTGTATGGAATTTTTTAAATCGCCACCGATTTTTATAAAATTTGAAATTTAGACTCTTAAAAATATTTCATTGAACACATGTTTCATGGTTTATTAGAATTCACCCCTAAGTTAGCTAGCAAGCGAAGCTGCGCGCGTCCGCTAGTCTTTATATAAAGAGCAAATAGTAATCAGACCTTCGTTATTTTATAAAATATGAAAGTTTCTGTGCGCATTCGCCAAACACCGGTAAGTACTATTAGGAAATATGGATCTTCGGTGGTGGATATTTTGGCAGTTATCAGGTAAATAAGATGCAATTTATAAAATAACGAAGGTCTGAATTGGTTTGGCTCTGGGGTCATTATATGGGTGTATATTCGATTACAATACAATATACGGCTCATAATGCTAATATAAAATATACGATTGTCAACGTTAAATATATTATTTAAATAATTGAGGCATAACTTGAAATAACTGAACAATTCCTAAAAAGGTGTAAAAATGAAAACAAAATAAAAGTCAAAACGGGAAAGCCAAAGGAAACAAAAAGTAAGAAAGGTAAATGAGTCTGAGCAACGAAACATGAAATAAAATACAAAAGTAACGCTTTGTGCATTTAAGCGTGCGGAAAACCAAGAAAGGACCGCATTTTCGAATTTAGATATTTACTAAAAGAGAAATGTTATGTGTTAACTAGATAAAGTTATATTTTTAAGAATACTTTCTGAGTTGGTTGAGATAATATTATTTATTCTGGAAAATATATTCAACTTTGTTAGTTTATTTAAAGGTAGTATAAATGATTCCACTAATAGTTTTATTTCGTTATAACAAAAAAGTAGTTCCATACAATCTACATAATACTACTACGGTTAACTACTATAGTTAATTTCAACAATGGAGCTCCCTTATATTTTATTCAAAGACGTTTCTCTATTTGATATCATATTATTTGGCTGTTCAAACATTTTTTCCTCAAGCTTGGGAACTGAAAGAATTGATTGTACGCGGTCTCGACTGAATATTTATGAGGGTTAAGTGTGTATGCGAACTCGTTGAATGTTTAATCTGTATTTGGCGGTAGGAGTGCGACCCGGGCTCACCGCATGCCTAGATCAAATGGAACTTCTCTCACCTGAACCTGTTTTGTTTCATGTTTCACAGACGCCAATCGTATATTTCCAAAAGGAAGATATTGCATCTTAAACTCCTTATTAGAAGTTGGGATGTTTCTTTTCTATATTATATTTGCTTGTATATATACATAAATAATCATAAAAAAAACAACTGTTTTTTTACAAAAATATTATGTTCATTTAAAAATAAAAAGCATAAATGCTAGCTGGGGCATTAAATATATTTGGAACAAATATTATCAATAATGATAATAACACATAATGAAAATAAACAATGGTTAATTGTATACATTTTTTAATGAATGCAAATCCTTATAAGGCATTTCGTACAATCATATTATTCCGGTCGACCTATCTAGTAGCGTTGAGGTGTTGGACTTTTCAACGCGTTCATTTTTTACGCGGCAAGGGGAAGATGCTGTTAATAATGCAGTATATTGTTACAAAGAATACAAAGCGGTAAAGCCCTTACGGATCGAGGTTTGGCTTCGGCTATGGGATTGAGAATGTAGAGGTTGTTCCCTCTACCTTTGGTAATTGGCAACGCGGCTGTATTACCCGTACGTTTGTTTAAAGTTGCATGTTATACTTCTTTTTAACCTTTTATTATTTGTTTTCTTTTGTATTTGTATTGTATTTGCATTGGTCTCCTGTTTTATTGAAATTTGTAAAGATGGATAGTTTTTGACTCTAATAGTTTTGGTATTATTACAGTTTTCGACTTGCAGGCTTGGTTAAGCACAATGTGTAGTGCTTTGTATTTATTCAGCCTAGGAAATTGGGAATTTGGAATTCTAATGATATGAACATGTCACTTACATGGGACTGAAAGTAGGTGACATGAAGGTATTTTATTTCTTGTGCAGATATTTCACTCTTCCAAGCAAATAGTAATAGACATAAAAAATACTTTTTTTATTGCAAGTGCTCCAACATTATTTTATTTAAGTGTCTACATTTCAACCATATAAGTGCGTTGTCTGACTCTGTGAAGTCATATATGTACAATGTGCATACCTACAGATAAGTAATATTCTCTGTATATTTGATATTCTACATTACTAATAAAATACTTTTACTTTCTAACGAGTTTAAAAATAGCATTTTTTACTGATTGTTAATAAAAAAAACAAATTATAATTATATGTATAATCAAGTTCTACGTGCTTTACAAATATATTACACAATTTTCTACAGGTCTAACACAACAGTGTGCGTACTGTCAGATTTAATAAGTTATCCAAATATATACAAATATAATGTATATACATACATAAATAGTAAAAGTGAAAGTAGAATTTATGAATTAGTAGCGTACCTGAGGCGTGGTGCGGGTGCGGCGCCCGGTACACGTGCGCGCGGTCGGGCGCGCGGTCCAGCTGCGCGCGCACCACGCTCGGCCGCTCGGTTGCGCGCGTTACGTTTGCGCGTAGCGTCGCTGCGAACGACGGGGCAGTTGGTGTAATAGGAAAAAATATCAATCTTTTTTAGACCAAAATATGATTAACAGGCATAAGCTAAGATTGTTATAATAAATTAATAGTAAATTATAATTTGATATTTTGAGGAAAACGTTATAAGCTCTCTCAGTTGCACGTTCGCGGTTACGTTCCGCACGAACGAGCGTCGCTGTGAACACAAGGTTGCGTAATAGGATGTTAGCAAAATCGATTATAAAATCGATATTATGTTTTTGAAATCGATCTTTCCTGAATAAAATAAATTAGCATATATACAATTATTATCAGAAAATATTGCTGCAATCATTTTTTATTATTAGCTCCTGTTTCGGTTTTGCCGTATATTGTATGAAATTCGCGGCGTAATAAAAACGTACGGGATACTTCCTGTTGGCATAAAATTACGAATATTAACAAACAGTGAGAACTTCTACTCATATAAATATAACATTAGAAGTTTATTGGCATATCACACTGTTATAAACTTATATTTATAGTTCATTCTTATTTAAGGTACAAAAATGAAACCAGGCGTTGCGCAGGAGCACGTTGCGTTGATTAAGTTCCCAGGTTACCTTGTTTCGTTGTACTCGGTTAGAGTTATCTTGGACACCCAGAATGAGTAATGTGACATACACACAAGTTCATGTTACCACGAGGGCGGCGCGCGGTGTCGCTCGGTAAACCGACGTGATTATAAAATACAATCAGAAAACAGTTGTTTTGGTTATTACGCGGTTTTATTCAATTTCTATCGTGTTATTGTTAGCATTTAGAGGAATAATTACCAAGTAATAGTGCAAATTAAGCCTAATGCATAATAGTATAATTGTTACCGTATTACATTTTAGCGATACGGTATTATTTTCCGTTCCGTAGCTACACGAATATATTTAGTCTGTATGTAGATACTTAATTCCAAAATATTTTTCAAACAATCAGCTTTACGCTGTATCCCGCACACGGCAGGGTAGGCACAGGAACCTAGTGTTAAAACACTCCATGCTCCACATTCCGCCGAAGTTTGAAGGCATCGAGTGCTGAGTGGCGGAACTCAACGCCGCGCTTAACCTCGTCGCTGCGATTAGCGTCGTTTTCATTTCAATGAGAATGAAATGGCATTGTTTATTAAGGACGGTTGGTGTAGTGCGATATCATCTGACCTTATATATTCATATTAATTTCCGTGCTGTAGTAACAACACTGGGTTAAATTCCAAAAAAGCTGTCTGCAATATGCTAAGTTCGTCGAAAAAGGGAAAACGGAGTCACTTACAATTAAGTTATAACTTAATACAAATAGTTTTATACGTTTATGTAACGTCACAAGACGCTGCAATTAGAGGCAGCTCTTCTTAAGTGTGTGTGCGTTGCAGTGTAAGCGCGGCCTGGTTTAGCATCTATCGGCGAATCAGAGAAGTTCATCTTTGAACGTTGTGGAACATTTTATAGAGAATATTGATATTCCACTAAAGATTTATTTGCAGCAAATAAAGGAATAGGAGTATTCAAAATGAAATCAGCTTCACGCTGTATCCCGCACACAGTAGGGTAGGCAGTACTTAACGCCGCGCTGTAAATTGTTTCTAGAGCGAGGAATTGAAAACATCAATTATATCATTCTCCGAGTGGGAATCGAAACCCATAACCGACGGGCCTAATATATTTATTACCTGTTAAATATAAATATGACATAGTAATATTACTGTAACCCAGCGTTATGTTCTCGCCAAGTCATACATAAATAATTAGGACTAAGAGGTACAGTCGCCTAAGTGGATACCCAGTAAAGTTCTACTAAAATATAATTTAATTTTGAATTTCTAAACACCAACCACATTATATATCTATAATATGTAGATCACAATAGTGGTATCAATATGTGAAAATGTTTGGATTTAAAATATTATCAGTTCCTATATTTTAATTAGTTAAATTAACGAGGTCGTTTTTTTTCTGCAATATATATTTTTAAAATGTCATGTCAGAGTGAATTTTAATAATAGAAGTCACTTAAAAAGCAATGAGTTCGTCTAATAAAAAAAAGAGGTATATATGGCGCCTCGTCAAGAACCATGTGCGAGGATAAAAATTATAATTAATTATTCATCTGTCAGAGACACAATTATAGATACGAGTATGTAGTATACGTATGCATGAGTGTAGTACAAAAATATCAGTGTATTCCATATATAAGAGGAGAAGAAACGACGTTCCTCAGTTCCTCGCCTTCCGTTCAGTTTGCGAGACAATACGTGTCGAGTGGCGCAATTCAACGCCGCGAATTGCTAAATATAGCAAGGAAATTA
This sequence comes from Heliconius cydno galanthus, assembly GCA_036379175.1. Classification (NCBI taxonomy): domain Eukaryota; kingdom Metazoa; phylum Arthropoda; class Insecta; order Lepidoptera; family Nymphalidae; genus Heliconius; species Heliconius cydno. Next base: position 14,863 of record JAKRZM010000867.1, read on the forward strand.
AAATAATTTATTGCGTAGAAGTGGAAATCGAACCTATGACCATCACGTTTACAATCTGACGCTCTGTCGCTGTCGCAATGTTTATTGTTCCTAAATATTATATTATGTTTTTCTCATAATATCAAGAAGATGGGCAGAGAGAATTAACTGCTAAATCACTCCACCGTCGATTTTTAGTAATTTCTGTTAAGGTACAGGTACAGCACTATCATTATATATTTTTCATATACAAATAATTAAAATAAAAAAGAAAAAATGTATTTACAAGAAATAATATATTAGACTTGTAGATGAAATATTTACAATATTGTAATTACGAATATTCTTGTTATTTTATGTTTTTTTTTTATATTTCTTTTATTAAAGACGCCAATCTTTACCCGTCGTAGTTAAATTTTATTAATATTTATAAGATAAAATAAAACGATTATTACTTTTGCACCTTTCTGCTATCTTTTCTGTAATAAAACCTTTCAAATGGTAAGACATCGCCTATAGTGATAAGGCCGCCATTGCACTTTTTATTGTTATTTTGTAAATATTGTTGCTTTATTGTTTGTAGTGCAATAAAGTATTGTTATTATTATAATAATCTACAGCTACATACGCCATTATGTAGCTATAGATTATATTATAAAGATTAGAATTCAATAAATAAAAATAAAATACCTTCACGCTCTCTCTGCCTACCCTGCTATACGCGTGATAAGCTGTGAAGGTCTAGAACACGTCCTCTATAACTGTTAAAATTTAAATAAATAAGATATAAAATGTATATAATTAAATAAATATATTGTATACTCACTTTCTTTGTGGGCATTACTTTTCATTTCAGTCGCTTTCGGTGATGTCGAAGGCATTGGAATTTCTGTGCAAAAACAGAATTATTTAAAAAAATAATTTTACACTTTTAAGTAGGTAATGTGGAAAAAAATATTGTTTAGTTTTTTTAATTTACCTCGACTTATACAAATTTCATCGTGTACACTGTTAAGTACTTATTAGTTCAATAGAATAACACATGAAGATATTTGGATTAAGTCCATGAGGTAACTGCTATGTAGCGACTGTCACTGTGTCGATAGTGATTCCAGTTTATGGCTTAGATGCAGAACGAAGTGTTGCTGGAACCAGCGCGTATTGTGAGGTGTCCTCAATATGGAGCTTTAACCACTGAAAGCCTGAACTCTTGTACGGCAGTCCAAAGAGTATTGTTTATTTTAATAAAAATATTTTTGTTCATTTTAAACAAAAAATATCTTATCTCTTAAATAATAAAGTATATATTTTAGTAATTTTAACAGTTTTTAATAAATTTAAATAAATAATGGACAAATATGTATAGAAATCTCTCTTCGTTCTCTCTCCCATCTATTACAGTATGATAACTTACCGTACAATCTAATAGAGCCTTCAGTCTCGCCGAGGGAGTTCTTCGAGATACATCTATAGTTGCCGAAGTCGCCCGTCTGGAGATTCCGGACTGTTAACTTCATGTGTGCTCTGTTCACGAAAACATTTGAGATTGTTTATAATGAAGTCTAACTTATGTATAGAATATCTAGGATTAAAACAAGAACATTTAATTAATTTACTTGAATTGCAAACATGTTTTTTCTATATAAAGATCAAGATTTGGAATAGTTCTGATAAACCGCAGCATTTTCTGATTAATAGATGTTTAGACACATTTTAAGGGTCGCTTCGGTGAAAAGAGGGAGCTTAATAATAAATACTTATTTAAAAAACATATACAAATTTGAACGTAGCAGGATTTGAACCCGCATCGTCCAAAACTGTCCAATGACTTTCCGTTCTCCAAGCACCGCCAGAATTTCGAAACAATCCATTTGAGTCCCAGACTTAGACGTTGCTCTTTATCTACTTAAAAAAGCAAAAATGTATGAATTATTTAAATAATATATTTTTATGTATAATCATAAAATTTACCATTTACTTTAGACATGAAAGCTAGTTCAACCTAAAACAAAGTTGTAATCAAACTACAATTCAACTAAAGTGACATAGATGAGCCATACACGAACATACATACATTTATACCTAATAATTTGATACATTAAACATATTACTCTGTTCAAAGCCCCATTATATAATAGCCAATGCATAATACAGGCGCAGGCTTATACAGACGAAGCGTAGAGTGCTCAGGATCTATTATTAATTACCTGTAACGCAACTTCCTCATATAAGTACGACTCCTTGTCAAGCTAATTTACATGACATGTGTGACGTCATATCACATAATATGTGATTAAGTGATTTTATTTATCTCTCTCTTTGTATATTAAATATTTCTTATGATTAATTGTTATATAAAATCATAAAATGGAGACCGTGATTGACCATAATGGCGCAGCGGAACAGCGTTTGCTTGTAAATGACGTTTGGTTGTGGGTTGAATTCTGATTTGGGGAAATTAATTATTTTCATTTCATCAACAAGCAATGTTCATGAAATTGGTTTACCCGTCCTACTATCCTATTACTGGTTACAGCGTGAAGAAATCATGTAAAAATATTAAAATAAATAATATTAAGGTCTGTACTTAGAGATAATTTTACATTAAAGCTAATTTTCATAATAAAACTCCAAGTGATCCAGGTTTGGTTTAAGGAAAAGATTATCTTTCCTAGCAGCAATATACGTTACGCTCTTGCACAAGTAGGTTGAGACTATAAAATATATTTTACTCTAAAATCCTCTTGGAGATGAAAATTTAATATAACAGATATCGCGACGTCTGCTGGAAGGTTACCAGTTAATATGGGGAATATACATTTTGCTGGATTTAATACCATCGTGGTTCAATTTGAATGTATCTAACAATGTCCATTTTAGAAGTCTGTAGGCTTGAACCAACTTATTGTGTCTCACACTCAACTCACATATTAATACTTCCAGTAATAGGGGAATGTTCTGCCAAATTAAAATCTTTAAATGTAACTTTACGCTGCATCTTTCATATTACAGGAACCTGGTGTTAAAACACTCTGTTCTCATTAAGATATTTTCGAAATGCCTCAAGAATTTGGCGGAAAGTGGGGAACGGAAGTGTCTTACTGGAGAACGGAGTTTCTTAACACTAGTTTCCAGATTCCCTCTATCTACCTTGCTATATGTTGAAGCTGTATAGTTTTTTCATTACTACCCACATATTAATGTAATGAAAAAAAAAATACCTGTACGAATTCTCCTCAGTATTTATAGCGTATTTCTTAGTCGGCAGTACCATCACGTTATCATACACCCAGTACGAGATAGCTCGGGGATGAGCTTCAGTGTGACAGTCGACGGTCACATCAGTGCCTGCTGGTGCTCCAACCAGCTGGTTAGGTACCCAAATCATGGGTGAAACTGGAAAGAAAACGTCGATTGTAATTCTAATATTGATTATCGTGTATTAGTTTTTCATATTTAGTGTCTAAGGCTTAAAAAAAGGTATTTTAGAAAACGAATATAAAAATATCTTATGGGGATTTGAACCTGCGCCTGTTGGAAAACATCCAACCCCCACCAAACCCACAATCGTCATTTATACAGTCAGATACACTATATATCTGTAGACAATGCACATACACCACAATAACATGAAAGAAAATATAAATAACTATAAACAGACATAAATAGATAGATCTAACAGGCTAGTGTATTAATAATGACTTCTCGATCAGAATAAACGTTGGCATTTAAGTCAACGGAGTCATCGGGTAGGAAGTGTGTCAACTCACCCGAGTGAAGATGCAAGGCACTGACGTTAAACTATCTATCTATCTATCTATCTATATAAAGATATTTAGCCATGGTATATTTATAAAAACAGTTTTCCCGTATAGCAGAGTAGGCCGACGGAAGCTAATGCTACGACACTCCGTTCCCCACGCACTGCCCAGTTATCAAGACATGCGGTGGAATTCAACGCTGCGCTTTAAGTAACAGAGAAAATTAAACATACAACCATCGCGTTTAGTCTTGTTAAAGCAATGGTTATGGGTTCGATTTTTTGGAAGATACATATTAATATTGAAAATGTTTCGGTTTATTTGCCATATTGCAGCGTTAGATTGCGCTGTCCAGAATTTGGCGGTAGGATACTCTAAATTGTAACTATTAAATATAAATAGTGCTTTTAGAGGAAATAAATATTCCCTTTTACTACAAAGCTCGTCTCTTCTCAATCATGTTATTAGCTACTACGATGTAGTATCTCCATGTAGTATAATACACTGCTGGAAACATTTCACTTGTTTCAGCAGTTATTATTTTCGTCTTTTGTTTTATATTTGCGGTATAAAAAATATATATTCCAAATTGTTTTTGCTCTATACGTCGTCATTTAGAATAGACGTATTCCAAGATTTTAACATTGTTTACTTACTGAGTACCTACCGGTCGTCGAATGATACTTTGCGTGGACTTTAACACTTGAAATGGAAAATCTTGTACTTTCCTGCAGGTACTCCGAAAAATCTTTTCTTAGAGCACACCCCCGAGTATACTCGATACCAAATATAACTTTTCTAAGTCCAGTAGTCACACGTCATATTGCTACACAGCCTCCTCTACAATGTTCAATCGTTCTTGCTCGTCTCATAGAAATGGATTCAACTATTCTGAAGATTATTCAAGACAAACAGATAGACAATAAATTCAAAATTGTTTGTCTGTGTTTTTGTATTGTGTAAATACAAAAATACAATATGCACTTGGTACTTCCAATTGTTATTTTGAAATCAGAGAAGGACATTTCATTTTTATTTTTGAGTTAAAATAGAATGTTTTATTTTAAATCTATTTCGTCATATATTTTTGTTCACTTTGGTTACTATATATCCATATCGCCAAGTTACATAAACCTCTAAATTTGAGCTCGAACAGCCCGAACATAAATCACGTCAATCCAAAGCAAAAGTATACGCGTGCATTGAAGTATTAAATTATTTGGTAACCGGAACTATTTATAATAAGTACTCGTAATGATAGATAGGTTTTGACTTCATCCAAACGAGGCCGACTATTTGTCACATCTCCCTTGGATAATAAAGTCCACACTTTGAGAGAATAACTCACATTGCCCAAACTTTATGGCGGCAATTTTCACGACGAATATTACTTCGAGCTTCGTGATATGTTTTAATATTCTATCATGTTTTTAAAATATTTATTAAGTTCTTACTTTATGTGCGCGGAAGATGATGCCATTATTCCGACCAGTTTGAGCTTTCTCCTTTAAATTCGTGCTTTTTTTTGTAATAACATCTTTTTATTGCTTCAATATATTCTATGGAGCTTTGAGTTTCGTTTTAATTTTGTGAAAGATATATTAAAGGTGGTTTCGCAGCTTCCTAAGTTATAAAGGTATTATCAAACATGGTATATTATTGTATTACTTTTAACGATTCACAACTTGTATAATAATTCTAAACATAATATAATTACTAAAATAAAAATATGAACGTAGGGGGGTTTAAACCAGCGCCTCTTGGAAACCGCCCAAGTCCGTCCGTTTTTTTAGAAAGTATTTTTTTTCCTAAGTATGTATACTTTTTAAATGTTAAAAATACTTTATTATACATATATATCTTGGAACGTAAAGCGAATTCTATGAAATGCAAATGATCTAGAAATAAAAAGCTCAGCTAGAAAAGATAAGTCTCCTCCGGCTGTCCCTAAGAGCGCACTGGCTGACTGATATCAATCCTGTGGATTCCTGAATTCTCTCAGAATTTCAAGGTATAATACCTATATATTTTTTTGTATAGATATTTAATTAAAATATTTTATAAGCATACTTTTGAGATTATTGGAGTAATTGTTTAATATTAATCAGTACTTTCACATTTCTTATTGTAACTTTAATGTTTTATTCAAATGGGATACAAATCTTAAACAGGCTTATTAATATAATTAAAAACCAGAAAGCTATTAAATACAAAAAAGTCTATTCAGAACAAAATTACCAACTAGTACACATAAATCCACATAAAAAGTTACAAATGAAATTATTTTCTTAGTCCACAGACTTTGCATAAAAACTTTCTAAGATCGACAGCAGCGTGCATGCGATGTGCACCTTTTTTAAAAAAATATCTTTCAATTATCACTCGCTACGATCTTATTTAGCCAGCTGGTCGTAATAAGAAAGCGAAAATAAAGGGGAATCTTGGAATCACTGAAATAACCGTCTTACAGACTGAAAAAGTTTAATAGAATGATGACGCTTCAATGGCGTTGAATTTCTATTATGATTTTTAGATACAATTTTGATTTCGCTTTCTGAGATTTAGATTATTATTTTAATGAAAACAAACTTGTTATTTTGTATATTTAAAAGTGATTTTTCATAATGAATCCGTTTATAAAACATGAAAATTATAAAAGCGCTTTTAATTTATTTAATTCTTTCAAATATACATTTTTCAACTTTGATTAATAGCCAGCTTAGTCAGACAAAATTATTTGTAAGTTACTTAACAATCAAAGAGTTTAAAGCGCATATATATAAGTATCTATAACTATACCGATGCGTGTCCCAAGGTACAAGCATGCGATTGTAAATGTAATAGCTTGTGGGTTTGATTCCCACACGAGGAAATGAAATATTAAATATTTTCATTTCTTGGCTCTAATAAAGCAAAAGCAAAGGACGGCGTTGAGGTTCGTCACTTAACATGCTGTCTTTAGAATTCGGTGGAAAGTGACGGACGAAGTGTCATAGTGGATAGGAAGTGTCTTAACATTAGGTTCTCTCTTTCCGCTGTAGTATCTTGCACTTAAAAAGTATATTATATGCATACATTCGACATCAACAATGATCCTCTTAGACACAGACGGCGGGACGGCGTTCGTCGCGATGCAGAGGTACGCCCCCATCTCAGTGCGGCTGATGCGCTGCAGGCTCAGCGAGTCTCCTTCGTAGACTGTTACTAAAACAAACGTTCATTATGTATATATCTTATAGGTTCACAGGATAGAGGAACAAACATCCATCTTCACAAGCTTTAACCTTGTAATGTTAATAGTGAGATTTATACTTTTGACTGACTGCGAATACTCGTATGATGTTTATTAGTCCACATTTAAATTAGGGACGTTTTATATTGAATTTATTTTATGTTTATTTTTCGCATCGTTGTTCCGCCACTCAACACAATGCCTTCAGAATTCGGCCGAAAGTGGGGAACGCAGATATCCTAATGGGAACGGAGTGTTTTAGTACTAGGTTCCTGCTAATTTTAAAAAACAGCGTGAAGCTAATAAAAAAAATACGCTTCGCCTGACCAGAATGTAGAAAAAAGTATTTAGATATAATTATTGCCTCAAGTAAGTAAGGCAAAATGCTAAACAATACAAAATGTACTTTTACATTACGACCGATTATTTGCCCATGAAGGTAAGTAAGCTTTAACATGTCTAAAGTACCTCAGGGAGCGTCCGGGGGACGGGAATATGTGTAAATGAACGGGAAAATAAGACAACGATGCTAAATTAGATATTCCCGGAAGGAGCTTACAGAGTTACCCCGTAAAATATGTAGGTTGCTTTGATTTTTGACCATATATAAGGATAATTGAGGTCATCTTGACGCAGCGGCACAGCCTGTGCTCGTAAGCGTGACAGTTGTGGGTTCTTGAAGCACTCCAAATATTATAATATTATTTGAGTCTCACTCTACAGGGTCCCGCATAGCAAAGGAGACCGAGAGGACCCAATGTTACTTTATTTCTTTCCGTCTTATCGTCCGCATTGCGTGTTAAATGGCAGAACTCATCGCTGCACTTGAACTTTGACCAGAGCAGGGTATAATTTTTACCCCCTTGTGATCATCGAACTCACACTCATCGGGTGTACAAACGCTGTTCTTCTGAGCTACGTAGACATAAGAAAAAATATTATAAATTAAAAATTATATTTTATATAGTTACATTAAAAATATTAATTTAATGAAATTGATTCCACTAGTTTCCACTAGTAATTTCAGCATCATTATCTAAAGAAGCTCTTATAATAGTATAATTAAAATAAATTGTAAAAAAAAATAACTAGTAACTATTTTTTTAGGTTTACGCTGTATCCCTTATATAGCAGGGTCGGCCTAGAGAAATAGTGTTAACACACGCCGTTCTTCACTTTCCGTCTAATTTTAAAGACGAGTAGAGGAACTTAACGTCATTCTTCGTCCTACCAGAGCAAGGCAATCCAAAGTCATTCTCTTGACTGGCAATCGAGCCCATAACCGTCGCGTTTACATATATCGCTGCCCCACGATGACCTCAAAAGTCCTTTTTAAAATAATGTTAACTAAAATGCAGTACGATATTTTATTTCAACCTAGTCATGCCATAAAGAGATTAACATATACAAGTATGTATGTGCCATACATTTAACGTCTTGAATCGTTAATAATCGTTTGAAATATTATACTTAATTATTATACCTCACTTCGCACGCCATGTAGTATTTCGACCACATGATTAATTGCCATCAATCAGTAAAATATATTACTTATAACCGCTCCCAGAGATCTTACTTAACGTTTAACATACAATTAATCTTAATTTTATACAAGCAAAGTCGCAAATTATAGCAGTCTATGTTAGAGACGTGGCGACGAGGCGTGCTGAGTGGCGGAATCTAACACCGTAAACCATAAACCGTAAACCATTATGGACATAAACTTCCTCTCCAGATATCATCAGTCTCTAGTCATTATAAAACAAAGCAAAACTATATCAATAATGAGCTGCTTCACGTCAGATAGAAAGGTATGTAGAGATGATGAAGTCTTTTTAAACGGTTTTTTCTTTTAACTTTTTTAAACATTATTTGTGCATTTTTTTTTCAACTTATTCAAAATTATCAACCAATATTATATTTCTTAAATGAGTCCGTATTTTTACAGAGCCCATAACAATTGCGTTCACATTCAGACACTAACAATTTAAGTATTACAAAATTTAAATATGCTTGTTATAATTCATATTGCTCAGCGCTGTCTGAAGGAACATTTTTACAAAGCTGAAACTAAAACTTTGAAGGATTTCACTTTAAAAGTGTTATAAAATCACTGAACAGTCTATATGAATATAGAGTGTAGGAATTTAAATCAATTTGCTTTCATATTGAAAATTTGTACAAAAATATGAATTTAGTAGGATTTAAAAATGTTCTGTGAATTTTAATTCATAAAGAACTTTTATTTAGTTATTTTCCATTTTGGTCAACACGTGGGTAGGTTTTTTCTATCGCTCGTTATTTTTTGTCTCGGTCGATTTTGAATATTTGTTGATTGTGTTGAGATACAATATATTTATAGTACGGAAGGACTGTCTCCAACTATTCAACTCCAATATTATGTACAAATATACCTTCTTTATAACGATTCTTTAATCATAATGGGATGTAACAATGAAACACGCTAAAACCAGTGACGTAGTGTTGAGAGACAAACGTGCATCGCGGGAGCGACTTCGATTTATACGCGTCGTAAAGATTCCAATATGTTTGCAAATCTAAGAATAACATTTGAAATATTTTAAGTCTAAGTCGAAAGCACTTTGGATAACTCAATTCTTAATTTCTTTGTTATATTTATTCAGTGAATTAGGTTGAGGTAGTCTTGGGGCGCTGGCGCAGTGTGTGACGTGACAACGCGACGGTTTTGGGTTTCATTTTCACTCGGAGGAAAGAATTATTTTCATTTCTCTTTTCAATTATTTTCATTTCTCATAATTATTTTTGTCTCTCGTAACAAGACAGAGGGCAGCGATGAGTTCAGACATTCAACGCGCAATATCTAAAAATTGGGCAGTGCGTGGGTAACCTGCTTATTGCAGGGTACAACGTAAAGCTAAAAGAAAATTGAAATGTGAATGAACATTTATCAAAAATTCACATGAATTTCTGGTAAAATTGAATTGAACGAACTAGAAGGTGAGACGAAAATCAAAGCCTCGAATGATTAATCTGTATACAAGACGAGTAATTAGCAAGTTAATATTAACTAACACTATCATAACACAGAGTATACCGAATATAGCTGCGGAAATGCGGTAAGTTATATATTAGGGCGCCGAGCGTGTTACTGAGAGTACTCGTAGTAGATAGGTCGTAGATTTCATTTATAATACTATTTATTTTTTATAATAAAAGAATAATAGTACTTTTTATGAAGGTCTGCTTCCTCTTATGTTTTTTTCGCTTTCTCCAACGTGGGTCAAGAGATTCTTTTTTCTGTCCTAATTTGTGGTACTACCCACCACTTAACACATATGTTAAGTAGCCGAACTCAACATAAATCCATTTTGTTTTGATAAATCAAAATCAAATAACAAAGATTTAATAAATCTTTGAATATACTCATCAATAAACGGTCATTATTTTACACACATTCAATGATTTTAATAATATATAATCATTCATCAAATCCATATAAAATAGTCATCCTTGACTATATAGTTGGTAAGCTAATATTAGATGTGTAAAGCAAGTCTCCACTGCCCTAAATATATAGGGCAATTACAAAGCTACGTTGACTTTGCATACCATTATTTATTTTAGAATTAGACGCTACATTTTCAAGCCATTAGCTCTAACCAAATAATCGGAATTATTTAAACATTTAAATGGCTTATCGTATGATTGTATATATAACTAGAGTAGTGAAGTGTAGTAAGATACATAATTAGAAAAATATTAAATGTATTTAGAATATAAGTAACTGTGAAAAATGTAATCATAAGATTGTATTTTTGTATCCCGCGCACAGCAGGATAGGCAGACGGAACCTTGTGTTGAGATACTAAGAAATAGGAGTTTTGGGGAACACCCCAAAACTCCGTTCCTTTTATGATATTAAAGTAATTAAAAAACCTTTTTGAAAACATTATTTCTTGCACATTCTTTCTAGCATTGTTCTTCAAATGTCGGTATATGCACGCATAGGCAGAAGGGACTTAACTTTAAGCTACTTCGCTTCTAGCTTTCAGCCCAATGTTTAAGACATGGCGTGCTGAGTGACGGATTTTACCACCTCGATTTATGTTTGTTAGTAAAGTGTTGAAAATAAAAAACAAAATATAATATATTCAGAGTGTACCCACTGCGCCACAATGGGCGTATAAATTAAACAAAGAAGTGATAAATCTCTCCATTTATCACGCATTTCGTAGGAGTACAATTTTATTAATATTTTCATTCGTATCATGAATGAGTTCAAGCTCATCGATCTCTTTCCTTTCGTGACACATTGCAGTTCAATAGATTTATGAGAACGAAGAATGCAGCTTTGTAATATAAACGTAATATATAACATATTTCACTTTTTATTTTTCTTTTTTATGGAATACGATTAAATTGTTTGTTTATGTAGAAATTTTTCAATAATGGCGAAGTGGGACAACATCGAGATAGCTCTACGTTCGATCCTCGCTCAGAGGGACAAATTAGTTTATATATAAATTCGTTTTTTCCTCTCTGCAGTAACAAGACAAAGCGTGGCGTTGAGTTCTGCCACTTAACATGCAATGTCTCTAAATATTGATGGAAATTGAGGAATGGAGTTTCTTAACACTAGCTCTCCTCTACTTGCCCACCAACTTTAAATTCCAATTAAATTAAAAATTATAATAATAATAACAAAAAAAAACGAATGATATAAAAGATATCATGTACATAAAACTTTAAAACTAAAATAAATGCATAGACACTTGACTGTTCCAAGCGATACAGCGTCAAACGCGGCGTGCCTTAAATCGCAAACACTTTCCATACTCGTACATTCCGAATCAACTGTTTCCATTAACGCTCGCAATGAAAAACTGGTAGAGTATTACAAAGAATCAACACGTTGAAATGTTCTATGTATATTCGCTTCGCTTTTCGTCTACGATTTGGTCGATTCTTCGAGCGATGGGATGTTCATTTGTTTGACATTTTTTTATAAAACGTTTAAAGGTTTAAGGTAATTTAGTTTATTTCTATTTTGCTGTACTATTGTCTTGTCTATATGTTAAATTTATTGTATGAACGGTAATATAACCCTGTGTTTATTTCTGCAACAGAATTAATTGTAAGAATACTTCACCTTTTAATTATCTTTCAAGATATGATAAAATGTTATTTCCTTTCTTCATTTATAAAAACTATTTCCAATTATCAATTCCTCGTATTCTATATAAGAAAGGAACTAATTAATAACACCCCTCCTCCATATACAAGTAATTAATACTGTACTGTTTTAAAAGCTTCATAATATCCACTCACAATACAGTTTTAGCATAAGCTTTTGCAAACAAAAAATAAAAATCAGTTTGCCTTGCATACACATATACTCGTACATATGTATGTGCCGTATAGTTAAACGCTTTACCCAATCCTTTTTCACCGCGGCGCCGATTAAAACACAAACAATGGGTTTAACGCTGAGAATTGAAATGGATAACAGAACAGTTTTGGACGCGTAATTAAAACATTGTGGGGGGGGGGGGCGGTGCGTGTGACGTCCGAGGGCAGAGGTCATACAGTAAAGTGCTCCGGTTAATTCCGACCAGGAGATCGGCACTTCAATTATAATTAATTTTTGAAAATTTTCGGGTATTTTTTGTCCTTTGAGCTTCACGCTGTAGCTGGAAATAGCAGGGTAGTAATTCAGTGTTAAGATTCCGTCGCACCGCCTTATTTTTCGAGGCATTACCTGTTGAGTGACTGAGCTCAACACCGCGTATTGTCTTATTAGCAGAGCATTAGCTTATTAGCTGGAAATGAAAATAATTCATTCCCCCGAGTAGAACTTGAACCTACAAGCGTCTCATTTACAATCAAATCAATTGCCTCGCGTTGTATCCCGCACACAATAGGGTAGGCAAAGCCTCGTGTTAAGACACTCCGTTCTCCGCTTTTCGCTGAATTCTGGAAGCATTGCGTGTTGAGTGGCGGAACTCAACGCTGCGCCTTGTCTCGACATCAGAACATTAATATTTCCTTTCCTCAAGTGGAACCACAACCAGTCGATTTTGCAGCACACTTTGTGCCCTTGCGCCATAACTGTCCTGATTTTATAATGGGAGGAAATCTTGTGTACGACAGGATATATAGAAATTGAATTGAACTCAACGCCTCGGTTCTTTTTTCATGGTAAGGTAATAAAGATGATAAATAATATATTATTCCGACAAATGGAATCGAACCCACTATCACTGTCCCGCGCCACAACAGCTGCTTATAATTTTATCATATTAACTCTTTTCTAAGGCTTAAAATCGCTCAACCTAATTAGTGTGTCAACAACATTCTCATACAAATTCAATTCTAATAGCAATTTGCCGGTGAGTCCCCTTTAAATGGGAAATATAATGAGAGTGGGTTCTGTGCGTTTAGTTTTACGAGTATACTAGGGCAATATGCATCAAAGAAATTATGATGCAAATATTTGACATTTAATTTCGTACACGTTATTAAATCATTTAAAAAGGAAATAGGTGTATAATTTTGGAAAATACCAATACGCTTATATATGTTACGACTTTACTGACTGTAAATTAATAATAATTAGGGAATGATTATACTTTACAAGCTACTATTATTTTGTCTTTCTAGTACAAGGATGCGCGGCGTTGAGTTGCGGAAAGGAAGTGAGAATACAATTTTGGGAAAATCTTATACACAATTACGGCTTTGAAATACTTTGAATGATTGATTATAATTATGTAAAGTACTATTATTACACTTATATTATTTTATTTTACATAGCGATACGTTCTTAAGCTACTTCTAAAAATAAGTAAAGAAAAGTCAATATTACCATTATTACCTTTTTTTCTCCTATCAACAGAGATAGGCTGGCCGTCCTCCCGTCTCCACATGATCTTTGGTGTGGGGAACCCATCAGCTTTGCATACTAGGCTTATATTCTGGTTCTCGCGTACGGCGACCGCTGACTGGGTACTGTCTTCATCTAATATGTTTGGTGGTACTGTTGACAAAATAAACGTTTAATATTATTTATAGTTTACATCTACTGTTAATATAATAAAGGTGGAGAGTTTGTTTGTCTGCAGCTGGATTTTGTCATTTAAAAAAAGGTAGATTACCCTGAAATGGATTCAAACCCTCCAACTTATTCAACAGTCAAAGTAAAGACAATATAATATTTTAAATAAACCACCTTCAGATTTTTACTGTTAAGACACTTTGTTCCCCTCGCGCTACCCATTTTCAAGACATTGCGCGTTGAGAGGCGAAACTCAATGCCGCAGTATATCTATCCGAGCGCGAAAATGAAATTTAAATCCCCCGAGGCATGGAAACCACAACTGTGGTGTGTGTGCTTTACTACTACGGCCTCTATATTTTAAATTATCTACGAAAATCTATTTAAAACAATGACCTACGAGCGTACATCCCGCGCCACTACTCTTTAGTTGCGCTTCGCTCCAACTCTGCACCAAATTATTTTAGTAAATTAGTCATCAATATTCAGATTAAGCTCGCGGACGCGCTATCAATATTCAATACTTTCATAAAGAGAGGTGTGTGTGGAAATAAAAATAAATTTTATTTATAAATTGTATTTAATGGATATTTTATTTAGTGTTGACTTTTTCATAAAGTAGTTTTAAAATACTATTGTTCGTAATAGTAATGAGTTTTTTTTCTATGCATTACGCTGAATTTGAGACAGAACTTTGTGTTACGATACTCCGCTCAACACTTTTTAGTTCTTTAAGTAAAACTTTCCTATTAATAAGAACAAAACATATTTATACTAACTGTAGAATATTATAAATATAACGCCCAAGGCCGAATGCAATTCTTACTTCGTTCCTTTGTACATTAAAACAATATTATGGTAAGTTCAGCTCAGCAACAGGATAGAGACAAAAGTGATACAAAATGGAGCTCCCACTGCAGATAAATTCCAATTTGATGCACCCACGAACTATCTAGCTGTGCAGGAAAAATTTTAAAGTTGATAAAATCTTGCCTTTATTCCCTTTACATAGCCGCTTAAAGTTTTACGGATGAAAATCTCGAGAAGTTTAAATTCCAGTGAGACGTGATATTTCAGCAGTTACTGTACTACACTACTGTACGCTACCGTAGCTACGTACGTAACTGCACTCACTGTCGTGCAAGTTTGCGGTGACAAAACGTGAGTCTGAGTAGCCTTGTACACTTTGTACCTTTGAATTCTGTACCAATTTGTAGAACTTTGTTTTTGAAATTTTTACGTTTGTGCATAGTTACTTTGAGTTTGGTTGCTATAAATATTATTTTGTATAGAACGTTCTAAGGACGATCGCATATTATTCACGTTACATGTTACTTTTTTATTATTTACAATAAATAAAATGTATTAAAAAAGAAGATCGCTACTTTCATATCTTTTTTAAAGGCATAGAACTTAATAGGATATTAAAATAAACAAGAAATCAGCTAACTAGTAGCGCTCGTACCTAACTTAATGACAAAAATCATGAGCCAATTTATTGAATTCTGAAGGATATTTCCCAAAGCATTTAACGAGTAAGTTTTGCGAGTTAATAAATAATTTACGGAAGCCCAATCGGTCGGCAACTTTTTGTAACCAAATGGATGTAAAGTATCTGCGACGTGCTGCGGTTAAGGAGTGACAACGGTATCCTCGTTTTTTATTTCCACTTAAAACTTTCGTCGTATAAAAAGACGTTTTAAATCGCCGGCTTGGGAGCGCCTACGTTTTTGGAATACGCTGTACTTTCTGAATGACCGCGAATATTGCTCTTTTATAGTTAAAAGAAAATTATAAATAAAATTGTTCCGCTAAATGAGAAAAATTGTTGTTTTGTAATTTAAACGGTTCAAATCATCATAATTCGTCCAAGTAGGGATCGAAGCCACAACCACTGTGTTACAGACAACCACGCTGTCCCACTGCGCCACGACGGGTTCATATTTTATGTCAAATGTGAAGGTTTTTTTTGACACGTCGGCATTTTGTTTCTCTCATAAAGTATCACATAACACTGTTTCTATTAACATTCAATATAGAAATATCTACATATTTCCAATAATAAAATACATTTTTTTTAAACTCTTGGGACTTTTATCGAAAAGCTTTTTTCTTATGAATAGTAACGTGCTAACCAAGTGTCAAGCTGACAGCCTCCATTTTTTTAAAACAATGTAAGCTAAGATCATAAAAAAATATTTACTTTAATCTATATTATTTTAAGTGGAGAAGGGAGTATCTTAACATTAGGTTTTAGTGTTAAGATACTCCCTCTGCCTACGTTGTTATTTGCGGATACAGCGTGAAGCTGATTGATCTATATTGTTTTGATTAAAATCATTTTAAAAGATTATTCTAAAATCCTTCATACAAGATATTAATGTCCGTTAATAAGTACACACATCGTAAATAATTTAATCAACATGGACATATCTAATGAATACAAAATGTCTCGAAAGTTGGTCAAGAAATGGATGAGGGAATGTTATAACACTGGGTTCTCTACTCTACGTCCATCTTGGCTAAAGTGGGCACCTAAAATATAATAATGAAAAAAATGTTTACATAATGCTATTAACATTAAGTTTTAACCGTATAACTTAAGTCCTACTCAAGAAATATTCATTAATCACAAAATATTATACAACTAGAATGTAACTTATACTAGAAACTCACCTACTACTTGTAGATACCCGACTTGGCTAATCATAGGGTTGGTGTTAACTTGGCACATGTAGTACCCTCGGTCCTCCTGCTGTACTTGGCTAACATGGAGTAGCCAAGTCATCGCGTTGTCGTGTGACACGCTGAACCTGGCCAGACGTGTGATGACATGACGATGGATTGTCAGGATCATTTGTCTGTCAATGTGTATCCATGCTACCTGTACAAAACATAATGTGTTTAAAGAAGCTCCCTCGTAGAACAAAGTAGGCAATTTTTTTTATTAGTATACGCTTAAGGTTATTAAATTTGTACCGATGGATTGTTTAATGTAAACGATGCTTTATTAAGTTATTTCATAGAACTAATAGAGACCGTTATTTACTTTTTGTTCAACAACATTTACTTGGTACAAACAAAGTGGAGCAAAATTTTCTTTTTATTAATATCTAACAAAGCATTTTTATAATAATTTTTCTAATGAGATTTTAATTTGTTGATAAATCATGGCAATGACCTGCTATCAATTTCCTTACAGATCCGTGCTTATATCGAAACAGCGATACGCTCGCGGCTTCGCCCACTTGAACTATATAATTATTTGTTTACTTTACTTTCATGTATATAGAGTATATAACGAAAGGATCTAATTATGAACGTCATTTTGTACAAAATTAGATTTATAATCTAATTATTAAAATTAAATTATTTTAATTTCATCGAGCGCAGCGTTGAATTCCAGTACGTAGTGCCCCAGAAATACATGGAAATTGAGGACTGTATTTTATTAATACCCATTTCTCTTTGCCTCTTCTTTTATGCGTATAAATAAAAAAGTATATGGACATTCTCGCAACCTAGATTCGAATCCGCAACTACCGTACTCATTTATACCGAAATACGTTAAATATCAAAATTAAAGTTATTGAAGTGAAATGAAGCGAGCCACAGTAAATTTAGTTGTAACTCGATAGGAAATTGAATCTCAACCACATATTGTGCCGTCCCATTACGGCCTCCGCAAACTGTGCCTCGTCCTAATATCTACTTTATTCATAGATAGTGGTTCTTTCAATAATTGTATTCTTTTTATATAATTTGAAGTCACGAAACCAATTTAAGAATTCGGCAGAAAGTAGGGAAAGGATATGTCTTAATGGGAAACAGAGTGTGTTTGTTACCTAGTGTTCTAGGTTCACAGGTTTTCTCTGCTTACTCTGTTATGTGCGGGAAAAAATATTATTTGTTAATTTTCATTTGCCTGTTCTGTGGCTTTGAACTTCACTAACATGCAGTGTCTCTAAAATTTAGTCGAAAGTTGTATTTGTTTTTACTAATAGTAATAATTATTCCCATTATAAGGTGTTGACTATAAACATAATGGTTATTTATTGGTTCAATTTCTATAAGGGTACATACACACATACATAGCTTCACGCTGTATCCCTTGCGGGATCAACGGCGGGAGATGGAGGACGGAGCTACAAATAGCTACGTACGTAGCATTTGGCGCTCCGTTCTCTCTGACTACCCCTGACTATGAGGGTGTTTATATTTTATGCATTTTTGATTTCATGGCCAAATTACATTATTGATAAGATCATTTTTAGAAATTAATGCTTTATAATTCAGCCACTCTTCCCTACATTTAAGGCAATTTTAAATGTTATGATTTTAATTTTGTAACTGAATGTGTACAACCCGTTACTACTATAATATATATCGAAACCTTAGCATAAATATACCTCCAAACTTAACATTATCCAATAAACTAACAACTACTTAAAGCTCAAATTACAGCCGCAAAGCTCCAAACTCTACAACCAAAACAATCGCATACGTCGTATAAATAGCTATTTGAAACATTAACAGAGATTTCAAAATGTGGAAAGCTCAACACAAACAAACACACAAACGTACATACGTACATGTTAGTATGTATGTAACGTTAAGCTCGAAAACTAGCTTAAACTGAACTGAGCACGCATCGTTGTTTACTTTGACGGAATCACAGCCACGTTAACTGTATCCGAGACCGCGACGTACGGTGCCGCAGTGCGCAGTGCAGTCAATAGGTTGCATATTTTATGAGTTCTCAACTTAACTCTACTTTAGAACTGTATAAATGCACTGTATACAGTACTACTGTACTCTCTACTGCATATACTGCATATGTAGAGTCGGATATGCAAGAAATAGGTTAATCATGTTTGTTTTGCTTCCTTCTGAGGTAAGATGTAGATGGTACAATATAGAATAGAAGCACGTTGTTTCATAGCTTTACCAAAATATAACTTAACCTAAAACGTGTAAATATTATTTTTAGTTGGAAAGTTCGATATTTTATTTTGGCTTCGACAGCTACAGCGAACAGCTTCTTTAGAAGGTTTCTTTACATATTTGCTTAATTTTATGCGCGTATTTAGTGCGAGGATATGAAAATAGTAGATATTTCATTGAGTTTTTCTCCTTGAGTGAGAATCGTACCCGCAATCATCGTAATAACAGTCACGCGCTTCTGCCCCCGCATTACGACGGCTTCGCTGGACAGCCTTAAATATTACAATACACAGTACACTCAGTATATATATGATTTTTTTAGTAATATTATTTTAATTTGAATGTGAATATACCTAACTAAGTGTAGAAAGCAAAATACATTTAAAGCTATACACTTTCTATTAAATTTAGTACCCATTCAAAATTAATTTACTCCTGCCATCTCAAGTTCGTAGATCCAAAGCGGAAATTTTGGTATCAAACGAGATGAGTTATGACGTCAGGAAACAGTATTAATGGCTTTGCCGTCGATTATGGGGCCATTAGCATCACCTGGACCTTTAAATATTGAGTAAAGTCCCTTTATAGTTTTATTTATGAAGTATCCGTCTGTTTTGTTGGTATTGTGAGGGTTCATCATTTATATTGAGGGTTAACGTCAATAATAGTATAATTCACATTTTATATAGTAGTAGGTATATAATATATAAACCTCTTCCGTAGCTGAGCGACAGAACACTGAAATAGAACGTGTCGGTTTCTTAGCACTAAGATAGAGCTTCTCAAAATTATTATAGTAACGGAAATGAAATAGGATTTCACTTTCTGTAGAGTAGAAATTGAAGTCTACAGATTTTTAGTAAATATTAAAATTAAAATTTTATAACATAATACTCTCTGTTAACATTGCATAGTTAATTTTGAATAAATCTGTACATCTTTCAAACTTTAAGTACGAATTTTAAGAAAATTAAACATCTCCGAGTAGTGTAAGACAGGAATTTATAACTACTTATAAGAATTTACATTTTAGTACGTTTCATTAAGGTAACTAAAATATTATTATGTAACTTGCCTGGAGAAGTAAAGAATTAGCTTTTTCTAGGTTCACGCTATATCCGCATATAGCAGAGTAGAACAGAGGAACCTGGGAACCTAGTGTCAATACAGTCCTTCCCCATTAAGATACTCATGTTTCCTAATTTAAGCCGTATTCTCGAGACAATAGGTATTGAGTAACGGAACTCAACGCCGTATTTTGCCTACTTACCAGAACGTATCCTGCCAGTGATACCGCTATTTAGCATTTAATGGAAACTCTGAGTCTCTTATCAGAGCTTCCCCCACGCTATACTTCACACATATTGCATAAATATATGAAAGTAATAAAAACAGTTCATTATTCATATAAAACTTTTTATAACCAGAATATAATTCAACATTCCAACAAAGAACTTTAATGTGTCTTACAAAACAATATCTATTATTTTGCTCGACTTCATACATCAGCCTTCCAAAAATTAGTAGCTACCGCCGCATTTTATATGAAAACTTTTAACTCAATATTCACGTAATGTTCGTACATAGCACGCGCATATAAAATAAACAAATTCGTGCGAAGTTGAAATAATATGTAAGATAACGCGCGGTTTACTCGAAATTGCCGTTAAGTACGTAGAAGGGGGTGGGAAGGAGCTTAGTGGCTTTGAGAGACAAGTTTCGTGCGATTCTTTCTGTTTGTATTAGATATTTGCAAGCTGATTAAGTGATTTGTAGGAACTTTTACTGAGTGTTTTCTGTATGTGAATGTGTTGATGGAAGTATTGCCTAAAAAAATAGGACTCTAGATCAGTGGCGGACTAACCCCGTCGGAGGCCCGGGGCGGTGTCGTTGAATGAGGCCCCTCGACTCCATCCCTCCCCCCCACCGAGTAAAAAAATTTTTATATATCACATTTTTTTTCATGTACAAATTAATGTCTATGCTTACTTAGTTTACATCTTGTAATTAATGTTTGAGTTAGACTTGCATACACACAGAAAATTAAAATACTAAATATCAAAAGTACATGTAGAATTTAGCAAAAAAATCCTCGTGTCCTCGAGATAAAAAGACGAATTGGGATAACAAACGAAGCTATCGTCCGTGTAAATAACGTATGAATGAAAAGAGAAATTTGTATCAAAACCGAAATAAGAATGTTACGAGCACTATATTATCTATTACTACCATTCGATAGATAGGTACAGGTAGAGGCAGATCATCTGCTCTAGATGTAAAACCTAATCACTCTCAAATTCTTTCTAAATTTCTACAAGATTATCTAGGACTACAGCCAGAGCGTCATCTGAAGCTTCCATCATAAGCTTTGTTCCAATTCCAATATAGATAATAATTTATCATAATGAGTTCACACGCTATAGTAATATTAGTTCCGCGTATAAAATAAAATTCGCCGTGTGGTGCCGGCGCTAGAATTCGCCGTGTGGTGCCGGCGTTAGAATTCGCCGCGTGGTGCCGGCGTTAGAATAGCACCACTCCCACTCTTCCCGTGGAGATCGTAGGAGGCGATCGAGGGATAAAATACCAGGAGATGGGCACTACTGCGGTCACCAACACGCAGTGCCAAGCGTGGTGACTATGGCAATAACCCCCTCTATGAAAGGCACAAATACACTCCGGCCCCCAGTCCCCGGCGGCCCCGCTATTCCTGGCTACGACAGCGGCCTTGGTCACGGCGGGGCAGGGNAGTACCTTTGAGTTTTTTTTTTCATTTAGGTGTAAGTGTCTTGGCGCAGTGGCACGGTGTCTAGTTGTTAAGAAACGGTTGTGAGTTCGATATCCACTCTATAGACAACAACTAACTATTTTTCTATAAAAACTGTATAATTAAAAAAAACATAACCTAGAAAAGAAAAACCCATCAAATTACTTTAAAATTCGAGCCACTTCTCCTTAAGTATTTACGGGCGGCAGTGTCGCGATAATAGGTCTCGTAAAATGAAATAAATAATTAGACTCGTGGCAAATTCATGAATTACTAATTTGGTGCTAGACTTTACAGAGAGAGTGGCCTCTGTTCGGCGTTGTTTGGAATTCATTGTTTTTCATATTAAAAGATTTGTAGGATTTTTTTATAAGCTGTTGCTATTCGTTATGAGATAAACTTATCAGATAAATATTATTTAAATATAACGTCGTTGCGTAGCAACACATTGCGTTTGACTGTAATCGTGACGGCTGTGGATTCAATTTTCACTCGGGGGTAAGTTTTAATTTTCAGTTCTCTGCTAAGCAGATAAAGGTCGGCATTGAAGTCTGTTACTAAACACGTCATATCTCAAAAACTTGATAAAAAGTATGGAACAGAGGGATCAGACATTAGGTTCCCTCTTCTTGCCCCTTCCCTCTTCTTGCCTCTTTTAAAATAAGAAGTTACACTGCTTATTGATACAAGCAGCATTTTAAAATAAAAACACAAAACGTCAGAAATATCAAAAAACAATAAATAGTATACATAACGAAAAAAGGTAGCTATAAAAGTATGACCGTGCCACCTACATTCCTTCTACAAATTGGAAACGAAAACACGATGCTATTACAGAAATAAAAGCCACCTTCCTTCCTTTTCTTACTTGATCAATTTTTTACCAGAAAACAGATAAACGACGTGACCGTGACACAGACAGGGTCCGATTTTAATGTGTTAGTTGTGGATTCGATGTCCATATTTATATTCAAAGTAGTTTTTAACTGTGGCTTCGCCCGCGTCGTCAAATGGAAATAACTAATAGTTTTTTATCACACTGGCAGTAGTAGATTACATCGATATGGTTTATTACAACCCTTAGCCAACCTCAATAAATGAACTATTTAACACGATTTTACATTTTTTAATTCAATTAAATAATAATATTAATATAGATAGCACAGAACATCTTCAAGTTTCTGTTGAGTTAGGCGACAGTGCTGGGTTATGCATTTGTTTTATCATCACACTGTATCGCACACGTTGACCAAATTCTGAAAGTATTGCATGTTAAAAGGCGGAACTGGCCTCAAGAAACGCAATATCTCTTATTTTTTTACGAAAAACAGAGTGTCTCAACACTATTATCAGCATTAAGTACTATAAATCAACCCGGAGATGCGTGAAGATAACCACATAGATAAATAACATAATAACAACACATCTGTTCCAACCGCTTGTTAGGTTACAACGATTACATATGGCCACGTCGTGTCGGCCTAATGTATGCTGGATACGTTGTTTGAATATTAATTTAGCTAAATATTTTGTAAATTTTTGTACAAAAATATTTTTTACATTACTTACTAGGGAACTTGAAGGACGCCAAATTGTAGGCAATGAACCTGATGACTTTTGGTTAAAGATTTTTAGACATAAAAATGATTTTTTTTAAGTTAAATAAGTAAAAAAAATATCAAAAAATGTGTGTAAATAAAATAAAAAGCATAAGTAGGTACATTTTGTACTTAAGAATGCTACGAGTAAATGCCATCATGGCCTATTGGGACAGCGTATGTTGGTAAACGTGGGCTTGATGTCCACTCGGGGCAATAAATTACTTTCATTTCTCTTGCTTAGCTAGATGAATACACTGTTTTGGCATTAACGGTTTCGGTCTTAGATTTAGGTGGTAAGTGGAGACGGAATATCTTGCATTTGCCTACCTAGGTCAGGTTAGGTTTTGCGTTACAAAGCCTAGATCTGAAATAATACATCATTTAGAAAAGCTATTAGTCAGTATGTTAAATAAAAGATTTTATTATAGAAAACACGAAGTCTTTCAATGCATAAAGATAGTAATCTTGATTGAGAGTGGTTTCTCATTTTGGTTACTATTTTTATGATGGACTAGCGGACCTCGACGCGGCTACGCCTGCTTGAAATATAAGAATATAATTTGTATAGAAATATAATTTCAATCTAGATGAAATGCTAAAAGTGACTATTATATTTATTTTCATAAGGATGACGGATATCAAAATGACGCGGTAACGCGGAACGCGGTCGCGTAGCGACGGCGGTTGTTATTAACATGGCAGAATAAATTGCATGTCAAATTAGAAAGTATTTTAATTTATTAGTATATATGTGTAATGTAATATTATATAGCCTATAGCACTTCTGAAGAATGCAGCTTTCATACAAAACAAAAACAAAGTAAATCGATCCAGTAGATCCAGAGATCTTAGCGTTCAAACAAACAAACAAACAAACAAACAAACAAACTCTTCCGCTTTATTATATTAGTATAGATAGTGAGATTTTGTAAAAATCCCTAATTATAAAGTACTAGCACCGTAACTAATTTGTAACGTGTGGCTTCGTGTCAAACCGCTTGTACTGTTTTAGAGTCACTTTTATAAATAAATTTATTTCCCTCATTCTATTTTCTTTATAATTAATTAAGTAAATATAAATAACGATCCAAAACAAAAGATTACAGCACCCAATTTGAAACTTACACTGAAAAATTACTGAAACGAGTGTGTATCATCCCTTAGCTGCCTTACTCACCCTTGTTTAATCACGGCAGGGTTGAATTTTGACACGCTGTTTATTCACCAAAGCTATGGCATCGCTCGAAACGCGAAATGCGGTTACGAGTTTGCCTAATCAGAAATGGTTAGAAATTCTTATTATATTTGTATAACTAATATCTATTAAAATATTTTAATTAATGGTTAATTATCGAAATTTTGTACATAAAATTTAATTTTATAAGACGGAATATATTTTTTAATTTTATTTACCTTAAAAAAATTTAGAATTTAGATCGTGATTTTGTTTGCGTGGACTTGGATGTAAAATAAAATATCTCTGCTCNGCTTGATGTCCACTCGGGGCAATAAATTACTTTCATTTCTCTTGCTTAGCTAGATAAATATACTGTTTTGGCATTAACGGTTTCGGTCTTAGATTTAGGTGGTAAGTGGAGACAGAATATCTTGCATTACGCAAAACCTAACCTGACCTAGGTAGACAACCTAGGTCAGGTTAGGTTTTGCGTTACAAAGCCTAGATCTGAAATAATACATCATTTAGAAAAGCTATTCGCCAGTATGTTAAATAAAAGATTTTATTATAGAAAACACGAAGTCTTTGAATGCATAAAGATAGTAATCTTGATTGAGAGTGGTTTCTCATTTTGGTTACTATTTTTATTTCTTTTAACGTAATTGTGTTTGGATAGTGAAATTTTGTAAAAATCCCTAATTATAAATTACTAGTACCGTAACTAATTTGTAACGTGTGGCTTCGTGTCAAACCGCTTGGTCTGTTTTAGAGTCACTTTTATAGATAAATTTATTTCCCTCATTCTATTTTCTTTATAATTAATTAAGTAAATATAAATAACGATCCAAAACAAAAGATTATTACAGCACCCAATTTGAAACTTACACTGAAAAATGACTGAAACGAGTGTGTATCATCCCTTAGCTGCCTTACTCACCCTTGTTTAATCACGGCAGGGTTGAATTTTGACACGCTGTTTATTCACCAAAGCTATGGCATCGCTCGAAACGCGAAATGCGGTTACGAGTTTGCCTAATCAGAAATGGTTAGAAATTCTTATTATATTTGTATAACTAATATCTATTAAAATATTTTAATTAATGGTTAATTATCGAAATTTTGTACATAAAATTTAATTTTATAAGACGGAATATATTTTTTAATTTTATTTACCTTAAAAAAATTTAGAATTTAGATCGTGATTTTGTTTGCGTGGACTTGGATGTAAAATAAAATATCTCTGCTCCTCCATTTCCCGTAGGATTTTGGAAAAATCTCTCTCAGTGATCCCGTATAAGTGCGCGAGAATTGGAAGTCGAAAGCTAGGTAAAAGCTAAATTTCAACTGTCTAATCTAAGTCTAGTAGTTTCGTCTCTGTGTATTATCTATAAGTACTCAAGAAGTAGAGGCACACGTGCGGCTTCGCTCGCTTATTTTTTGTTTAATATATTTAAAGAAAATTGGTTGGTTATTTTAGTATGTCTATCATATTGTTATACATAAAATAAATATTTATTTAAATCTTTATGAATTTTATTTCATTTTACTAACAAAGGTGCGAGCGGCAAACGTGGTTTGTCCATTTATAGGTTACCAAATAACCACATCTATCAATCAGTAAGAGCTCCATAAAAATCAGTTCAGCTATTCCGGAGATAATCGCGGACAAAAGAGACAAAAAAATATTACTTGTTCGTATTTTGGTATCGTGTAAATGATTATATATAATTGAAAAAAATACGGTTATTTACCGATAATTTTTATTCCAAGTGTTAATTGTGTTTTCGATACGTTTCCAAAATAATAATTAATTAGTGACCGGACTGATCAGCATTTCATTTGCGTAAACTACGCTGTGTAAAATCCTATTGTTTCTGTTGTTCGGGACATTTTATTAGTAAAATTTCAACGTTTTGCACCACGTAGGTATGTCTCGCAAATACAGTAACGAAAGTGTTTTGTAATATATAGGACTCATGTTATTAATAAATTAAAATTTAATCGAAATGAACTTGAGTGTACATTCAATACTTACAAATAAAGCGCTCATCAAAACGCCATTATAAGCGATTCAAATATTACAAATTCCAACAATCAAATTGGAATTAACTGAACCTAATATAAATATTTTAATTGCACACATTTTAATTAAAAACTATACTAATCATTTTTTCAGTTTAAGATTTGAAGTGAAAAGCGAGTCTTAACACATTTTTTATATATAAATATGTAGTTTAAAATTATGAGATAACAAACAAAAAAAAAATACAGTCGTATTGATAACCTCCTTTTCTTACAGAAGTCGGTTAAAAACTAGATAAAAAAAACTAGTAAAATATGCTCGGGGATATAAGTAATATGAGCCTACACTCGAGAGACTTAGGAGAATTTTCCAAAGAGTTCCACAATTTAGGTTATGGCTCTTTCACATCAGCTATTGAGCTGATGTGGTGAAAGACGTAACGTAGACGTAAGACGTAAGACGTAACGTGACCATACCATATGGTCATTGGACCATATGGTATGACCATACATTAGCTAACGTGATCACGTTAGCTAAATGTAACTGCCAACTTTAATGATAATATTAGATTTTATTACGTAGATACACAATAACAAGTCGACCTGATATAATATCAAAATGAACTTTTAAAACGTCAAGTATATACCTTCTGAATTAACCTGGGAACCTGGTGACCTGATATGTGTGTTCAATAATAAAACCTTGTTGAAAAGCTAAAAATGTTAACTGTAAAATTTAAAGACCTCTTATTAAGAACAGACCAAAAAATCAAAGAGCAACGAATGTAAGTTTAATTCACCCTTTGTGCGGTTTTCATCAATTTCCGCTGAATTTTTCGAGCATTGCCTCCTTTTGTTTAAAGTAAATTAAAGAGTCAATTGCAGAACCGCAGTATTGATTGCTAAGTACACTCTTGTTATAAAATCGGAACATAAATTTGTTCTAATATTTTTTATAGTTTCAAGTTATTAAACTTTGAGAATTTTCTATGAGAAATATTTAAATCATTTAAGTTAGGCATACATATAAATTTTGCAATTTTAGATGCAATATATGGGCAGATTCGAATCCGCCTTAGAACGTTAAAACGCCTAAACGTTAGAGTTATAAATTCCATTATGTATTCAGTGGATTGATATTATTTTCATTTCTTCGCTATGGTAAGGGGACACGGAGTTAAATTTCGCCATATGACACGCAATATCTTGAAAATTGAAGAGTAATAATAGTATTTAGTATTTGGACATGTTTCAGTGTCGTAAACCAACGCCGGTTAAAGTCTCTTTTCATAGTGTACCTTAGATTCAATAGATAGAGAGATCCTAGTGTATGACATTCAGTTCTCCACATTAGGCCTCCTCAGCCTATTCAAATATATGAGGGAGAAGTATAACATTAAATCAAGACTAAATCTAAACTTACAACTATACGTATGTATTAATAGAAGTTATACAAATTATAACAGCAAGATAAGCTCAGAATCTCTAATTATTATCTAAACGACAACAGAGAGCTGCCTCATGAATAATTTAATTGGCATGCAGTCCACGGGTTAACGGGCGGCGTACGTCACACCACACCGTGGACAAAGTACACTGAAAATAAATTAATCTATTGCCCTTATATAAGTAAATTTGTTTTGACTTTACATTTCTTTTTACAACTGCATATGTTGTTTTTGTATAGCAGTAGGTAACGGAAATATGATAAGACAGATTGTTGACATCGCGTGTTGAGAGGTGGCACTGAATGCCACCAATAGCCGGTAGGAGTGTAGTGTAGTTTTTTCATTTCTTGTGTGAAGTTTTTTCCATTTGACCACTATTCAGTCGATTGCATATTTATTTTTCACGCCATATCCCACACATAGCAGATTAGGCAGAGGGAACCTGGAGACTTAAAGGTAAACACCTTGCAAACTTTATTACCTTTGACACATAAAACCTAGCCCAATAAAGTCTAAATTTAAATAAAAGTAAGCGACAAAATATATAATATAATATAAGGGTTAAAATTTAATAATTCGTAACGGGTCCAAATTAGGTAATAATTAATTAAACGACATTAATTTGTTTTTGAGAAGGTTCCGTTGCGCCTTTTGGGATCGTTTGAGAATATTTCGCGGATATCGTTGACCTGGTCCCTCTGGACGTTACTTATTCATTCAATATAAATTTACATGATTTTTTGAATTATTTATGGAGCTAATAAAAACACGGTTTTATTTTCGATTTTCATCGAGACGTGCCTTATTTTTAATTTCTAGCAACAAGGTTTAAATAAATAAGTACTCAATAATGTCAATGTCTTACAAAAGTAGACGGTGGATCGGAGGAGTGTTTTAACATTTTCATTCTGCCTAGTCTGCTTCATAGAAGACAGAGTGAAGCTACAAAAGTGTTTCTTGTTTTTAGCTTCACGCTATATTCCATACATAGCAGGGTAGGCAGAGGTATCCTGAAAATCTAGTGTTTACATTTCGTTCCCATTAAGATACTTCCATTCCCCATTTTCCGCCAAATTTTGAACGCATTATTACGTTATGAGTGGCGGAACGTAACAAAAGAAATCTTATTTAATTTCGTAAACTAAAACATTATGATTACGAGACAATACTATATTAACATTCAATCAAGTTAAATCCAGGTCAATATCTAAACAGTATATACACATAATCAATAAAAACGTCAACCGACAAACGGTTAAAAATAACCACAGAGCTACAGTTTGAGTCGATCTTCAACCAATTGCCGAGAAGTGCCGCCCCGCGGGAAATCTTCTCTTATAGACGAAATAGCATTTTGAAAACTGACTGATAGTACTTTCCCTTTGAACGCAAAGCAGCGAAGTAATTAGCGTGCGAGTATTTGTAGCCTGTTGTTTATATTGTAACACGGATTGTATGTAACTAGGATATAGTGTTAAGATACTATTTCCCGATTTTCAACCAATTCTCGAGACATTGCGTCGTGAAACTCGACGCCGCGCTTTGCGTTGTTACCAGTAGCTAGAGCCCTTAGGCGAGATCTAAGAGCGCGTTAAGGCGGGAATTCAAATCCCGTTATTTTTATTTTTTTCTAAAATGTTTTATAAAATGTTTATATTATACTCGCATACGTCACATTAAATTAATCAAGGCCAATATTCTAACCAAAGTATTACTTTATTAATTTTTCCAATAATTATAATCTCTCTGTAATCTGCTAACAGCACAGAGAACTTAGTGTTGCTGTCCACCCAATTATGGAGACATTACGTGTTTCGGATGTCAACGCCGCTTTGACTCGTTTCTAGACTACGAAAATTAAAATAATTGATTTCCCCAAGTGGAAATCGAACCCACAATCCTCACGTTTACAAAGGAGAGCTTCAATTAATAATTACAATTTAGTAAATTACCCACTATTACAGTTCATAGCGACATTTGAAAGTAGCAGAACGATCAATCTCGTGTGATATTTCATAGTAATAGGGGCGCAGGTGTGCGGAGGAGTAGTCCGAGTTGTGAAAGAGACGCTGTTGGTAGATCGTGACCATTTCTAACTGGGAAAATGCATAGGTATAGTTCAAATTATATCTAAGTTAACTATGATATATTTGCTATATAAATTGTGACATATTTAAATTATATCAAAACGCGGCGTTGAGTTCCACTACTCAACATGCAGTGCTTCGGAAAAACACCGAGTAATGGGGAACGAATATGTTTTAATGGAAACGGAATGTCTCAACACTAGGTTACACTAGGTCCCCAGGTTCCCTCTATCTACCATACAACATTATAGATCATTTCTCACATTTCGTGGCTTAAGAAAACGTCCACGCTACCTACTGAAGCTATAACGAAATAGGTTGATGTGAATCTAAAATATAATGTAATTTTCTTATCTGGAAGCCTCCCTAATGTGAGGTTACGACAATTTTATTAAGACAATTTGGTCTTTCCTGAAATTTAATAGATATTAATTCTGTGTCTTAGAAGATTTTTTTCTTGAGTTCTCGCAACAGATTTCGAACAGGGTTCGATTCCCACTCGAGGAAATTAAATTTTAATAATTTTCATTTGAGACCGCCACTGTTAAATTCCACCATTCCTTACGCCTCGAGAATTTGGCAGAAAATGGGGAACGAAATTGTCTTAACGGATACGGAACGGGAACGGATTGACTTAATAATGGATTCTCAGGTTTCCGCTGACAACCCTGCTATGTGTAGGATACAGCGTGAAGCTAAAAAAAATGATATGCAAATTTTTTTATGTACATATAAAAGCACCTCTCTTTATATATGTACAGATCAGAAAATTTAATAAATTATTAATAGTATAATAATAGCTTAAAAATGGTTTTGTATTATAGACTACTTTATCTCGACAAGCTACGTGTCCCGCGGGAATGCAGATGAAAGTTTAATGGGAATTCTATTACTATGCGAAAAGTATTAAAGGATAAATGAGTGGCTTATAATTAGAAAATATATTTTTTATTATATGTACATTTTTAGTTTCACAAATCAAACAGTATTACAAGTATATAATGAATGGAAATAAAAGTATCTAAGTGATAGAGAAAATGTACCTAGTGGATTTTTTCAATCTCCTTTTCTTTTCGTCACAAGTGTGGCACAGTGGGGCAGCGTATGGCTGTAAGCGCTCTGTAGATCTGTCTACATTTCTGTGGTCTCGTAAATAGAACGCGGCGTTGAGTTCCGCCACTCAACGTGCAATGTCTAGAAAATTCAGCGAAAAATTGGGAACGAAGTGTTTAAAATTAGGTTTTCCGTAACTATCCTGCTGTGCACAAAAAAGCGTAAAGCTGATTTTTTCTGAGGCACTGTATGCTGCAGTGAAAATCTAAAAACACGAACAGAAGAGTTAATGACTTTTCTCTATTGTTTCCTGTCCTTTTCTACTTTATCAACCTCCATCCTTTACCAATATCCAACTGTGTACTCTATAAATATTCTATAAAAACGCCTTTATATTCGAAACCACTCGTAACTTACGCCGAAACACTCGCTCGAGATTAGAAAGATACAGTGCCGGCACTTTATATTTTTTTGTCGAGGAAATTTGCAGCTCGGAATACCGATATAGTACTCTTGTCTCCATTTTTCGTCCGAATAAACGAGGGGTAACTTTTTACATTTAAAATGCATATGCTGGAAGTCGAATACCTACTGAATTTTAGAAGCGTGTTTTCTTTGTTCGTTGCAATTTTAGAATAATATAGCTACTTTGGTGTGTTGATATTATTTTTTTATTATTGGATCTGAATGCATGACGATGTTTAGTTTTGAAAGCTATAGAGAGAGAGATATGAGGTTATTATAGTGCAGTAGATTTATATTGTAGATTCGATCCTTACTCGTGAATATGCTAACTATTCAAATAATTCTTCAGATCCAATAAGATAAAGCATGGCTGCGCTCCGCTACTCAGAATGCAATTTCTTTAAGTTAAACGGAAAGTAGACAACGGTGCGTTTTAATACGAGGTTCTTTCTTGTTCTACGCGGTAGCTGTATAAAACTTAAAAAATATAATAAATATAACCTTGTAAGTGCCAAGATGCTGTACAACGCACGGCAGGCTGGCGTCACGGCCCAGCGCTACCGTCACGTTGGGTATTGGCTCCGCAAACCTCGGCTCCTCCGTTAGTACTGTAACAATGAAAATAATTGAATGTATTAGAAATAATGGAATAAAAAAATATTTGTTTAATGATTTACATGAATCTATTATTCTAATAATTTGCATCGATTTTAAATTAAATCAATCATTGTTTAATCATACTTTCTTTTCATAATTTAGTGGATCATACATATAGTTATTTTTTTACTTTGCTTCGATTAAATATATTAGTGATAGGAAATGAAATATTTAATATTTTCATTTCTTCGCTCTGGTAACGAGACAAAGCGTGGCGTTGAGTTCTGCCACTCAACGAACAATACCTCCAGAATTCAGCAGAAAGTAATGAACAGAAGTGTCATGGAAACTTAGTGTCTTAACACTATATACCCAGGTTCCCTCTGCCTACCCTGCTATATACGGGATACAGCGTGAAGCTAAAAAAAACAACCCACATATAACACAATATTATAAGGCCTATCATTAATTTATAAGTCTGTATCTGCTGCATTAAACACACCATTGCCCACTGGTTGTAATTAATTAGAATAATTTGTACTCTGTATCTCGTTTCCCACTTCTTAACTAGTAAGTGTCACCACACAATGCCGATCTATTTCTTGTTACCATAGCGGGAAAATTAAAATAATGTATTCCCCCCCGGAGAGAATCAAGTCAATTCACAGTCTGTTTTTTACGTTCTTCCCATTTAGACACATAATTTGCTACATCGACAATTTGGCCTCACTGTGCTCTAGAAAATCGGAAACTAATATTGTATAAGCATTTCCCTGGGTGGGAATCATGTCCACTACCATAGAAGGAAGGATTCATATATTTTATACTAAATAAATACAAAATTATCAGCCTCTATTCA
Organism: Heliconius cydno galanthus; assembly: GCA_036379175.1. Taxonomy (NCBI): domain Eukaryota; kingdom Metazoa; phylum Arthropoda; class Insecta; order Lepidoptera; family Nymphalidae; genus Heliconius; species Heliconius cydno. The sequence goes on from JAKRZM010000867.1 coordinate 47,891, forward strand.
CGTTGATTACAGATATAAAATGTACATTTTAATAGAAAAGACTAATAGCACGAACGCATTGCAGTAAACTTAAAATTTAAAACACACTTTAGCTTCACAATTTTGTTTAATTTCGTATTTTTTTCTATCAATGGTATAAATGAGAGATGTTATTTATGTATAATATTTTATTAGTTCTTTTCTTCAAGGATGAATTTAACAAATTCTGCATTTTTTCCCCACTTTACTGAGTGACGTAACACTAGAGTCCCTCTGCCTACCCTGCCATATAATGAGGAATAAGTAATTCCCTCTGCTTACTCTGCTATCTGCAGCATTAAGCGTAAAGCTAAAAAATCTGCGTGAGTATTAGTATAATACATTTTAAAATTTTCTAACTGTCCTCGTGCCGTGCTATTCGGAGAAACAGTAAAAATATTTTCTATTATCATATATTATATAGTTTGATCAGACCACGCTAGGGAAAATATTTGGAGTTGAGCTTTTAAACTAATTATAAGAACGTCGACAATGAAAAATCGATAATTACTTATTACTAGATGTTTACGTTGTTAATGAATCATTTTCAATGTTTTACACTCACACCACTGCGCTATAACAGCCTCAAATTTAATTTAAAAATGTAATATTACAAGGTTTTCCGTAACAATAATCCAAGTTGACAGGCGAGACATTCTTCATTAAGTTCGGATAGGCCGATAATAAGCGCTTTGTAAGAGATAGGTACCCGCTGTTAATGATCGCAGTTTTCCGTACGGAAATTAAACAATGAAAAATTAAGTGCCCGCCTCTCCTGATCCCGGATAAGTCTCAACTTTGATTACGTTAATCTTAATAACTTTGTTAAAACAGATACTTAATTATGTATGGACTTGTACAAGTTGATTCCTTGTATTCCCTATAGATCGTGTAGCTGTTAAAACTAGTTCATAATATTATATACCGTCTTAAAGAAAATAACTATTATGTGTATTTTTTTTTAATATTTTTCTTTTTCTGGTCCCATTAAAACTCTTTCGTCCCCCATAGAAATTCTGAAGTCATTGCGTATTGAGTTGTGTAACTAAACGCCGCGCTTTGCCTCATTAACACAGCAGCACCACAAACGAAAATATTAAATATTTCATTTCTTCGAGTGGTAAATGAACCTATAACCTGTCACGTTTATAGGCGCACGCTTGTGCTCCTACGCCACGACTGCCATCAAATCGAGCAAGATAAACAGAGAAATCTTAGTACTAATACCACAGCCTAGTATTTTATAATGGCAAACATAAAATTTGAGCACAAAATAAGCTATTTAGGTGTAGCTTTTAAACTTTTATGAACACGCTGTAGTTATCAAATTTAATTGGCGCACCGCAGCTATCACGTTGTAGCTTGGTTTGATAAAATTTCACATACAAAAGTTCTAAACAAAGCATTCTTGTGCACATTGAGGTATCGATGTGCGGAGGAATGCTTTTTGCTCGTCATCAAATAACATTATAACTCCACCTCATATTAAAATGACAAAATTCTATAGGCATATATTATATGTATAACTTTTGTTACAGCTTCACACAGCGCATACGAGAACAAGCGGAACCGGGGAAAATAGTGGTAAGACACTCCGTTCTCATTAAGACACTTCGATTGCCCGCTTTTCGCCGAATTCTTGAGACATTGCCCGTTGATTGGCGGAGCTCAAAGCCACACTTTGTCTCTTTACCAGAGCGAAGATATCATAATATTAAATAGGTATTTCACTCCCCCGCATGCGAATTGAATCCACAACCCAGTCAATTTATTTGCTTAACAGCATTTAACATAAAATTCACGTGACAATTTCATTCATATTTATCTTCATCATCATCATTACTGCCTTGAGTTACCCCACGCAATGTCGCAAAATTTAGACGCAAAATGGGGAACGGGACCTCTGAACACTAGAGGGAACCCCTCTGCGTATCCTGCGTATCCTTATTATGCGGGATGCAGCTTATAAATCTAAATCATTTATAGAGTGTAAAGCTAATAACATATTTATGATAACTTTATTATTACTCGTATGCACAATAGGCAGGCAGACTTGTATTCAAAATAGAATGGTATCTCAAAACTAATAACACACTAGGGACAATACAAGAAATATTAAATTTTCTCGAATACGCTGTAGTGATAAACAAAGCGAAGTTTACAAGAAATATAGAAACCCACGAAGTTATAAACTAAACTAAACTAAACTGAACTGAACTACAGTCAAATTGATTGACACCACATCTAACACAGATGTATCAAAGACATGATATGAAGTAAGATTTAATTACCGAAGTTGGTACCCTTTAAATATTGTCTTCATCAAGATCTCGCCCGAAGAGTTTGAGCCGTTTTATTTGAAAAGTTTCAATGTAATTTGGAAAAGTTAGTTAGCCCATTAACAGTTACATTTATGATCGTCGCCTCACGTCGGTGCGCGGGTCGCGGCGGGTCGGGGGGTGTCGGTCTCTAGATTATTGTTTGTCTCAAAATATTTCATTTTAAAGCTCAAAGTTTTGGTGTCTGCTCGAATGTGAGAGTCAAATTTAGCTTATGTCTTAAATAGATTTATTTACTTAATTCTTCCGACAAATCAGTTTTGATTACAATTAACTATTTTTACTACCGTCGTCAAGTATGTAAACGCTGGAGGAAATGAAATACTGTCTCAAAAATTCTTTTATATTATATTTAATTGTAAAAATTTAAGTTTAAAGTTTAATTTAATATTTTTCTTAAAGTTCAATATATAAGAAATATCTTGAAAAAATCTTGATTTGTGATCAATTCATAAGTACCTCATACCTTGGCATATAATAGTAATGATCTGTATGAGGCTGATAGCAAAACTCCTGAACGGTCCGCGTTTCCCGCTCATGGTGACATCTGGTCTTCTCACTTACAGAGGTCCCATCGAATCATGTCTTCATATGGGTTCATCTGTAACAATATAGAAGAGATATTTATTAGAAAAAAATCTTGTTGTATGTCACTCTTATATTATTTATAGTCCTATGTTCACGGTTCCCTTCCGCATATTGGCTTATTTTCCGGTTGGCGACAACCCAGTCAAAATTTTACGATTGATGTCCTGAATTCCACAGTATCGTATCATAAAAAGCATAAGGACCGGAGGGCATGCATGAAGAGGTGATGACAGTGGAGAAGGCGAAAAAGATATGCGGAGATCTTAGTGTTTGGAGCTCCGTTCTCTCTACCTACGCCGCTAGGGACTTGAAGCTAAAATAAAATCCCGAATTTGGTAGTAAAGTTGGTGACGGAGAGTTCTATCACTCAACACACAAACCGACATTATGTGTTAAAGTCAAGTTAATTCATGCGCATTCAAATATTTCTCAACTTCACTGCCACTGCTACAAGTAATATAACACTGAATAAATTTCCCATAGCAGTTACTTCATATTAATAATCCCCAAATTCTCTCGACTGTCCTTCCTAATATAATAATGATCGTTATTTAGATACGAGCACAAGATGCTACTAATGTTCTAATTTCGTAATTAGCTTCGGCAAATGAATTTATGGAGCTCTGTACCAGTCTGTTGGAATCCACTTCAAGGACTCGATGTAGGTGCAAATATGAAATAATACATTTATATACGCCGTGGCGCAGCTGCACGAGCAGGCGACGGCTCTGGGTTCTGTTCCCTCTCGGTAAATGAACTATTTATTATTGTCATTTATTTGCTTTGGTAATAAGGTAAAGCGCGGCGTTGAATTCCCTAACTCAACAGGTAAAGTCTGGATAATTTGGTGGAAAGTGGAAAATGTAAATGTTTTAATGGGAACGGAGTATCTGCTTATAGATTCCCAAGTTCCCTCTGCCTCCCTGTCATGTAGGGGTACACTGTGAAACAAAAAAATGTTTTTACTCAATTTTGTAGGATTGAGTATGTGGTTTGGTAAAAATCGCTCCATTGTGCATATTTTTTAGAAATAAACCTATTGAGTAATTGAAAAAGCGAAATGCATTTACATAGTCAGGAACTTTGTGGTACTTTCATTAATTTTGAACAAAGAAATTGACTGTATCTCGATTTTAAAAACTGTCTATACAAACAATTCCACAATTCCTTTACAACGTCCACAGTAACAACAAAAGTAGTTCCCCTTCAGCACAGTTATGACACTAACAACCGAATACCAGGCAGGAGGCAGTCAATTTGCAGCACCGATTGGCCTTCGACCGCCAGAACTCGGTACAAAGACTTGTTAAGTAGCCTCAAACGATTCATCTGAACCCGCGACGGACGACGGCACAAAGCCGTGTTAGATGGTACAAGTGGAGAAATGTCAATAATGAATATCTGCTTTATCTTCTTTTTTATATTATGTGTGACTGCGCGTGCTATTTAACAGTAGTAGAAGAATTTGAATGTAGCGGGATTTGAACCCGCGTTTTTTTTAATCGTCTAGGAGTTATGACCACTAAACCATACGTTCTTATCAAAATACATTAAAATTTGCATATACTTGAAACAACTTTTTTATGTTATAGCTGAGAGATGCTGCGTTTAAAGCCTGTTACATTATTTTTTATACGTTTCTACAAAACGTATTTTTTTTCCATAAATTTCCTAAGTATTTCCAAATGCAAATAAAACACGTAGTCATTTTCCTAATAACTACAATAATCCACAAAATGTATGTAGCCACAATAAAACACATATATACATAGCGAAAGCTTAGTCTAAAAGCTTAATAAATAAAGCAAGCTTTTGAAACACGCTAGCTTCTATCACTTAACGAAGAATACGTCCAAAGGCGACCACTCTCCGTGCCTTGAAACTTGATTTACCCCAAGATCAAATTCAATTGTGTCAAACGAGAAATTGACTAAAAATTCTACTGTAGCCACTGTGATATTACGCACGTTTTTATTTAAATTTACAGCTGTTGAGGATGTGAATGTTTTTTTGGATTATGTTTTTAATAACTCTGCTAAGCATTGGGAAATGTTACATTTATATAATATTTAAAAATGTATATAATATTTTCAATATTATAGGATCTATACCGCAGTGTCTCGAATATTAACCTATAATATAGCTTTAATCTATATATATAAAAGGACTTGTCCTCACTGACTGAGGTAAGACGCACGCACAGCCGTAACCGCTGCGCGTAGAAACGTGAAATTTGGACAGCTATTTACTTTCGTAATCTGGACATCCACTAAGAAGGGATTTTGAAAAATTTTAACCCTAAAGGGGCGAAATAGGGGTTGAAACTTTGTATGGAAAAAAAATTAAATTGCCACCGATTTTTATAAAATTTGAAATTTAGATTTTTAAAAATATTTAATGAAAACGTATTTCATTGAACACGTATTTCATCGTTTTCTAGAATTCTCCCCCTAAGGGTGCAAATAAGGGCTTGCAAGTTTGTATAGATTTTTTTTTAAATAGGTGCCTATTGTAACACATGTTTCATGGTTTTCTAGAATTCTACCCCTAAGGGTTGAAAATTTGTATGGAAAGATCTTTAAATCGCCACCGTTTTTTATAAAATTTGAAATTTAGACTCTTAAAAAGATTTCATTGAACACAAGTTTCGTGGTTTATTAGAATTCACCCCTAATTACGCAAGCGAAGCTGCGCGCGTCCGCTAGTTATAATATAACTTTAATTATAAGGCCAGCTTAAATTAGTAGAAACTCGCGCTTACTAAATAAAAACATGTGTGAACGTAAAAGGACCTTCATTTATATCAATTTTTAATAGAAATCAAATGGTAAAATGAAATTTCATATCATTAAAAATTTATTTCTTCTATGTAATGCTTAATGGTCTCAATTAAAACATTTTAAAAATACGACGCTGCAGGTAACTCTTGAAAATAAATCTATTTACATAAAAGCTTGCAACTCACTAATTTTACAATATTTAAACGCCAAATAGACGAGCGAAATGGCTTAATTACTTGAAAAAACAAATTTAAACTTAAACATGGGATATTAGAGTATAGAGTGTTACGCAAAAAGCAATCTTATTTTTTAACAATAAAGCTGAATGTCGTGTAAGTATTAAAGAAACGGGAGTTCCCAACGTGGATTTTTAGCAAAATGGGTCTTTTCGGAGCTACTTAAACTCAAAAAGTCCAAAAAAGGCCTAAAGTATAACAGTATAAAGATGAATTAGAGCCGGACATCGTCCGCCTCGGGGCGAGCCACGGCGACCGTCCATTTACAATTCTATTACGCAGCACCACGTTTCCATTTCCTTTGCGGATCTGGAACAAATGGGTAAATTTTACAAAATATTCACAAAAAAATTGTTTTTATCGTCGACGATATCGTTGTTTGTTCAATGCTCGGAATTATATTAGATCTGATGTTCAACATTGGCCCGGCCGCCACCGCCGGCGGAATTGTCAATGTTTCTGGATAATTCGGGCTTTGTGTTGGGCGGCCGTTTACTTTGCTATATGGAATAATAAATCGTCGGTTTTTCTGTGAACAAACAAACAAACCGTTCGTGAGACGTTGTTTGTAATTTATGTTTATCTTGCAAGAGATTGTGGGTTTAGTATAAAGTGGTTTGAAGTGGAAGATTTGTGGAAGTTCTAAAGGAAATATGAAAATAAACTAGAGTTCCTACAAAAGTTTTTTTTAAAAAAAACATACCTACATTTTGAAACCTATATCCTGAATAATTTTCTTTTATCAAAAAATTATTATTTTTTAATGTAGGTAATATACAAGCCCTCTAGCTCGCCGTAGCTCGATGATAAGTTACGGCTTAATCGGGTAGTGAGTCGGCATCCATTGTAATATTACTTTTAGTCTATTATAAGTGAGTTGTAAGTAAGCAAAAATCCTACTCATACGAACGAAGTTGCGAACTCTGAGAGTTTCAAATATTTTCAATATTCAAACTATAAATGTTGAATTTTTGTACAGTCCTCCACATTATTTACATTTACATAAGAGTTTCGACGCTCAGCGTCGAGTGTACTTCTGTAATTGTGGTATAAAGTTGTGTGATATTCAAGTTTCAAGATCTGATTCAAGATCCTTCAGAAAAGCACTCATTTCCAGTCTATTATAAACTCATACATAACGAAACATTGTAGCTGATATTTACTACGCCGCAACTCGCGCGAAGCAAGGTAGGCAAAGGGAATCTAGTGTCTAGGCACTCCGTTCCTTAGTTTCGCCCAAATTCGTTAACACGTGTTGAACGACGAAACTTAACAATGCATTTTGTCATGTTAGCAGATCGAAACCAACAACCGAAATTGGAAAAAAAAATCACTTGCAGAGTGAATTTTCAATTTGCAATCTATATCTATACTAATATAATAAAGCGGAAGAGTTTGTTTGTTTGTTTGTTTGAACGCTAAGATCTCTGGATCTACTGGTCCGATTTACTATGTTTTTGTTTTGTATGAAAGCTGCATTCTTCAGAAGTGCTATAGGCTATATAACATTACATTACACATATNAAAATCCAATTCTAAATAATGACACAACCAGACACTTAACTACGAATCAGAGTTAGTCATCCAAATATAGAAATAGCTGTAAGTTATAATAAACTGGTAAACTTTAGTTCGGCTCACTTTAATGAATCAAATGATTCCTTGTCACTTCCGGGTAACGAGCGGTCGCGGTCGCGGTCAATACACCTCGGTGATTTGTTGGTAGGTTCAAGTTTCAATTTGACGTTAGGAATGACATAAATAAATATTATGCAAATATAAGTGATTTTACCTTGTATTTTATATAATTTGATAAAGATAAATATATATGTAAGTTATTTATAACAATTTTAAAATGTTATTCCACACTTTTTTTCTAAAAAGTAAGGGTAGTAATTATTTTACCCCGAAGAGTTGTGACAGGGGTACAAGCGTAGAACAAAAACGCAATATGCTGTGGGTTCAATTCCCAGTCCCGGAAATTAAATATTTAATACTATCATGCCCTCGCTTTGGTAACAAGGTAAAGCTGATTTGATGTTGAGTTGACTCAATACGCAAAGCCTCCAGAATTGGATGGAAAGTGGAAAACTGAAATATTTTAATGAGAATGGAGTGTCTCAGGTGCTATGTGTGGGATACAGCGTGGAGCTAAAAAATATATATTCCTCAAAAAGCAGTCAAAGGGAACTAGTGTTAACACAACGAGTTCTTATTTTCTGCCCTAATGTTCCGCAATAATGCTTAAAGTTGTTTTCTATACGGATTGACGGAGTCAACGTCTCATTTTTTCCATCATAGTGTTAAGACTAAAAGAGTATTTTGATGCACCCGAATTGCGAATGAATTTTACTTAAATAATAATAATTGCTTAAAAAAAATCAAATCTACAGTCTTCAACATCTAATCAGCAAGTTACGATTACCATATTTTGAAAATTATCTATCGAATGGGTCGCTGGCACATAAAAAAGGAGAAGACGCCCTAACCCGTGCAATAATTTAAAATTACTTTCCAAATCGGGCCTCGCATATCGCCTTTCAATTTTTTTGCCAATATATGAAACGCTCTAAGGCTATAATGCTATTAGAGTGAAAATCTCAACCTTAGGAGGGTAATAAGAAGCGTGACTATGGACAATTTTACCTCATCTTCCCATATTAAACGTTTTAGAGCTGTTTAAATGGGTCTTGCAAGTCGGACTCGCGCTCACAGAGGCTTCCGTACTAATTCCAGGTCAAAGTACTATAAGCAAAAAATAAAACACAAATTTAAGTTTAGGTTTTGGGAATAAGCACTCATTGTGTATGAAATTACTACTAATATAAGTTTGTAATGATTTTTTTCTGGAAATATCTATAAATTTTCACTTTTAGGTTTTTTTATTAGTTGTCTCATTTATTTCACTTCATGCCAAATTTCATAATACAAAATGCAGCAAAATCGATGCATAAATGCTCGTATCTTTTTATTGCGTTGACTTAGAAGCTGGATTTTATCGTGCTTTAAGGAACTATAGACTGGACTATTTAGTATTAACTTCAGCTCGATACCTCCACACGATGTTGAGATAAACGGTCTTGACAGACGGACAACACAGTAATCCTATAAGGGCTCCGTTTTTACCTTTGGAGGTGCAGTACCCTCAAAAACATACATACCTCAATAACAACGAAATAGCGTAACTATATAGTAGAAGAATTTAAATTTTAAAAGTTGTGTATCTAAAGTTTTCTCTAACACTTGTACTCCATCATATCCATTACTTCCCACGTTAAAACTTTCTCCCGGCAACGTCAGACGCAACGTCCGAAAACGGAATGATATATACGAGGTTGTCCTCAACTCGACGCGTTTTTATTGCCGCTATGTGTATAGCTTGTAGAAAAATTACTTGAGACTTCTTTTATTTAGAAGAAGGATGGGGCGATAATTTTTTATGTTCCCAAATGACGGCTCTATTTGCAACGTAATTGCTTTGGCGGAGTGTGTGTGAATGTTATTTTATATTCGTGTGTGTTTTTTTATGAGTATGAAGTTTAAATTGAGTTTTTGCTTTTTGTGGGACGTGTAAGAAGAGAGATGATGGATATATCATTTCTTTCTCCACTTTATTTTATTTTGATGTTAATTCTTCTTCTTCGTGTCATATGATTGGATGCCCAAATTATGGTTTGCCTATGTTTAGCCACACTAATTGTATTATCCGTTGCCTTAGTCCGATCGACAAATGAGCAAGCAGACGGACAGTCTGGGCAAGAAAGGAAGTGTGCCATTGTTTGTGGGTTGCCGCCGCAGACACATGTTGCTTGATCCTCCAGAACATATCTCCATTTTAGGAGATTTTCTTTGCCGACGAAGATCGGCCAACTTGGCTACTTAATCGATCCGATGGTAATAAGAATATCTTAGTAATATCTTAATATACACATCTAATATATTAAGGTCGGACGTTGCGCAGGGGCACAGATGAGTGATTGTAAACGCAATTAGTTGAAGGTTCGATCCCCGCTGGAGGAAATTAAATACTTATTTTACTTTACATTTTCATTTCTTCGCTCCCGGGTCGAGGCAAAGCTCGGCGTTGAGTTCCGCCACTCAACAGATACTCTCTGCCTACCCTGCTGTGTGTGGGATACAGTGTGAAGGTGCCCCTACGCCACGACTGGCCTCTAAATAATTATATTTTAATTATTAAATCCTTTCCCATAATTTCTTTTTATATGCTTACGAAATAACCATCTTCCTCTAAACGTGTCGACGAGTGATCATTTGTCATGGCCACCCCATCGAATGTCTCTATTTACAACGTAATTGCGGGGCGGTGTAATCACGTTTGCAAAGTATAACCACTTTGTTTACTTTTGATCTGCTCTGCCCTTTTTTTCGTCTTTTCTACTCGCAATTCCTTCCGTAATAAGATTGTCCAATTTTTCACTAGCCGTTGCGTTTGTCAGTTCTTTTGTTTTTGTAATTGAAAACGGTTGGTTTTGAATTGTTATTTTAACTTAAATGGATTAATTATGTACATATTATATGCTTATAATTTTTTAAAGTCTCAAGCTGTATCCCCATATTGCAAAGTAGGCATGAGAAACATGGTAATATGTCACACTGTTCTCAGTCTCTTGATGAGAGGGAACTGGGGAGGCATGCATACTAAATTGCATGACAGGGTATTTCAATCTTAAAATTAAAATACGTTCAAAATCACATTTGATATTTTAATATGATAATAAGTATATGAAATTACAAAATGTGCGGCCTCACAAATGTAACCAGCTATTACAACGACGTGGAAGGAGTGAAAACATAAGCGATAGGTGAAATAAAAAAAGACTCACGTCACAAGGTTCTCTCTCGTCATAATATATTTTAAATTCAATATTAATTGGTAATCAGTTATATAAATTTTATTATATGTATTTATTTATTATTAAACGAGCAAAGATTTCCTTTCGTTTTGTTAAATTACATTAGCAATTCCTTATGAATAAGGAGCTGAGTAGCAAAAATTTGATATTTATGTATATTTTGTGGGCGAGCGTTGGAATGATGTAATTATATTTAAATTTAATAGCTACACGCTCTATCCCCTAAAAAGTGTGGGTAAGCTGAGGCAATATAATATTAAGACATTCCTTTCCCTACNATTGCGTGTTGAGTGGCGGAACTCAACATCACGCTTTGCTTTGTTACCAGAGTGGAAACATGAAAATAGAATATTTTACATTCCCTGAGTAGTAATGGAACGAAAAACCATTGCGCCATGACGCGATCCCCATTCGGGGGTATAAGATTGTATTAAGATTATTGTTTCCACGCTGCAACAAGAGAAACTTTAAAATCCCCTAGCAACACGCTCCCGTATTCGACCGGAAAGTGGAAGATGTAGTGTAGAGACACTTCTTCACAATAGAGCTATTTTTAGGGTTCCGTCCCCATATGGAAAAGCGGACAGCTGACATTTTAACAAATTATGTATTACAGATTTTTCCATAACAACTAATACTACAAATCGAATAATACAAAAGGGGCTTCCATAGAACAAACATATTTTTTTTGGCGTTTTTACAGACAATAGTACTAAATCCTTTGTGTGCGAATTCAACTTGTACTTGGCGAGTGTTTTTTTAAATACAATAGTTATGAAAGCCAAAAATAAAGTAATTGATAACTCTTATTTCTTAAATAATTTAATTACTTTCAACTATTTTACAATATAGAGTTTTATTTAAATCTACGTTTCAGGCACTGCGCCAGGCTCATCATTGTGTACGCGATGGGCACTTGCATGGTAAATTCATAGAGTATTAAATTATTTTGCTATGTTTTAACATTATTAAAATTTTATTCAACAAAATTATACACCAAAATTTGAATTTATACCTTTTGAAGATTAATCTTTTTAACGAATTAATCTGTAGGCACATTATTTTGATCATTTTTACGAAAAGCTGTCGTAATTTAAACTTTATTTTCCAAAACGAAGAGACTATTATGAAATATTGAAATACCGAAAGCTGGAACATTTCATATAAATACAAAACTTTTCCCAAGAATATTTTAAAGTATATATTTATAATTTAGTTTGTAGTTTCAATGTTACAAGTTGGGCAATAAATAACTAAGATAATGGTACTAAAACATAGAAGCTCGTGAACGTGCGGACGAGACTTAATAAAACTAATCATTTATTGTAATAGAGCTTTCGAAAGATGAATGTGATGTACGTAGTCGCATAGAGACATCGACCGTATCGCAATTCGGTACGAGTGACAGAAATATTAAGATTAATTTATTGGACATTATTGGACTATATATATATGTTATACGAGTATGTTAAAGTTATCACGGCAGCGAGCGACAACGACTTGTAAAAACAATTTCTTGAGTTTCATTCTTACTCAAAGAAATAATTAAGATATTTAACACGTTCACTGTTTCAATTTCGGAGAATTTTATGTGAATCAGGTTCAACTAGAAATTCCCATTAAGATAGTCGAGGCCTTTTCGATCTCATATTTCTATTTAAAGTTTGCTAAACGTTCGACTTTTGTAATTTGTTCATGAACGTAATACCACATGTGGATATGAGTCCACGGAGTGTCATGACAATAGGTTCTCTCCGCCTACTCTGCTAAGCTTTAAAGCATAAGCCTGTTCGTCATAATTATAAATTAAATTATTCTGCACGGTTTTAATTGCGCATAATTTGGTTAATTCACGCGTGCTCATACGTGACCGTGGTCAGCAGCAAGGTGCAGCAAGTTCCAGCAGCAATCTTACTAGTGTAATTTTATTTGATACTTCAGATAGTAAAATATCTTCACATAAAAATTACAAAATAATACGCCATAAAACCTTTGTATATTAAATTTATTTTCATTTTTCTGCTCTACTACAGATATATTGATTGATTTTTGAGACATTGTCGTGTTGAGTGGCAGTATCGAGTTACGCCACTCAACACGACAATATCTCAAAAATTAGATAGAAAGTGGGGGATGGAAAGTATCAACACTATAGGCATAGTAGGTTAGTATGCGGGAAGTCTAAGCCTTTGAACACTTGGTAATTGTGGGTTCTATCCTGATTATTTGGAAAAAAATTAGGTATAAAAAATAATTATTATATTCCTGCTCTGGTTTTTTATCTCCAGAAGAATACATGATAATAATGGAATGTATTATATAACCCTTTATGTACCTATTTAAGATCGTCGTAGTGAAGCAGGATCTGTCCATCAATGAATTATTTTTATGTTTTCGTTCTTGTAATAAAACATATTGGATTTCGAAAATTGGGACTCTTAAGTTAGTCTTAGTCTTTGTAAGTCTCCTCTGCTCTCCCTCTTATTATGCTTTGCGGGACCCACTTCCACACCGTATACAGCTAAAAGCTATTTGTATACTGTATATATCTGGAATATATAAACACAATAGAATAACAATACAGTATTTCTTGTTGAATACAATCGTCTGTTTGGAAGTGACTGTCAAACTCGACGTCTCGCCTAACTTTAGCCCAGTCACTGTCACTAGAATAATTATTCAAATCAACAATTCTACTAAAGCTGTGAATTCCCATTTAAATAATTTAAAAAATAACGAATACCGTGAATTTTAGATTAAGATTTTGCTTATTATGTAATTCGTTGATATTTATTGTTATTAGTAAAAGATTTATTATTAAAAAGTAAATTCAACGATCAATAAAAAAAAATCTCTTATAATTGTAACAGAATATCAGAAAACAATGAAATAAAAATTAAAATTCAAAGCATGGATGTAGGTGATATTGTTGGAATTGGATAATATTTGAATCTGACAATTTTGACTTCCAAACACGTGTGCTAAAAAGTTAACTGAACCTTGTAGTGTAACCTCATAGTGTAAATACTTATTTTTAAAGTTAACTTTGTAGCAAATCTATACCATAATACTACATTGAAAAGGAAATGTTTGTGTACGCTTATTTACTAGAAGGCTAGAATACGAACTAGAAGTTGTATTTATATTAAATAAATGAACAGACAGACAGATTTACATAAACTTAATATATAAAGTATTAAAAATATTCCTTTTTTGAGGTACGTAACCTGGTAAAAGTGAATCATTTTTTATCTGTAGCACATTTATTATGCACAAAAAATATAGTGTTGAATGTCTATTTATAAATGATATAATACATTTCATAATAAAAAGTTTTTTTAGATATCAATAAATAAAAAAAACCGGACAAGTGCGAGTCGGGCTTGCACACCGGGGGTTCACTACTATAATTGGTTTCTGGAGCTTTTTCTCAAACTCAGGCTTAGCTTAGCCAGAGTCCGTTCATCTGATACCATACTTGAAGTAGCGGCTTTAGTACCAAATTTTGCCTTCTATTAAGTATATTATTTTTTAGGATTTAACAGCAAATGTCGAGTTTCAGATTTTTTCCTAAACTACAAGTAAATGCTAACTTCTAAATTTCATAACTCTAGGTTAACGTGAAAATACACGTTTTTTGCTATATAATAAGCCATATTTTTAAAAAAAATTATGATAGAAATACATCTTTCTTCCAGGAAGTCATGGGACTGTACATCCAGGTACATGGTTTGAATTTCAACTCGATATCTCCAGGCGTCCTTGAGATAAAGGCTCTTGACAGACACAGACACAGACAGACGGACAACAAAGTGATCTTATAAAGGTTCCTTTTTTCATTAAAAGGTACGGAATCCTAAATATATTATATTTTATGAATAATAGTCCAATTCAGATATCTGTGTAATGTTTTACAGTAAGAAGATATTCTGTATCTTACTGCCGCGCTAGTATAGTTACCTACTTAGGTTATAATTAAATCAAAATCTATACTAATATAATAAAGCGGAAGAGTTTGTTTGTTTGTTTGTTTGTTTGTTTGTTTGAACGCTAAGATCTCTGGATCTACTGGATCGATTTACTTTGTTTTTGTTTTGTATGAAAGCTGCATTCTTCAGAAGTGCTATAGGCTATATAATATTACATTACACATATATACTAATAAATTAAAATACTTTCTAATTTGACATGCAATTTATTCTGCCATGTTAATAACAACCGTCGTCGCTACGCGACCGCGTTCGTTACCGCGTCATTTTGATATTCATCCTTATGAAAATAAATATAATAGTCACTTTTAGCATTTCATCTAGATTGAAATTATATTTCTATAGAAATTATATTCTTATATTTCAAGCAGGCGTAGCCGCGTCCGGGTCCGCTAGTCCTATATATAGGAGCATTAACATAAGTACTTCACATTTACACCAACGCTTTCTACAAGTTCCAGCAGCAATATTACTATTGTAATATTATACGGTGTTTAAGATACTGGAGATAATTATTAACTAAGAGCTTTGTCACGAACTTATTAAAAAATAGAGACCAATTTCAAAAGTATACTTATATGTAGAAACTTAAAAACTATAATGTAGAAAATAATATTGTACGTTCAAAATAAAGAAAATTGAAAAATAATAAATAAAGTTATTGATACTTACCTATATGCTATTTAAAACCCTTTACAACACACGACTTTACCCCTAATTGAACGTCTGTCTCAGAATCACCAATCATCACTACCAAACAAATATTTAACAAGTATAATTTAAAAATAAAATACGAACCACCCACATATATTTGTAATTGCATTATATGCCAACATAATTTGCGTACCTCTCCCAGATACAAACCCCTAAGGCGACTTATTAGCCGTAGAGGTAACTCGACTTGATTAAACGCTGGGAGGGTAGATACAGCCTCCTACATAATTACATACTGTACAGCATGAGATAAATCTTTGTTTGTGAACTTTTTTGTGCGAGTATGAGACAAAATGACGGCTTAAATAGTGATTTCAGGCATTTATGTACCTCCAGCCAAAGCTAGTGAGTCTCAGTCAGTCGGCTTTGTAATTTTCTATGGATGACATATTTATATAATCTATATAATCTACGTTATATGTTAAATTGTTATAGCCAAGTTTTAATACATTTTAATTATACACATAGAGCTCTGTAGGCAAAAATAACGTATTATCAAGGTACTTCGTAACTTAACACAATTTCTTGAAAATCGGGCAATGCGAGGGGAACGGAGTGTCTTCATAAGAGTGACTCTATGCTTACATGCGGAATACAGAAGCTAAACAAACGAACATTTGTCATTAAAAGTTCGTTGAAATAACAAAATGTAACCCATGTTCTGAAAGTGGTTTGAAATCTGATAATAAAACGAGCGGTGTATTAAATTTGCTTATTATTGGAATATTACAACTTAAATATGTATATTTTAAGTTACAATCAATTGAAGTTTGTTAATCAGTTTCACGCTGTATCCTGCACACAGCACGGTAGGCAGAGAGAACCTAGTGTTAAGACACTCCGTTCCCCACTTTCCGCCGAATTCTGGAGGCATTGCGTGTTCTCGTGTCTCATGTCCTCGAAATCGAAACCTGTTAAAATCACACGCTTGTGACCCTGTACCTCAACTCTGACAACACATCTGTAACGTATTATATTTCATAACGCATAACGAGGGAACCAGTACTGATAGTACAATCATGAAATTATTCGAGTTGTTCAAACTATTATTTTACAACACAGCTTAACGTTCCACTGCATTCATCTCAAAAAGGCCACCGCGTAGCCATTACAGCTATTCAAATTGACTTATTGATGAAGTGTCATCTCTAACACAAAGTCTAGTACTACATTCAGAACTTGCCCAATTAATAATTCATAGTTCAATTCCATTTGAGACTCGTTTCCCATCGCCTTTAAAATCACTTCAAGGCAAGTATTTATTTTAATAAATTATTTCGATCTATGCAGCGCTATATTTTATTCAAATAGGTTTAAAACAAACGATGGTGGATAGTAAAACCGACTACGAATCAGAACTCGGGCTAAAGTAACAACTAGCATTTTCTCTCTTATTGCAGCCACAATTGAGTTAAATATTTAAAATTAAGAATATAGTGTTAATATTCTTATAGTTTAGTCCAAGTTGTAAACTCAAGTGGTTAAGGTACTAACAATAATATAATTATTACGGGTATTTAGTTTAAAAATTAGAAAACAATATTATCACATAATAAGCTTATATAGACTATACTATATAAGATAATATTTTTAATATAATATAAATAAGTCATGATAACATTTAATCTTTTTGGATGAACCGAAAAATAAATTTTATTATTATTATTATTAAGTGGCGGAAAGTGAACAGAGTATTTTAAAGTTAGGTTCCCTCTACCAACTTCCTACTTTGAGGAAAAGGTGTGTTGCTTCTCTATCCTTATAACAAAAATAATTATATGTTTATTTTTAGCAAAGAAAAATAATTAATTTCAACCACGTAGATATATTTATATAAGTGAACCCTCTGAAGTGTTCAGCTTCTCATATAAATTCTAGAAAGCCGACACGTTAACTAGACTTATGTTAATTAGTAACTAATGTTGATTAATTAGGTTTTAGAATATAATCTAAGTGCATTGCTAATGAGCAGGTTAAAGTAAATGTTATTATTGTAGTTATGTTATTTGAGACCGTCGTGGAGGCACAAGCGTACTGCGTATAAGTGTACACGCGACAGGTTGTGGATTTGATTTCCACTCTAGGAAATTAAATACTTAAAAGTACATATAGTCCTTACTAGCGTCAAGGCAGAGCGTGGCATAAAGTTCAGCAAATCAAAACCCAGTGTCTCCAGAATTCAGCTAAAAGTAGAAAACACGAACTTGAGCGATGTGATGATGAACCTAATCGGAAACGGATGTTTTAACTAGACCAGGTTTCCAGGTTTCCTCTACCCACACTACATACATTTTTAAGCTGAATAAAACAATTAATATGAATATTCATGAGCTTAATATATTTTTATTTATTTATTACAAAAAGCTCAAGTTCATAAATTTAATTTATGCTACCACAATTTTGACCAAAACACTGTCTGTGTGTTACAAATAACCCCAAAACTGAAAGGTACAAACTATTCCTCAATACGCATGCTGAAATTAATCGGTACCGTATTTCAATCAATCTTGTATAGCGCCACATGTGACTATTGTATTATTGTTGTACGAATCATCCTGGGCTTGACGTCCCCTACTTGTGTATGTGCAATGTGTGTGTATATAAATAAATGTTTTGTGTATTTTGGATCACGTCTTATTCCGTACAGTAGAGTAGGTAGACCAAACTTAGTGTTGAGACTCTCCGTTCTCCACTTGGCGCTAAGTGTGTGATGGTATGTGATGAAATTTATTTAAACATTTCGAGATAACGACAATAATAAATTCAACAAATTAATGAATTAGTCTAGGAAAAAATATTATTAGATAATCTATATCTCGACATTAGAATAAAATAGTTTTAAAAAGTATTTTACATAGAGGCCTATATACGTAACGGTTGGGGGTTTGATTCCTACGTAGTGGAAAGAAATATTTTTATTTCCTCGAGACAAAGCGTAGCGTTGAATTCTACCGCCCAACACAAATGTCTTAAAGATTGGGCAGTGCGTGGGGAGCGAAGTGTCTTAAATTATGTTCCCTCGACCTACTCTACAATATATGTGATACGGCGTGAAGCCAAAAAAGATACTTGTATTAATGTATAATTTCCTGCGTCATATTTTTTCTAGGGAGGAGCTATCGAAGGAGGAGTAAAACATTAAAAGCACGCCCCAAAAACATTTCGCGACTTGAGTAGATACGTGTAAATGCTATTTTCATATGTGTATTTATATTTTATATATTATATTAGGATTATGCATATAATATTTTTTGACTATTTCTATTTGTAACTGGTCAATTTTTGGATTGCAATTATTGTAGATAGTGAGTTTTCTACGGCCGTATTAGAGGACAGAAATGAAATATCTATGGTAGAGCTTATTGCGGTGTTGAGTTTCGCCAGTCAACCAACAATGTCTCAAATTCTAAATAAAGCCTTCTTACAAACACTTCTTTATGCAGGATTCATCGCGAAAAAGAATACAATCGTATATTTAAGCACATTACTCGTTGCGTAGCAGATCAATTTAATTAATAGTAATTTAAGTAATAGAAAAGTCAATTTTAATTAAATCTTAGGCGCTTTATAAAATTAAAATATTGAACATTTCCTTCATCCTAAAATCGAACCTAAAATTGTTTTATTTACGTTACCTGCCTAGTGCCACGAGGGTATCTATTTATTCATGGGAATATTTTATGTAAAGAAATATTGAAGAGCTAAAGAGTTGCTTGGTTGAGGGCGCTACTCGGAAGGTGCTACTGGTACGAATAAAAAACATGACAAATATAAGTTCTCTTTCTGCTTTTCGAGGAAGGCTAAAGGCTATGTAACGTCTATCGTTAAAAATGTGACAGAATGTAACTCACTGGACCTGTGCTCAGAGTTATTAGGTGTGTGTGCAATTATTTCTTAAATTATTATTTATTATTCTTAGATTATTATTTGTTTAGACTAATAGTTGTGAAACTGAAATAAATATTTTATTTTTTTTTTATTTTATAGTATTTTTCATTGAAATTAATTCACATTTTATAATATTTTCAATAATTTGAATGAAATACTTTCATTATTATATAAATAGATATTGTAGTACAATTTATGTAATTATTATGTGTGCAGTTGAAACTGGAATTAAAAAATATTATTTTTGAAGCAACATTAAAACATATAGTATATATTTTAGACAAAAATAAGTATAATATTTTGAAATATATTGGGCTTCTTAAATCAATTAATAGTTTTTTATAAAAAAAATCTATAGTACACAATTATCATTAGACGGAGTAAAGCGCTGAAAGCATGTAGAGACTTACAGAATATTGGAGGCAACGGGAGAGGATTTCTCAAAATTTTTAAATGAACGGGAAATAACGGAATTTTACCATTTATAATTCCCGATTAATTATTTTTATTTTTAACAATTCGTTTTTTATAATAATAAGCTTTTTTTCTTTTTTATTAAATTAACACAATTAAGCAATTTATAAATCAGTTGTAATTATTATACAAAAAGAAATAAACCAAAAAGCAAATCATTAAAAAAAACCCCCTCGGGAACCAAACCTACCTTCCATCACATCCCAAACACTCCACTCACTAGCAATCCTCAGATCACGACAACTAAACACGTGAAGTTATAAACTTTGCCCGCCTCGTATCTGTCTGTACGGCGGCCACGAGCACTCTCTACGGCGGGCGGCGAGCTACTGGCTGCCCAACGAAAGCTTCCAAAGCTTCGCTAAAAGGATCTATTTCGTTACATGGTAAGATCGAAATTTGATCGCAGTTAGGATGTAAGGAGGTCGTTGGCTGTTCAGCCTCGGGCAACGCATGCGTCACAGAAACTGCATCTTTTCAAGTTTTCACTAATAAGCTATGTATCTTTATGGTGTTATAATTTTATCTTTTCTCATCTAACGCGGATTATAATGAGAGTTAGTGATTAGACACTCTGTTTTTCACTTTTTTATTAATTACTAGCGACGCCCGTGCGGCTTCGTCCGCTTGAACTAGATATATTTAATATGAGTTAAGTGTATTTATATCAACAATTTGATTTGATTTGTCTTAACACTAGGTTCTCTGTGGCACTCTGCTATGTACGGCGTGAAGCTGATTTAATTATTTTTTTTAAATTAACAATTGTTATTTATCTATTTAGGCGGTTGGGTTACGCGCACGGCCTATGACTATGTAAATCCTAATATCATGGGAATTCTGGGATCAAATTAATCGATATATTGCTCCACAATCTTTTAGTGAAAGTCTCATACAAATCAGTTCAAATTTTCTTATTTTTGTTCGTACGACTCGACTCGATGAACAGAAATAAGAAAATTCATATGTTTGTATAGATTAAAAAGTTTACTTATGATTTAGAGTTTGATTCTCCTCGGGGAAATCAATTAATTTAAACGCAGTGCGGATAACGCTGCTCAGCATGCAATGTGTCAGAAATTCTTCTGATAGTTGGGTTCGGAGTGTTTTAACACAAGGTTTTCTCTGCCAATCCCGCGATACAGCGGGAAGTTAAACAAAATACAAGATTGTGTTACTCTGGTAACTCTCCGACCCTGAAGTTGGGATCCGGCATTCAACACGCACTGCCTCTAGAATTCAACGGAAATTGGTAAACGGAGTGTTTTAACACTAGTTTACCAGCTACCCTCTGCGTAAAGCTAAAAGAAACAGAACTATTAAATAAATAATTTAGCGATTAAACACTTGAACCCGCGACTACCTATCCAATCAAAATGAACACATATTATAATAACATAAATCCGCGTGAGGCATGCTCAATCAAGACCGCGCCACAATCTGTCTAATCGTTAATGCTGTAATTACGTTACATTGTTCATGTTAATGAATTTCTCTCTAACGGCCGCTTATACAAAAGCTTGCTGTTCTGCCAACAAATTATAAAATCGATGTAATTTAAATTCTGTGTTAATGTTAAAAACTTTTTCAGTTTCTTACTGTAAAAATCTATGTTTTTCGCTTCACACTGCATCTCCCGTAGGCAGAGGAAATCTAGTGGTAAGGCACTCCATTTTCCAATTACCGCCCAATTTTTGTGATATTGATTGTTAAATGACGTCCTTCGTCAGAATGAAGAAATTAAAATAATTCCGTTTACGCGAGTGGGAATCAAACCCGCAATCGTGTGACTGCATCACCCGCCATGCCTCTACGTCCACGACGGGCTTAAATTATTATCTCTTTGGAATATACAGTCTCTTGTGAGAAGTTCTAGAAATGAAAATAGTTCGAAATCCGGGAGAAAAAGAACAGAATGTTTGAGACATTCTGTTCTTCACGAGGTCCTTTTATTTTACCCTGGGTATGCGGGAGGTGCTATATCTTAATGAGAGCTAGTCGGCGTTAGCTAAATCGATTATCCGCTATATTAATATTGCGGAAATTACTACTGATTATAGCAGTCTAATTGAAATTTCAACTGCAAATAATCGATTTCATTGTGAGCGTTAATACGTGCTCGGGATACCAATAATGTAGGTATATTAGACTAGATCTAGTTATGTACGTTATAAGTTTACAGGCCCTCGTGGCGCAGGGGCACAAGGGTGTGACGCAACGGTTCTGGGTTCGATCCCCACTCGAGGGAATGAATTATTATTTATTAATATTTTAATTTCTTCGCTCTGGAACCAAGGTAAAAGTTTCGCCACTCAACATGCAGTGCCTCGAAAAGGCGGGGATCAGAAACCCAGGGTTTCCTGTGTGCGGGATATAGCGTGAAACTGATTTTTAAAACTTTAATTTTAAATTTATACATATATGTGCAGTGGTGGTAAACTTCATATTAAAGGATTGAAATAAGTTCGAATCGACCTTCTTATATAAATTTCTATATATAAATAAGAAATACTTTGTTATGTATTAAATAAATTTTAATATAGAGAATATTTTTTAGAGAATATCCTTTTAGAGAATATTTTTTAAAAATGTATAAATTTAGTTTTTTATTAAGTAACTTTAGTGTATTTTTTCTTTTATATAGGATTCCAATAAAATTTGTTCCCAATTGATATATTAAAAAATTAAAAATATGTAATTATTAATACTAAATAATACAGGTATTAAATCTGAATAATAAATAATATACTTTTCTTTTAAGATACGGAGCCCTACAAATCCAACCATAATCCACACTTAATATTTTAACCGCTTAAATCAATCATCTTCTTCAAACCTAAAGGTATATTTAGGAAAATTGCTTACGCATTTTCTCATACATACACGTATTATCTATCCAGTATATAATAGGGGTGAGATAAGCAAGCTTCAGTGCACTTCTATAGTCCTATCCTATAGACCTCGCTATAGAACTGTTTGATATTCCAAAAGGTATCCTGTTTAGAAAAACTTGAACGCTTAAGGGTCGACCATTGAAAGTAGTTTTTGTATTTCATTGTATAAGTATAGTAACATCAATTTCTTTAGGTAATCTTCAGTATGGAATATACAAAAAAATGTATAATATAAAGAGTACAGGTTATAATATTTTTGGTATTATATTATATATATATTATTTTTTTTATTATTATAACTCAATGATATCCTTTGCTGATATAATATATGCTTATATTATATCTTAAAAAAGCTGAAGAGTTTGTTTTATTAAATTTAAAAAAAAGTTTGTTCAACTTTATTTATTTATTTAGTAAGGCTATAGACTATATTATGGGCACAAAAAGTGTCATGGGTCATGCCCAAACGTATATAAAGCCGCAAGGAAAATCTAGTTTAAAATATTTTTATGCTTTCTCGATCTCATTAAACAACATACAATATATCTT
This sequence comes from Heliconius cydno galanthus, assembly GCA_036379175.1. Lineage (NCBI taxonomy): Eukaryota > Metazoa > Arthropoda > Insecta > Lepidoptera > Nymphalidae > Heliconius > Heliconius cydno. The sequence goes on from JAKRZM010000867.1 coordinate 71,234, forward strand.
AATTTAATTTGAAATATTTCTAAATCACCTGAAAGTTGATAATAAAGTACCTTAACAGAAACATTGGTAATAACAATATAATCTTAACCAAAAACTCATATATATGTACAATATGTACATACATGAAACGCTTCAAAGAATGAGTCCATTAGAATTCGATTGTCAAAGCAACAATATACCGCCTAAATAAAAACAAAAGTGCAAAAAGCAACATAAAGCCAGCTGAGGAGTGAACTCTGTAAACCCTTCCGACACCGGAGAAATTCATGAAATTCATCAAAGTTTCAGATAGAATTGAACCTTGAATTTTAGTCACAGAGTTGAAAGTCGTTTGGCAAGCGTATAGATATTTTACAAGAGTATAGATAACAAAAAAGTTCAAGTTCCAAAAGTTACACCTTATAGCGTTTTATATAGAGATGCCTTTGGTATATCAAACACGAGGAGGATAGTTCGCATTCTGTAAACTTTTGTGCAGTTGATACCAGATAAATATTATTCAGGAGTGGTTGATTTTGGCACGGAACGTTGGATTTTCGATTAAAAAACTCTCTGTCTTCTTTTTATCTGCGGACTATTTGCCATTTTTTTAGAGTTCCGTTCCGTATCTAAATAGGATAAAAACGGAACTCTTAATGGATCACCTTGTTGTTCGTCTGTCAAGACCATTTATCTTATATAGTGCGTGTAGGTGTGTATGGTTCCATCGGAGTACAGATTTCTAAGTCTACGGAATCAAAAGATAGCAGCGATATTTGTACTTTCCCTTGTATGAGATTAGCTGCATAATTAAATTCTACAGATTACTTCCTGTGGACCTACTTAGCCACGAAGTGAAAACTTACAATACAAATAATGGGGAAAATCCTAAAAGTGAAAAATTATACGTATTTCATGAAAGAAATAATAAAAACTTTTATTTTAGTTAATTTCACGCAAAATAAGTTTATACTTACAAACTTACACTTGCAAACTTAAGCCTATCAACTTTAGTCGCTGCGTTATTAAAATGTCTTGGGGTATTTCCCGTAGACCTGTAATTATACAATTTAGCAATTGTTTATCTAGCTACCAAAATTCCATACGTTTCTGTACAATGCACTCCCTAAGGACCGCGTCTAGTTGCCCGCATCAGTCCGCTATGACTACGAGTGTGTACGACAATGCACCTATTACCATCAAACCTAGGCTTCTTCATTACTTAACATTATTGACTAGCTATACTACCTAATTAAGCTATTTAAATAATAACAGATTTATATTGTATCCCGCATATAGCAGGATAGGCAAAGGGAACCTAGTATTAACGGAAAACTCAACGAGAAAATTGAATGGAAAGTGAAGAACGAACAATCTTAACACTAGTTTCGGAGGCGTGTTGAGTGGCGAAACTCAACCCTGCGATTTTCTCGTCATCAGAGCAAGGAAATAATAATCCTAATGGGAATAATCCAAACTGGTAATCGACCCTATCATCTACTTCACGCGTGTAAAGTCACACGCTTGTGCCCTGGCACCACGACTGGCCTCAAGCCAAGAAAACATCTTCTGAAGGAAGATTTCAACTCACGGCCACCGCATTCATTGAGGCTCTGGCCAACTAAGCCACTATAGTCTAGTATAGTAGGCACTAGCCATGCTCAAAAACCACTTGATATTTGCAAAAATGTAAAAGAATATTCTAAACTGCAGCATATCTAATTGCATCTATGGAAGCTTTGTGAAGCATTATTTAATATTATGGGGCAGAATATCTGCACAGTGTAATCCCGAGAGACGCCGCTTTGTAGGAGCCTACCCACGCCTAGTTGCACTGCGGCGTTGTAATTATACATAAAAATATCTTCTATATTACATTATATATGTAATTTTTTACGTTTTTATTAGGTTGACTTATAATTTTGTAATAAAATATTAAAATTGATATTAACTCACTTACAATAATTGTATTATCATGGGATTTGCAAGTGTATGAACATGAAATTATAATAATATGGTATCATCGAGCCGGTCTGATGATGGAACCAGGACCTGAATCATCATCAGAAATTACTAGTAAACCACTTGAATTTAGATTCATATAATTTATAGCTTCGAGCACATTCTATGGCACTTTCATCACTTGGTCTTATTTTATTTTTTGGTGGACAATAAATACGTTTTAAATTTTGTAAGCTATGTTTCGGTATTTTTTTGTTAAAACATTTCGTTCCCCACTTTCAAATAGCAAATATGTCTGTGTGGAACATAATATCGATATGACTCTCTTAGATTTTTCTTATATAGATAAATTTCGGTATAGTATTCCAGCATTCAGAACAAAATGATTAAACGAGTGGATAAGACATTTATTATTATTATTTTATAACAAGTTATCGATACATAAATATTAAAGAAATTGCTCATTTCAATTAATTGCACGTGGCTATGGACTGCAATAGTGCGCCAAAATGAATTTGTATTTTATCGCCGATGCTCGGCTGAGGACGACGCTGATTAAAATGATTTCAATGTACACCACAATTTGCCGGAACTCAAATGCAAGCCTAAAATTAGGCTTTTTCTCAGAAAATCTATTATTTAAATTAGATATAGATAAATCACAGCTCGCGCTAAATCTAAGTATTGAGACACTCCTGTCTCCGCTCTCTACCCAGTTTCCGAGACATTGCGTGTTGCGGTGCAGAACTCTACGTGGCGCTTTGTTGCGCATCAAAATCTATCGATCTACCATCTGCCTACCCAGCCTATGGCTTAGTGGTCAAAACGCTTGGACGGCATCCAAGAGGCACTGGTTTGAATCCTGCCACGTTCAAAGTTTTATACATTTCCTAAAATATTTTTCTTATACGATTGTATAAGTTTAGATTAAAGCATTTTTATAGAAACAATTTTAGAAAGCTTTGCTCTCCTAAAAATATTATATAATAGTAAGAGACTTAAATCAATCATTGGTGTGTAAGTATCATGTGCACCCTATAATATACGAGTATATAAAGAATATATTTTTTATACTAAAATAATGTGTAATTCTAAATATGCTAGCAAATTAAATAAACATTCCAAGGTTAACTTAAGTTCCTCATACATTCCTACCTCCAGGCTGTACTTTGACGCTAAGTTAAATTAACACTGATGTGGAATATATATCGAGAGTCAATCATATACATTGATTTACTATCAGAAATCCCCGGATTGATGTTACGTAAACTAATCTTAATTATGCCGTGACTTACGTTGCGAGGAATGTTTAGATANCAGGACCTATAAGGATAGTGCTCGAGTCCGTGATCTCGCAGGCCATATACTCGGTCTTTGACACATTGTCAATATGCATTTCATTCATGGAGAATGGTTATGTAATGCTAATGCTGCAACTAGAATGTATCGGAAAAGATACCAAAACGTTGAACGTCACCCCGATTATCGTGTATTTAGATTTTTCTCTCTTCAAAAAAGAAGTAATCCAGCAAGTATCGTACCATTTCGGAATCCAGATAAAATGCGCCAACTTTTAAAGTTACTTGCAAAAACAGTGTAGTACATTTTTTTTATAGTACAGTCGGTTAAAGTTGGGTGTAGTAAATATTTTGAATTTAATGTTTGGCACACACGATATATTATTGAAAACTTATGCAGGTATGTTTCAATCTTAAACTGTAATTCACAGAAGGATTACTCATGATTACATTATAGAAAAAAAATGAAAAAAAAGTAATATTTGTAGTCTTAGGACTTGAAAAAACCATCACAGGGTGTCGGTTTTTCCGATATTTTTTTAAATCAATATAATATGAAAAATACATTACACAGATTTTTTTTTTATATTTTTCTCATAACTGTCATGACTTGGTCTATCACCTGTTTTCGTTTTATCGTTGACTCCTGGGACACCCTGTATATATTGAATAATAAAAATTATCGTAAAGTAGGTATTCAAAAAATTATGCACATATATGTACTGCATATATATTATATGTGTATATGTATTTAGTACATACTTATGTACCGTAGTCCATATGTTTAAGTATTTAATACGTCAGTTTTACGCAGAATTTTTTTAGGGTTAATTATAAATTTCTCTAAAAACAAATTTTTAGATTCAAAACTTTGTAGCAAAATTTTCATAGGAAAACATAAACTAAGTAACAAAGTAGCCAAGTTCAAACTCGCAACCAATTCTCTAAGTGTAAGATAAGCTAACTTTATGATGATGCAAGCTATGGAGCTGTAATTCTATCTTGGTTAGTTGCATTATGCATGTCTATACTTGCCCTTACTTGTTCACTATAATGCTATTTAAACTAGAATTCAAATGGCTACTTACTATTGGATGGTATACATTGCATTTTCTATATTTATTTTAGTTAAAATATCCTTGAAAGTAGAGCAATGATCGTTTTAGTGCAACAGTCGTTGTGGTTCCATTGCGTAGTATGTATCGTGGTATAAGCGAGGAGTGTAATAATAATGTCTTAATGCAATATTAGAAAATTATCTATTGGATTTTTTTATTTATAAATATAGACGGTGGCTGTGAGCTTAAAATTAAGAGAAATATTTAAATAATAGTCTTCCTTTATATCAATTGTAACTAATGGCATTAAGTGGTGGGTAAATTTATAATCATTTTAAACGAATAGAACTACAAATATAGTTTTTTTTATGTAATTCCTATAAAATTTCACTTTCAGAATTTTTCCTTCGAATTTAACCAAAAATGGTATATGAATACTCGGATCTATTGATTGCGTTGACTTAAAATGTTACTTTACCGAGCGGAGCATAGAGCGTAGAGCGTAGAGCGTAGAGCGTAGAGCGTAGAGCGAAGAGCGTAGAGAGGAGCTTTATTAGCGTAGATCAGGATATTTAATATTATTTCATCTTGATACCTCCACGTGATCTTGACTTAATCGAACCCACTACCCGACGGCCTCTTATATACTCGTATGTATTCTAAATGTTTTTGTACATACGATGTATATTTAATGTTTTTAAATATATTTTTTGTTACACTTTAATAACGTAGAAACCTCAAAAGCTCACTAACCAATTACGTCGATAATTAGGTCAATTTTCCAATCAGACTTAGTAATATAGCGAGGCATTGTTGTTATATAAAACAGTGCATTTACATTATAACGCTTCTGTACCTTTTAATAGAAAACACTAAATAAAAGTATATTTTATAAATACATTATATTTACCTAAAATTTTGTTATTTTATATTATTTTTATTATCTTCACGCTGCATAGTGCACACACCAGGGTAGGCAGATTGAACCTAGGGTAAAGAGAGTGTCTTAACACTAGGTTCTCACTGTCTACCCCGCTGTGGGACTGATTATTATATAACACTAATACAATGAAATATCTTATTTTGTAATTTGTAAAATAAATATCTGTATAGTATACATACACAGTATACGTAAACATGTGTATAGTATTTCCCAGACTGACAGCCCCATAGCATGCCTTTAAATTTTCACTTACCATTATTTTATGTTTATTATTTAAGAGTAAAGTTAATTCGAACAGTAAAAGTAATTATGCGTTTAAAACTACGTAAATAACTGCAGTGAACGTGCAGTTTTACGTGGAATAATTAAATATTTTTAAGCGTTATTCAGCACTCTACAACATTCATTACACGAACGCCCCAAAATAATTTTCGCTCAGAAATCGCACCTTATATGCATATAAAGACCGAGCGTCAATCAGAAACGAATTTTGTAATTTCATGTTAAGCTTACGTTTGTTTACTTAATTTTTAATGCGGATATTTTAAGGAGGAGTGAACGTAGTATTGAGACAATCATCACCTTTCCTGTTTCATTTTTAAGACATTGTGTGTTGAGGGTGTAATTCAACGCCGCACTTTGTCTAACAAAACGGGGAAACAATTTAAATATTATTACAGATACACTTCGCATATTTTTTTCACAGTAGACAGCGAGACGATGACGAAGGCCTGAGTATCAACGAGGGTCTCATATTCGATTAACCTCATAACACACTCCTCGCACGCACTTAGTTATAGTAAGGCTATCATGCTATCTCACTCCAGGTTAGAGTAAACTGTATTGGCAATCACTAAGAAGTTTCAAAGTCGTATCCAAATACGACAAGAACTCATTGTTCAAATAACGTTTTCATGTTGCATAACTCAATAATAGAATAACGCTGTAGTCAATACATTGCGATATAACTGTACGTAAAACAACTCTTAGTTATTTCCACTTCACCGCGCGGGTGAAACCGCAAACAGAAGCTAGTTAATAATACAATAACCATAATCCATCCAAAGAAAAAATATTGCCATATTACATAAAACCAAAATATTTGATCACTATAACATATGGAACGTTTCAAAACTACCAAAAAACGGGCTTCCCAGGTGACTTCATGTCACCATACTAAATCGTATCAATAAGTATGAAGCAGGTAACAAACCGGCCGTCAGTGTCGCAGCCCACTGTACACTGTACACTGTACACTGTAAATTGAAAATAATACATCACACATCCGCCGACACGACGCCGACTATTTATCTATATGAAGCCGATGATCCACCAGCTCGGGGGGATTTATCTACGCTATGGCTATTACTAAGCTGCCTTTAAACTGAGGGTTATAGAATTTTCTCAGGCCGTCGTGGTGCAGTGGCGGGAATTGTAAGTTCGATTTCTGCTCGAGAAAATGAAATATTTTATATTTTCATTTCCTCGATCTGGTGTCGAGGCAAAGCGCGGCGTTGAGTTCGCCACTCAATACGTAATGCCTCCAGATTTTGGAGGAAAGTGGGGAACGGAATGTGTTAATACTAGGTTCCCTCTGCCTACCCTGCTATGTGCGTGATACAGCGTGAAACTGATTAAGTAAATAGGTATACTCAAATATTAACCAATTGAAACAACAGCGGTCAGCGCGGTTGGACAGTTTTCAAGAGACGTTGGTTCAAATCCCAGTATGTTCAATTTTTTATACGTTTTCTAAAAGTAACGACACACACGCTGATCCCCTCCATTTTTGTAAAGTCGGCTACAAATTGCAATAACGAACGTCTCAAAAGACATATATTTTAACAAACATACAATAATACGAGTATATACAACAAGTAATATCTAGTATAAAACGATATTGATGACTTAAGCCCAGCGCAGCGCCAGCTTCCGCGCAATGAATCGGTAGCAGTTCCTGACCACTACCAATTTACAACTTACCTAGATATCATTTATTATAATACTTATACATTGATTTACATATTGCTTAAGCATAATAAAAAAATGTACAGTATCATCGGAGCTCTACGTCGTGCCACGTCCTAACAGAGTAAAAAACCAAAAGTTTTATTTTAAGTATAACACATTTTTTTTTGGTTATTTTGTTTCGCATTTTTTTCTACTTTTATGACATGTCCAAATAAATGTTAAGCATTTTTATGGAATAAAGATATTTTGACTTTGACTTTATAAAAACACAATTTTCATGAAACACCAGCAATGTATATAAAATGTTCAATACAATCATCACAAAATTATCTGAAAATGGAGCACAGTACGAGTAAAACGCAGTATACAGGTGGTATATACGTATAGTACGTAGACTGCAAGTTTAATACTTAATGAGTGTGATTGACGCGATCGGTCTTTATTTATGGCCGTAACGTGATTTTGCACGCGTTAAAATTCATTTTGGGTGTTTACTATGGAATAAATGTAATATGGCTTGGTTATTATTCTGTAGGTAATATTTGAGGCCGCATGGCTCATAGAAGGGCATATTGAATTCGATTCTCACTTAAGGGAATGAAGTGTTTTAATTTTCTGGTTCTTGTAGCAGACAGAGCATGGCGTGGAATACCGCCAACCAAACTGCAATGTCTCAAAAACTAAGTGGAAATTCACAAGCGGAGTGTCTTAATGCTAAGTTCCCTCAGTCTGTCCTGATATATACAGGGTACACCGTAGGAGTGTAAAATATAATATTTTTTTAGTATTATCTTGTTATATCAGTAAAAAAGAGAGCGAAGATACGTATTATTTTGTTTCCTATTATTTGCTTGTGATTGCATAAATTAGAACGCTTCGAACAATTGGCTGCGTGGAGTTTCGCCAATCAATACATAATATCCCATTTGAGCGGGAAGTGGAAAACAGAGAGCCTTGACGGTCATTGAAATTTTAATTTATTTTTTTATATTTTACCCAGTTTAGGTATTTTGCTATAGTACTTGTAGATATATTCAGAGAAACAAAAGTATTTATCTTGTATAAACCGATTGTACAGTTTATTAGTCTAATATTTGTAGTCTTTAGAGTTAGTGTAGTTTTAGTTGTAAAGTCTTAAAGTTTAGGAAACTAATGTAAATAGAGCATTTGTTAATCAACCTTCATTGTTATAGAAGTAAGGATTACGAAAACTACTTGTTTACTTTATTTCTAGTTTGGTTACAGTAAAACATATATAATGAATATATACTCGTATAATATAAATGTGCAAAAACTATGGTTGTGGGTTCGATTCTTCAGGGCAACAAATTATTTCCTCAAATCAAAACATGACTTTGGATTCCATTAGTCAAGTCTTATTCCGCTACTTAAGTCAAGGCCTCAGGTCTTATCCTCTGCCTATCCTACACCGTGAAGATGCAGAAAACTTGAACCTCATCCATAAACAAAACTTTATAAAACAATACCTTTTAAAATATCACTTCCTTTAAATCACACAACTTAAGCTTCTAACACCGCGGTACAATTTATATTCAAAATAATATATACCAGACATTAAGTTGAATCCTTTGCCTTTTGTTTCGTTAATTATACATGGATATTTCACAAAATTCGTTTAGGGCTCAATAATGCGAGGCCTCGGAGCCTGGCTACTGACTAGCCAATTATACCATTAATTGGGTCAATATTCCAATCAGACTTGGTCCCACTGTACACAGTTTTATGAGTATTACCTGCACAACCAGTACATTGTGCGTACTCGTAGGTACGGCAGGTACCTGTATATACCAATACTTGTATTTTGTGTGTTCTACTAATTTATAGTTTTTTAGATAAAACCCTTGAGAGATTTTGTATTTATTTTTATTTTGTGTTTCAAATTATTAATCCATTATAATTAGAAAGTTGGTATATGATATATCATAACATATATGAGATAAAAATTTCTATAATTTATTTTAAATATCATAAATTTGGTGCACATCTTCTTATCTTCCAATTGTAAACCATATCAACTTCTTTAACAGCAAAATGCTCAACATAAGAATTTAAAAGTTATTTGACTTCTGGAAACTGATTTTACCAACGCAGCATCTTAAAGATGGCGTTATATTTAAACTACATTTTCCACGGTACAAAATATAAAATATGTTTTTGATTTATAGGTGTTTGAGGCCAGTTGTCGCGCTGGGGTATAAATGTGTAACTGTAAACGCGACTGGTTGTGGGTTCAATAACCTCGACGAACGAAAAAAAATATATTTACGTTTTATATTTTCATTTCTTCACTCTAGTGTCAAGGCATAACGGGGCGTTGAGTTCCGCTACTCAACGCTAAATTTCAAATTCGTTGTTGTTGCTCTTTAATTATGGCGTTCCGAGCGTGCTAATTCAGCACTAATCACTTCGCCAGTGTCACGTTGAATGGAAAACACACAAAGGAGAGTGTACGGTAAAAAAGACAATATAACGCAATAGGAGAATGCACGTTAAAAAGAGATCCAGCTAAAATACTGCCTTCACCTATAAGTAAAAAAAAAAA
>JAKRZM010000867.1:96203-130504 GCA_036379175.1 Heliconius cydno galanthus
TTTTTTTTTCAAAAAGTATGACTGCTATAAAATTATTTATATTTTTAATTAAATAAAGGTGTAAAATTGGTAATAGTAAAAAAAATTCATAAACATTATATTATTATTTATTACATAAATTAACAAATAAAAAAGTTATATACAATCAACCAAAAAATATCTTGTAATACACAAATTCTCAAAGTTTACCCTTTTACCAACATACGTAGGTACTTCAAACCATTTACAAATTTACATATTAATAAAATTTAACAAGACTTACCTAATATAACTAATATAAATTCACAGCGCCCTAAGATAAGGCCTTTTAAGCTTATTTATTATAAACTTTTATGAAAATTGCGGTAATAGCGATAAATTAAAGCTTTCCAGCTTTGTTACGTTCAGGACCTCCTAATTAATTAGTGGGTTAAATTATTATATACTGTATTGAGTACAAAAGAGGAACGAAAATGTCTTAACACTAGGTTCCCAGGTTCCCTCTGCATACCCTGCTTTATGGCATGCCTAGATACAGCTTGAACTCATACCGCACTTTCTGTACTAAAGCAAGGTATGAAAAGTGTTCATATTAAAGTCAATTGAACTTAGTGTCTATTTCATTTTCCGTGATATTAATTATTGAGTGGTGGAGATCTACGCCACCGTTTATCTTACTAAAGAAACATTTGTCATTACTTAGTAGAAAATTAAAATCGATCTTATTCATGCGTAAATACTTTTTTTACCCTACTGTAGAGTAAAAAAAGTGTTTGTGCCTAAAAAGAATACACATATTAAAAAAAAGAATAGAATGTTGAATTGAGTGCAAATCTAATTTACTTTGGTAAATTAAGAAATGAAAAACAACTCACTCCCCTATAGGGAATCGAACCCATTGGCCTCACGTTTATAGTCGAAACACTGTTCTCAATAATATATCAGTCAATGAGTTTGATATGCTAATAAATTCAGGACTACATAATGCACCAAAATAATCACATTAATTAAACAACCACAACCGCGGAGACCAAAGTATCTGAAACGTTCGCAAATATTATTGTTGTAGAGTCAATTTGTAATTACATCGAAGCCCTGGCTCTGTGCTGCTCAAGTTATACTACTGACAGACTGTGAACTCAAGTTTACAATTATTGACAAATCAAACGCTGATGAAGTGTCTTAATGGGTACGGAGTGCCTTAACACTAAATTATCATGTTCCCTTTACCTACCATACTATATGCAGCATACTGCGTAAGCTAAAAAAAACTGAAGCCGATGATGTTAGGCAGATGATGATGATAATAATAGCCTATTTGGAAGTGGAGAGATGAATACTCTTCTCTCACAATGTTAGGTGAATCTAAAAATTATGATGACAATAAAGTATTTCCCCAATTTCTCTACTATCTTGCCATAAATTTTGTACTTATTTTAGACTAGTTTACCCATTAAGACGCTACCATTCACTACTTTCCGTCAAATTCACTGAGGCACTGTTGGAATTTTATCATTGAGGGGGAGGATTGGGGAATCGAATCCACACCATGTCGCGTTTACAGTCGCACGCTAATGCCGCTGCGCCACGAATGGCCAAAATACTAGTTTTAAGGTAGAAATATTATTATTTTCTCAAAAGCTTTCTTTTATTTTTATACTTAGTAATCAAAGTGAAATAAATATATTAAAATTTGGATGAAAGATAGGTATCTACTCGTTGTTTACTTCTAATCATCTCGGCGGGAATCTTTTTCAATGACAAATATTTTAGATTTAAATTGGCAATCTGCGATTGAATTGAGCTAAAAATGACCATTTCTCATTGGAATACTCGATCACTCACTGTAAAAACACCTGAGTTTGGCGCTTGTTGTCCATTAAATATGAATAGTAAGACATTTTTTATTAAACAGTTTTTAATATAATTTAAAATTAAACCATTTATGAAAAATATGAGTAAAATTTATAAATTATATTGCATTTCATGCATAGAAATAGAGGAAATAAAAAAAATAGATAAAATACATCCATAATTATACGTTTTACCTCAAGGTTCGTTTATTTCACGCGCATATCGGGATAGGCAGAGGGAACCTAGTGTAAACACACACTGTTTCCCACTTTTCGCTGAATTCAGGAGGCGGAAAGTGGGAAACAGTGTGTCTTTAGTATGTGTGTGGAAGGCGGAATGGCGGAAATCAACTCCGCGCTTTGTTTCGACACGAGAGCGAATAAACGAAGATAAGAAACAAAATACAATTTCATAACTATTAAAAGTTAAACTTTGAAACCAAAGCTAATATACGATATTTAGTGCTATACTTGAAGTGGATTCGAAGCAATAAGAAAAATATGGTTCTACTAATGAAACTCCTCCAGGCATGAGCGATGATGATGAAATCTTTCAGCTGGAGCGATTGCTAGATTTCATTTCGAGATGTATTCCGGCGATAAATTATAGTTGAAAAGTTTTGTTCATTTGAATCTTTACACTATTAATATACACATGTTTCCTACATGAGAAAAATAAATAAAAAATAACACATTATACCCTATACTTCAAGGTGGACTGAAAGAACCTAATTAACACTGAAAACTCTCCTTTTCGCATTTTCCGCCCAATTTTCAAGACATTTCTCTACCAGAGCGGGAATATATGAATTTATACATTTTTAGAAACTGGACCAGTCTACTCGTGACCACAGACTACTGTACTATGTTTGAGCACACCAATCTTAGAAACGGCTTAACTGATTTAAATGCAGTTGTCAGTATTATATTTTGGCAAACTGTTTTTTAACATTTAGTGTTTGTCTTATTTAAATAGGTTCATAAACAAAAAAGTTATATCAATCCGAATAAATTTGTGCGAAAATAATTTAGACTCAGAGAGGGCGAAGTCTCGAACGGGTCGCTAGTGTGTAAATAACAATATGAATTAATTTATCATATAAAATAACGAAACAATATAATCCATAAGAGTAATGACTTACTCGTAAGACATGGCTCCAATTATAATTCCCAGTTAACCCCCTACTTACAGATACCGCGGGGCTTATGTAAATTATATTGTCATACAAACGACGCGGTAAGCTTTCTTACTTACTTATAGACAATGTATGAACATGCTATTAATGTTTTGTANGACTCTCCTTTTCGCATTTTCCGCCCAATTTTCAAGACATTTCTCTACCAGAGCGGGAATACCTCTATATGAATTTATACATTTTTAGAAACCGGACCAGTCTACTCGTGACCACAGACTACTGTACTATGTTTGAGCACATCAATCTTAGAAACGGCTTAACTGATTTAAATGCAGTTGTCACTATTATATTTTAGCAAACTGTTTTTTAACATTTAGTGTTTGTCTTATTTAAATAAGTTCATAAACAAATAAATTTGTGCGAAAATAATTTAGACTCAGAGAGGGCGAAGCCTCGAACGGGTCGCTAGTGTGTAAATAACAATATGAATTAATTTATCATATAAAATAACGAAACAATATAATCCATAAGAGTAATGACTTACTCGTAAGACATGGCTCCAATTATAATTCCCAGTTAACCCCCTACTTACAGATACCGCGGGGCTTATGTAAATTATATTGTCATACAAACGACGCGGTAAGCTTTCTTACTTACTTATAGACAATGTATGAACATGCTATTAATGTTTTGTATTTTCTTGGGAAATTATATTTGCTTAGTATAAAATTAGTGGAGGCCGTCGGTTCGAGGTTTGTGCAGGGGAAATTTATGTAAGCATATTAGATTGAGTCTATGGACATTTCGATTATTTTTTTATAATTGAAGTAACTGTATTGTTGTCTAGTGACTATAGAAAACAAAAAAATATATGTTTCTTGGGTAATATTATCAACTTTTTGTTAAACCTTTTTTTTCAGCTTCACATTTTATCCCACCGTAAGGAATTTATATGTATAACGATGAAAGAAAACATATTATTTCTATAAAATACTTACGTTCACATAGCATACTGAAGCAAGCACGGACGAATTAGAACAAAATATGTCTGGAAGCCTAATTAGTAACTCTAGGGCGGGCTGCAAATGAATAAACTAAAATTAACTTGAAAGGGAATAATTTTTACACGTTGAAGCGTATCGTAGGTTTCTTAATTAATTTTATTGTAATTACGATACCGAAGTATAAGTTTAAAGTAATTTGTATTATTTTATCAAATCTTGGTACTGGAACTTAGTAAAAATGTCTATTATAGAATAGTTTTTATATAAGTTAAATGTATAACAATAAAAAATACAGCTTATTTCTTTCAATATCTCAATTATTTATCTGGGTCTTTATCTAGGTTTCCAGGTTCCCTCTGCCTACTCTGCTATATACATGTGCAGGATACATTGTAAAGCTGAAAAAATAAGTATTTTTTTGAGTTGAATTAAAACCACTATCAAACCGTGTATCTGTTACTTATAGCTATCCTTTATGTTATAGGCGCTACTTAGCTTTCATTTATTTTATTGTAAATTAAGTACTACGATGGCCTCAAATTAATAGAAAGTTATAATATAATACAAAACAATAAGAAAATATAAAGTTGGCTATTCCACACAAAATTACATTTCTATACATTTTTCCGTTTTCAGATTCACATTCAAAGTAAAAGTTAAAGCTAGTACCGTATACGCCAGAATATGAATGCGTCTTAATAATTCTGCCTCGAGTTGTAAAAATTAGGGTTGAAACTAGGTTATCTTTTGAAGTGAGCTCAGAGGTGCCGTTACATTACTATATATCTACTTTTATTACCGTAGTACTTACATAATTTTGAACAGCGCAGATGAGTCTGATAAGGGTGGTTGTGCAAAGTATTTGCTAGGGGATGAAAATTATATTATACTAGTTGCCGCCCTCAGCCTTTCTTACGTGGATTTCATGTTAATTTATATTTTTATTTTTCGCTTCACGCCGTATCCCGCACATAGTAGCGGGCAGAGGGAATCTGGGAAAGGCTCCATTGACGCGCTTCATCGTAACAGAGCAGGCAAATATTAAAATAAATCAGTTAGAATCGAACCCAAAACCACTAATGGTTCTACTGCATCACGATGTACATAATTCTGTAATAAAAAAATATATATTTTCAAAACTTGAATAAATGACGTGGAATTAACTTCACCTATTAAGCTTCAACAACAAGGTTTTCCACATTCTAAAGGAAAAGTTACCTAAATTTTAGTAGAAAATAACATAAAATTTACGTGAAAATACAAAGATCAAAAATTCTACACTGAACCCTTCACTGTAAAGTTTTTAGGTGCGAAAGCCGGTGCGAAGTTAGGTAGTCTAATTTATTATTTAGTATGCCTGGTATTGAATGTGGGTTACTAGCACCCTCTATATCGCACTATACACGTATACTTCGTGTTATAAAGCTGTTCGGAGGTAAACCTTCTTTGTTTTTGTTGTGAGTTAAAACTTTGTATGAATGTGTGCGTAATATCATCAAATGTCAGCAGGTTTTCTCTTTCCGGCATGTAGCTGAATAGACAGAGAGACTCTTGTGTTAAGACACTCAGTTCTCAATTTTTTGCCCAATTTCAGATCATTGTGTAACAACCCGATGCGTAATAATCATTAAAATTTAATACCGTGTTTGATAACAAATATTCTCATCAAACTGAGAAATAAAATCCAAAACATATCCAGAATTCGGCAGAAAGTGAGGAACGGAGTGTCTTAACACTAGGTTCCCTTTGCCTACCCTGCTGTGTGCGGGATACAGTGTGAAGCGGATTTTTAATTTTGATTTACAATAGTAAGATATTGATACGTTTATTTTGTTATCGCAGAAGTTAATTACTTTCAATATGCTCAACTAGACTTTCTATTAAAAAAAATATCTTTTAAAATGTATACCTTATACGAGCGCCTGACTGAAACCGTGGCGATTGTAAGTTCAATTCGGTGAAATGAAATGTTTTTATTTTCTCGCTCTGTTAATAAAACAAATTATGGCATCGAGTTCCTCAACTCCCTACCTTGCTACGCTTATGCGTGAAGCTATATAAAAAACTAACTCCATAACTCTAAGTAAGATATCAATAAAAACTTAAGTTCTCACGAAGTTCGCGACAGCATCGCTAGTTGGTTTCATTAGTAAAGTAAAGCAAGTGTAATAAAAGGCGAAAGCATAACAACGAAAAGTGTCGTTGCCATAAAGCTTTTAAAGTCATACATATTAAATGTAAGCAAAAAGAGGGGATATTTGTCACCGGCTGACAGAGAGAGAGGCTCAGGTGTCCTCCCAGAGTTCCAATCACGAAATAGAAATTACACAAAGTTTACAATTCCACTGTCTCACACGTTTCTGCATACTCATTATGGGACACAGTTTATTGAGTTTTGTTTTTGATTGCGTTTGAACATTTTAGTATAACAAGATTTGAAATCTTTTAAAATTTGACCTTGAAGTCAAAAAGTCGTGGTGCAGGGGCACTGAAAGTGTGACTGAAAACGCGACTGGTTGTGTCCCCAATATTTATTTAGATTTCTTCGAGTGACAATTGAACCAAACCATGTTTTAACAAGTTAAAAATATGACAAAAAATAATTAAATAATTAATGTAGATTATACTAATTAATGTAATATATTAATAATAATTAATGTAAATAGGGGTATTTACTCTGGAATACTGGAATACATCAGCGTTTTTACTATATGAAAGTTTACTTGTACTTTTCCTCATATATATCTAGCCTCACTCGCCTCAGTTTGAAGTTGTTTAGCAAAATGTGGGGAATGACTAAGGAAATTCATTAGTTATTTTCGCTTTGCTATCATTTACTCATGTTGTTTTTCAGCTGTCGTCCGATTGACATTAGCAAATTGGTACGGCCGAACATAGAACTATCGGTTTTTTTCTATTTTACAATACAAATATAGTTTATCTGGATTTTCTCTAGTTTTTCAGTACTTTTTTTAGTCTTTTAGTGGGGATCTGCGAGTGTTGTTGTGGATTTTTAATGCCCAATGATAGTTTTAGTTAAAAATATAGATCTTGCTTTGAGCTATTTATAAAAATAGAAACAAAAGATACACTGTAAAAGTAGAACGAGTATGATTTTAACTAGTCTAATCTAATTTAACCCTTAATATAAAAGTAAAAGGCATGACGTGGATGACAAAGTCATCGTTGATGTCATTGTGGCGCAGTAGGATAGTGTTTGACTACAAACGCAAATGTTGTGAGTTCAATTCCTACTTATGGGAATGAAACATTTAATATGTT
Organism: Heliconius cydno galanthus; assembly: GCA_036379175.1. Lineage (NCBI taxonomy): Eukaryota > Metazoa > Arthropoda > Insecta > Lepidoptera > Nymphalidae > Heliconius > Heliconius cydno. The sequence goes on from JAKRZM010000867.1 coordinate 103,458, forward strand.
CATTTCCACGTGCTGGTAATGAAGCCAAGTGCGGCGTTGAGTTCAGTCACTCAACACGCAATGGCTTTATGCAGAAATAGAGAATTTGGCGGAAAGTGGGGAAGGAAATTCTCAGCAAGAATGGAGTGTCTTAAAACTATGTTTCTAATTGCTATGTGTAGGTGAAACTACAAGAAACCCCAAAATGTCTTGAATTTGGAGAAAATCCTATTCTACTACTATACGGTGTAAAGCATAAAGCTTAGAAAGATTAGAAAAGTAAATATTTTTTGGCTCTCTGACGCCAGAGAGATGAAAATATTAGATATTTTATTTCCCGATAGAGTGAAGATCAAACCCACAACGAATAACGCTTACAATCACACACTTGTGACATATTATATGACTTAAATGACTTAACTACTCTTAAATGTCTCCAAAATTAGTTGAGACGTAGTAAGTCGAATGTTTTAATTTTAGATTCTCTCTCCTTCCCTACAACATAACATATAATAGGAAAGAACAAAATCTATTCTGAAAATATTTTATTAGCATTAGCTGGTAGGATTCCAATCCACAATGAAAACATCAAATGAAGCTTTTGCTAACGCCACTGTGCCACGAAGGCGTAAATAAAATATTCAACATATTCAATTGTTTTAGTCTTGTGGCAAAGTGGTAAAGGTGGTTGGGGTTACGAGAGGACCCTCGAATTGGAATACATCTTTAAACCTCATAAATATTGTATTATCTTAATTGAACGAAGCTATCCAACTTATCTTGTATTAAAAGTAGATATTTCTGTAGGTGAAAAATTTATTTTAGAAGCAATATATGAAGATTTTTGAAAATATTTTTCATTTTATAGATTTTGGTTTTTTACTTTTATTTTGTCGTTGGCGAGTTTCTGTAAACCTTTATTGCATTGTTCACTCTCATCAGTCTCTTCATATATGTCTATCAGGGGATCATGAGGATCCCGAATTTTCTACGAATTATTGTACGTTTTCTTAATAAGTATTTTACTTTCCTAAGTATGAAATTACACTTTAAAAATGTAAAAAATATATAAATAGTAGTATTCTCTCTTGCCAGAATTATCTTTGGGTAGCGGAAATTTGTAAAAACTCCCTACAGAGATACAATATAAATAAGTTATAACAAACATATAAGAATTTCGACGTAGCTCGATGAGAACTTACGGCTTAGTTGGTCAGAGCGGACAGTTTCCAAGGAGGCGCGGGTTCACATCCCACTACGTACAATTTCGTATACGTTTTCTCAATAACTAATATTTAAATTGTTCAAATATTTACAGACAGAAGTTCACGTTTTCCCGCCCAGCAGGCTGGTTTTTATACGAAGTATTAAAACACACCGTTCCCCACTTTCCTCCTAATTTCCGAGACATTGTGGGTTGAGCGGCGGAATTCAATGCCAATTTTATTCTGTCAATTCAATTTTATTCTGTTCTGTTCTGTTCTTTTTATTATGGCGTTCCGAGCGTGCCAGTTGAATACAAAACCACTTCGCCAGTGTCACGTTGAACACATTTTGTCTATTGAGCTTATAAATGGAAATAATAAGTATAGTTATTCTCTAGAATAGGGATCGAACCCAAAACCATCGCACTCTGAGTTGGATGCTGTCCACGACACTTTTAAAATTTAAATACATAACGATCACATAAATAGTCGTCGCTGCGACGGGTACTTCTATATTCTTATACAATGTCAACAGGACACTATACAAATTCGGAACCCTTCCAGACTATTATTCTTGAAATACTAAAACATTCCACGATTGAAATAGTATACACGGCACGCAATAATTTGATTGTTTCCATTCGAGGAGATAGAAGTTCAATTAAGCCTGCAGTTAGAAGGTATTATTGTTTAAAGTTGTAAAGAGCAACTGGCACTGACAGCGCCACCTATTGTGGACTTGAGACCTGTGCAGACCTGTGTACACTGTGAAGACTTTGGGACTTTGCGCTGTAAGTTACACGTTAAAGCGTTTTTATTAAGTTTCATTATATTATTATATTTTAACTTCGTAGTTAATGATGGAAGTAGTTAATTAAATTATATCTGGTTTGGTTTAAGTCGATTTTAAATTCTAGATTATTAACCTTTATAGATGTGATAATTTATTGCATCTTACATATGTCATTTTTCATTTTTATTTTTATTATTGTCCAAGCTATTGTCGAAAATCAACAAATATATCATAAATAAACATTTTTTCACATTATACATATACAACCTGGTCTATAGATGTAATACATTGTTTTATTCCTTTTAGCTCCCCGCTGTATCCAGATCCAGATAAGACATGACATGTTGAGTTGCAGAATTCAAAGCTGCAGTTTGACAGACCAGAATGAGATATTAGAAATAATTAAATACCTGAGTGGAAATCCAACTCACAATCGTTACATTTATAGTCAGAGGGCACGCCGCTGCGCCTCGACGGCCTCACTATTTAGTTAATTAAACATATTTTGTTTATTTATCTATAACATTTTAAGAGTAGTAACTTACTCAAATATATTTCCATAATAATTATTAATATGTAAACGCTTTACTCTCATACCTTGTCTCGCGCCAGAGCCTTTGCGCTCTTTTCAGGGTGAAAAACAACGATACGGCCCGCTTTTGTTGGCAACTTCCTTTGTCTCTAACAAGATACTTATCTGGTATTTACTCGTTTACTTGATGTCATCCGGCTTTTTATAAGCCGTCAGGTTTATTATTTTATCCTTAGACAACCCCATGACTGCAACCGGAGGAAAATGAGTCCGGTTGCTTCATAATTTAGTAACAAAGATAATAACTATATTTAGTGTCCTTATTATAAAATATGCTGACATTTCTCGTCAGGTAATCTTATATCTCTTGCCAGGCACAATAAAGAAATAATCTAACTAGGTAATAATCTATACTAATATAATAAAGCGGAAGAATTTGTTTGTTTGTTTGAACGCTAAGATCTCTGGATCTACTGGTCCGATGTACTATGTTTTTGTTTTGTATGAAAGCTGCATTCTTCAGAAGTGCTATAGGCTATATAACATTACACATATATACTAATAAATTAAAATACTTTCTAATTTGACATGCAATTTATTCTGCCATCTTAATAACAACCGTCGTTGCTAAGCACCGGTTTGCAAAGTTTTAAGAAAACGTCACCCAAAATGAACTTATATTTTGATGTTCATTCTTATAAAAATAAATATATTATATAATATTTAAGAAATATTCTTATAGTTCAAGCAGGCGTAGCTGCGTTCGGGTCCACTAGTCTTAAATATAACTTACGAATAAAACTTATTAGTAACGTAACAGTTTTTCTTTGGATTCTGCTTCAACCAGCTTTTGTTAATTATTGTTATTATGAGTGAATATCGATGTTTTATTTAAATGAAAATACTGCCATGATGATCTTTCGTCTTTTTTAATAAATACCCAGAATTTATTTATTTAAGCCATCTCACTATTTTCTTATATTCAACTCATTATTATTTCAAAGAACAACAACAAATAAAGAAACATTAAGGACAAATATGTTCTTGTATTGTCTAAAAAATCCATTTCCGTATTCATAAAAATTTACAGATTATTTCTTCACTGAGTGATTGACAAACAGCGCACAGCCGAAGCTATGCAACAACGTAGAGAACTGTTATTTGGCATTTAAAGCCCTTCGGGAGCACAGAGCAGCACTAAGAGTGGATTTTCCGAAATTCCTAATAGAATAGGAAATACAGAATTTTTGTAGTCTATAAAATAGCGAGCTATTGCTCGCTTTTAATAAGAAGTAGCTAAATATTTCATTTTTTTGGCCGTGGAGGAACAGAAGCACAGGGTTTCTTTGTAAATGTGACAGCTGTGGGATCCCGCTCTGGTAACCAGACAAAGTGCCAAGTGGAGTTTCACCACTCGACGCATATTGTCTAAAAAAATGTTCGGAAAATGGGAAACGGAATGCCTTAGCTCTAGGTTCCGTAGGGATAGAGTGTGCAGCTATAATGTAATTATTATAATAATTTCGCCTAAAAAAATTCCTTAACAATTTCAAGCATAAACACTCAAACTCCAATCGCCTCCAAGTAATCGCAATAAATATTTAAACACAAATACATCTATCAAAATCACAAAACACGATTTCCTCTTGACTTCATAGATTATTAAGGCGCTATTATGAAACATACCCTTCACTCGAGAACTCTCGGAGCGAAGCGCCCTTTACTCTCTATGGAACTATTATGACGTTTATCTGATATATTCAATTACTTAGGTTGATGAGTATAGATTTAGTATGTCATGTAACAATACATATTAACATAATAAGTGTTTTTTTTTTCTTTTTCATATTTTTCGCTTTTTCTGGAAAAAAGAACTAACACTAACACTTGTTTTTTTTAATACGCACAGCGTAAAGTTAAGAGTACGGGAGAAAAAATGTTCTTTGTGGTGTGGTCGAATTTCGACCTCACATAAATTTCACGCCAGTGCAAAACTCGGGTTTTCTTCCTGGTGCAGGAGCTGTATATCTACACTCAACAAAAAGCCTTAATGAAAGAGGCTTTTTATTAAAAGAGTAATAAAAAAATATTGAGATTGAAATATAATATGAATATTTTTCTTGGGTATAACAATAACAAATTATTTTCCTATTGCATAGGACTATTTCTAGTTACAGAGTAAATGTATCATCTAAACATTGGCTCCAGTATGAAGTGCACTGCGGCACGAGGGCTCTCTGTCAGAGTGGTTGGTACCGTGGAGAAACAATAGGCCCAAACCATTCAATATTGATCATCATCAGGGAGGTAGGTAACTGTAGGTAGCTACCTGCGGGGATGTGATGAGAAAATTCTGTTGATCTTTATTATATTTAATAGCTTGTTGTGTGACCATTCAAGGAAATTTAATATTTATTTAAATTTATGTTTTCATTTGTTCACTCTGGTGTCGCGGCGTTGACTCCCGCCACTCAGCAAGCAATTCCTCCAGAATTCGGCGGAAAATGGGGAACGGAGTGTCTTAAAGCTGATTTAATTTAATTTAATTTAAATTTAATAGTTTGTTTATGAGTGTGTTACATAGTGCTTGGGGCAATAGCGCAACAATTATAATTTTATAATAATTATTTTGTAATATACTTATACAGTAAATATTCGGAATTGCAATCATTGTGTTTATTCAAAACGGCGACAATATACATACATACGTACATACGTATTGTATTGCAGTGGTACATACGTACATCACTGTAAACGTGACGGTTGTGGGTGCGATTCCCAATCGACGGAATGAAAAGTTTCATTTCTTTTCATTCCGCCGATTAATCATGGAATTGAGTTTTCTATTTTCCATAGGAAACGGAATTTCTTAGCACGAGATCTCTGCCTACCTTGCTGGTAGCTAAATTAATATATGTGAATATCACTCATATCATATTAAACAATTTCTTTTATGAGAAAGAAATATCTAATCTAAATCTGTATCATACTTAAGACCCAGAAGACATTGCTTGTCAAATTAACGAATAAACTTATCAAATAGACCTCTTTATGTGATTGCGCTGTCAATCCTGCTTCTTTGATGGAAAATCAAACAATGTAATAAGTATTGTAACTTGAGACGACACGACCACGGGAGAAACACGACGGTCATAGCTTCGATTCGATGGGAATTCAGGTGTAAGAATTATTTTTATATCTTCTTTTACTCTTGTAAAAAGCCATAGCTCAGCGTTTAGTTCCGCGACTGAACAAGAAATATCTCAAAGATGAATATCGAGTATCTTATCATTAGGTCGCCGCTGACTGCTCTGCAAATAATAAATCGTTCAACATAATCAGAAAAATAAACTGAACTAAAATTAAATAAGATATTATATTATCAATTATGTTATATTATACAATAATATGATTGAGGCCAGTCGTGTCGCAGGGGTGCGGTGCACATGCGTTCGACTATACGACAGCTTGTAGATTCAATTGTGACCCTAGTCAGAAAATGAAAATATTAAATATATCAAAATTTAACTTCACAAAAAATCTGTGATAAAAATGAAATCTACTAAGAGTTGTATTAACTTAATCTACATTAGCTATACAGTATTACAGCTAATGTAAGCAATCCGCGTCACACTATAACTTATTATACAACAAAGTTGAGAGCGTAAGTAATGAGAAAAATTAAGGTACCTCGAGAGATCTCACGTTATTTTGTTGTATCTTAGTCGAGTTGAAAATTATCGTAAGTGATAATAAACTTTTGTTATCGTACCGTCATAAAAATCTTAGCAAGAATATTACAATTTTAGGTGTACTTCTATTTTCTTCCAAGTCTTCTGTAGGTACTGTGGATGCTATGTAGGTAGAAATAATTTTGTAAGTAAAGTCTAAATTTATGAAGTTAAAGATTCAAATTCTTGAGTCTATTTTTGACGGTCGATATTATTATCCTATAGCTTTTTATGTAGTATTTGTTATTGAAACACAAGACGTGTAAAATTATTGGCAATATGCGCTTACTTTAGAACACTTTTTGGATTTTTTTATTTACGGTTCACGGCTTATCCAGCATAGCAGTAGATATATAGTGTGAAAACACTACTAATTTTGTATAGAAAAGACATGAAAAATACTTGAGAAGTTGCAGATGCGTTGCTGGCCTTTGAAATGTATTGTCTTATCTTAGTGTGTATTTTCTAACTTAATATTGAGTGGCGGTGCTCGTCGTCGAACTTTGACTTATCCGAGCAAAGAAATAAAAAATATATATGTTTTTATTTACAGAAGAACGATGTCCTATTGCGCTATGGTGGCTTATAATAAGGTAGGTACTTAAGTAATAACAACCATAAGATGAGGCTGGTCGTGGTCAGGTGCGATTGAAAAAATTTCATTTCCTCGCTCTTGCAACGAGGCAAAGCGGGGCGTTAAGTTCCACCACTCAATACGCAATGCCTTAAGAATTTGGCCGAAGTGTCTTAATTGGAACGGAGTGTGTTAACACTAGGCTTCCAGGTTCTCTCTTCCTGCTGTGTGCGAGATACAGCGTCAAGCTAGAAAAAAATCTAAGACTATGTAAAACGTTACGTAGAATAAATGTATGGATTTCCAATTCGAAGATTTAAAGGTCAATATAATAGAAAAAGAAATTATAATAAATAAAAAAATAAAATTTATTTAAATTATTATTCTAAATTATTTTAATAAATATGAGTTTTTCTGTATTTATCGTATATATATTTCCATAGGCGATAACCATCAGGATGTATCATTGGTCCCATTTGTAGCTTATCCCTTATGTATAAGTAGTTTAGGCGCTCCTTGCTACTGGGTAGCCATTTTATTGGCACATCGCTTGTATCCGGTGTGGGGTCGCTGTAAAACCATAACCATATATTAGTTATTATTAGAACGTTTTCCATCAAGTTTGTTCCGTAAAGTTCTATAAATAGACAAAATAAAAATCTTCACGATTTCTCTCATGGCAGGATAGGATATTGGGTGCAGAGTGACCGAACTCAATCCTGCGTTTTGTCTAATTTAAACAATAAAATTATCATAATTAAACCATCAAGTGGGGTTCGGACACATTATCGTGTTTATAGTCAACTGATGACCCACCACGTTTCAAAAATGAATTTTAACCTAAAGTAATATAAAGTATTAGCTACTGAATTTATCAAAGTTAAAACCAAAAATGAGTTCTTGGTTTATATAAATAATTGAAATATTTATCAAATATTAATTTGATTTAATTATTTCTTTAATAGATATAATTTAATACATGGTGCAAGTAAATATGTAACGCACATTTGACTTTTCATATAATCTTTTGGGATATTTCATTGCTAAAGTGTTTTCGTTTTATTTGTCGGGGTCGATTAAAGTAATTGGCAAAACGTAAAAAAAACGTGAATTCAAACAATTGGTAACGCATGATGTATAAACAAAAAAATGGATAACTTACATAAGATTAGGATAAAGAGAAAAATACATAAACAAACTTACCCATATTTAGCAAAATTCGTCCACATAGTGGTCATATATTCAATTATTTTTCTATCACTTTCAACAATTCGAAAAGGCTCTAATAAATTACCATTAAATATATAAAATAATTCATCTCCATGACTAGCACCACCTTCAAATCTAAATCGACCTCGAAGTTTCAAAAAATTTCTATATCCAGCGTGATCGAATATATAATTATAAACTTTGGAATTGTTTCTTTTCAATAAATATTCAGTTTCAAAAATTGTTGGTATTTCAAAATATAGTTCCGAATACAAATCTGTAACATTCATTTCATTTTTTGGACTAATTTTGTTTTCGCCAAAATAAAACTGATGTACTTTTGTAGCTACTGACATAGCTTCTTCTTCAGATGAAAATTCTAGATCTGAAGCAAATAAATATCGCTTATTCATTTCTTCAAGAGTTTTATCAGTTTCCTCGGCTACTAAAAATAAGCCTTCCTTACTCGCAGTTCCATGTATAACATCAACATCTAGAGGATTTTTATTAAAAAGATTGTATGGTAAATCAGTTATAATTGGTTCAGTTTCTGGAATATCATACTCAACGCATGGTAAATGAATAAGTTGAGTATCATAAAATAATCCTAGAGGTTTTTTAGCAGTAAGAGAAGTAATTTCTTTGTAGCTCATTTTAGAAAATATTTTATATAGTTCGTTTGGATCTTCAGTATCGTACCCAAGAGTTTTCACAAGGAGACTTGCAGCCCCAATAGGCTGCCTGTTAATGGCCCAGTTAGACACAGATGAACCACTCTGTATAATTACTCTATTAAAAAGTCCTTTTGATGCTTCACTAATTAGCAATAAGGATGCTGATGTGGCACCAGCACTTTCTCCAAATAGAGTTACATTGTCAGGATCACCTCCAAATGCTGCGATATTTTTCTTAATCCATTTCAAGGCAGCAATTTGATCTTTAAGCCCTGCATTTCCTGGAACATCTTTTGTTCTTAGGCATAAAAATCCTAGTGCTCCCATTCTATAATTAAATGTGACAAAAATTACATCTTTCTTTGTAAGGAAACCTGGTCCATATAAAAGTTTGCTGCCACTTCCTACTAAAAATGCTCCACCGTGAATATAGGCCATAACTGCAAGAGGTTTCTTTGTTTTAGGCATAACAGGTACATATACATTAATTTTCAAACAATCCTCATCACCTACCACTCCAAAGAACACGCTTTGTGGACAAATGTGAATTTCTTCTGTCGCCTTGTAAACACCTTCCCATTTCTGTGGCGGTCCTGGAGCCTGTAAAAAAAACAGTCGAATTGATAACCTCCTTTTCTTACAGAAGTCGGTTAAAAAACAAACAAAACATTGCGCATTTTCTTGTTTTCCTTTGTAGGCAAAGAAATCCTAGCGTTAAGAGTCACTGTTCTCCACGCATTACTCAACTTTCGAAACTGTCTATCGAATGGCGGAACTTAACGCCGATCTTTGTTGTTACACCAGAGACAGGAAGTGTAAATAATTACACTGGTTAAAATCAAACGCTGCCCCAATATGACCTCGATAAACGGTATTTATTTATGTAATTATAATTATACTCCATTCACTATAATTTCTGAACTAAACAACTGTAATAAAATAGTTTATTTGTCAGCCTCACCTTGAACCTCGTACTAGTGTTAGCAGTCGCATACGGTATGCCTATATACTCAAACACGGTCCCATCTGCACTTATTTTACCACTTAAAGTTCCCTGTTCTATCACCACTTCCGGTGCAGGTTGGTCGACTATATTCATTATCACTAATGTAAACAAAACTAAGTTTTTTCGAAACTTTATTCTATTTAAATACATCATTTTGCTAGTATTTTAAGTAAACATTTACGATATAGTTACATTTCGTGTTCGTTTGAAAATGGCACGTGCGTTGCGCATGCGCAGCTGCGGTTGACTAACCGGGTATTGGTTGTCATGGCCGTGACGTCATTTTTATCTCTTAACAACTTTGATATAATTATTTAGTGATAAGATTTGACAGTTTTAATAGGCAGATTTTTTTATAAAGAAGAACGGAGTGTCTTCTCTCTACTTGCTGTAAGTTATATGTAAATATAAGAATAATATTTTTTAAATTTAATAAATGTTTCAATGTTGTGTCGAGGTCTCAGTGGCGCACGGTCACAGGCGTGCCGCAGTTGTGAAATATTAAATATTTAATTCCGTCGAATGGGAATTGACTTCTTTGCCCTGGTCACCAGGCAAACTGCGGCGTTGAGTTCCGAATATTTCATTTCCTCGAGTGGGAATCGAACCCACAACCAATTGTATTTACTGTCACACTTTGTGCCCCTGCGCCACGACTGGCCTCTAATGTAATTAATGTATTCATAATTACGCTAATTTACTATTAATTATATTTTTTATTATTTAGTTCGACTGTTAATTGTTAATTAAATATTTTCTTAACAGTATCTTTCTTTAGATGGGATTGCAGTTTGAAATATCTGTTATATAATTATTCATTTACTTTTCATCGTGATAATTTGATTTGACTCCATGCTCTTGTTTAAATGGTAAAATATTACGCGGCAAGTTTCATACAATATGCAGTACAAACTATACACTCGTATCTTCTGATTACGTTCACTTACAAGTATATTTTCTGTGTATTATCAGAGACTGAATATCTAAATTTTTGTAATTAATTTTAGATTGATACTTCCACGCTATTTAGAAGAACGGACAAATAGACAACAAAGATATTCTATAAGATTTTGGTATTTTTTCCATTTACGTCACACGTTACATTACGTAACGTTACGTTATTTAAAACAATAAGAAATTCTTACTTAGCCGTAATAAGTGGTTAATTAAATTCTTACAAAATTTTTGACTNGTGGAGTAGGTTGTGTAGGAAGGCAGACCCTGGCAATAGCCGGGATTAATGCCGAATGAAGAAGAAGAAGAAGAAGAATTACGCTAATTTACTATTAATTATATTTTTTATTATTGTTCGACTGTTAATTGTTAATTAAATATTTTCTTAACAGTATCCTTCTTTAGATGGGATTGCGGTTTGAAATATCTGTTAAATAATTATTCATTTACTTTTCCTCGTGATAATTTGATTTGACTCAATGCTCTTGTTTAAATGGGAAAATGTTACGCGGCTAGTTTCATACAATATGCAGTACAAACTATACACTCGTATCTTCTGATTACGTTCACTTACAAGTATATTTTCTGTGTATTATCAGAGACTGAATATCTAAATTTTTGTAATTAATTTTAGATTGATACTTCCACGCTATTTAGAAGAACGGACAAATAGACAACAAAGATATTCTATAAGATTTTGGTATTTTTTCCATTTACGTCACACGTTACATTATGTAACGTTACGTTATTTAAAACAATAAGAAATTCTTACTTAGCCGTAATAAGTGTTTAATTAAATTCTTACAGACTTTTTGACTAATGGACGAATAAAAACACCTTTGTGCATATTATACGAAAAGTATATATGAAAAAGTAATCATTTATTAAACAAACCAAGAGATCTTTCTTGTAATTTCTCTTGTGAACCTCACAAATGTATGTAAAATGAATAAAATATTTAAAATTCACTGTAGGTCGCGTTCTGGGGCGGTCACGCGCCGTGTCGGGTTAAAATTCAACACTTTTCGCCTTTTGACGTAATTTATTCAAGTAAATTTCGGACATGCGACTCTATGATGGAACGCCTTAGTTAGTTCTCCACCGAGCGAAGGGTAGCATTTTGTAGCATAATGTAAATTCACAATTAGCTCGAAAATCTCTTTTAAATTGCCATCTGAAGTGGTTAATTAGTCTTTTTGTTTATACTTTTAATAAGAAGTAGTGCTATGATGCACTCTTTTGTGAGCATGAACACATTGAGAATTACTGAAATGACCTTTGTTTTCCTTTTTTAAATCTGTGGTTGCTGTAAAAGAGCGACATCATAAGGCAAGGAAATCGGGTACTCTCTAAAAAATCACAAGCACTACGTGGTTGCTTGGTATACGTAGGCAAAAGGAACCAAAATACATTCCATTTCGTTTCGTTAATTTTCCAAATATTATGTACGTATATAATAGCAAAAGTCAACGCCTCGTTTTATCCACCATATTATAATAACTCAACAAATTGAGGATCGAATTGACGACCATTTCGCAAAGACATAATGATTTTAATCGACTTTCAAAAGAAAGAGAATAATATAATAAGACCCCCAACAACACTCCACAAAGTAATCAAAATTACAAAATGAATCATATTATTTAGCAGCTCATTGCTAGGCGTCGCCCGTCCCAGAGGTCAGAGTGACAAGAGCCCTCCATTGATTCATCGGTCATTTGCATCGCAGACGGTGATGCAAACTCAGCTATCACTGGCAACTCAAAAACTAATCTTCAGAGTGCTAAGTAGGAAAAAGGGATTCGAAATGGCTGAGAGCGGCGGTTTTTGTTACAGAATTGTGGTCATTTTTTTACCAGGATTTGGTTGTCAACTATGAATTTAAAAAGGTGTTAAACATTTTATTACTTTGATATCAGTAACGAATAGTGTGATATGATTTTTTTATTATTTTGTTTTAGTTATCCATCGCGTCTAATATAGGCGCTGACATGGTTTTTAGGAAATGTATTTTTTTAACAGATTTTTATGAAAGGCATTTTAGGAAACTAAATATTTAATATTTTCGTTTCTATGCCCTGGTAACGAGGCAAACAGCGGCGTTGAAATCTACCATTCAACAGGTGAGTAAGTGGGAAAGGAATGTCTAAAAAATAGGTACTCAGGGTTCCTTCTGAGTCAAGCTTAAAAAATATATAGTAAGTAAAGAAAAACAGTAATAATAATAACACAACTCTTCTACAGTTTTCATAATCCATCAAGAACAGGCTTCAACTTAAATTTTTACCTTATAACGTTAATTCATATAATAATAATCTTTATTCCAACACCTTAAGAACTAAATCTCCATCAATGTTTTGTACACTAACGAGTAATTACGTCGTTTTCTGTTTTATTAATGTAAGATCTACAATTTATATGATTTTCTGAGACCGTCTCTTCCGCAAAAACTTAATTAATGTTTCAAGTATTTTTTTTAATTTTCTCTGGAAAATGCTAATATATGTATCTATAATGTACTCGTATATAGTATTACAGTATATTTTATATGTGCGTATTTAAAAGGTATATTATAATATGATTCTATTTATTTCACTAAATAGAATCTTAAGTTATACAAGAAAATGCGAATACAAGAAAAAGAAAAACTTACTTTTTTGTTTTAGATTTTCATATCTTCTTATTTACTTAATTTGTTTAACAATAGACATTTTTANCGAAAACTCATTTCATTTCGACGTTTCGCCTACGTATTGCCGCAATTATGTTGCCTTAATGAGAAACTGTTTGGGGCTTATTGTAAGTCGGACGTATGAGTTTTCTATTTATTTATTTTTTTTCAGCCTCTCGCTGTATTCCGCAAATAGCAGGGAAGCGAGTTGTAAGTCATGTAGTGATGAAACTTAACGCCGCACTGTATTTTAACCGTAGCGAGGAAATGATAATAATTTATTCCACTGAGCTGGTTAACGCTGTTCCACTGCTACACGATGGCCTCGTTTTCTATCTATGGTAAGGTTGCCACGAATGGCTTCTTCTGATAAAGCTTGTGTGTTTGTTTTTTCATAGAATACTTAATATTAGGCGTTCCGGTAAACAAAGAATTAAGTTGAGTTCTGAACCTCAACATTAAATATCTTGAAAATGACAAACTGAGTCTTATCTTACTAGTGTTTCCTGCGATGTAACAAAAATTTAAAAATCTCCTAAAAAATATTTTTTTCCATACGTATGTAAAATGTAAGTTTCCAAATGATAAATCACGGTAAAAACTGTAACTGTAAACCAGTTGGTCTGACATTGAGTGTTGGCGACACGTCGTCATCGCCGGCGCGACGTTGATTGATCATTTCCTAAGTCCTTATTCTATTCATTTATAACTTGAAGCAGCTCTCGACCCGCCGCGGTGCGCCGTGACAGATATCCGATAGTTGAAATTTTAAATTATTTCAATTATCTATGTTCTTTCTAAAATTGATATTTTCATTTTCAAATGCTGAAAAGGTTAATGTTGCGCTGTGAGTACAGTACGTACTCGGAACGTCAATGTGATCCTGCTATTGAGGTATCCTGCATGCAGCAGGGTAGGCACAGAGAGCCTAGTGTTAAGACTCTACACTCTCCATTTCCTGCCGAATTTTGGTGGCGTTTATAGTCACACACTTGGCACAAGCCTGTGCCAACGTCTGGCCTCAATCTTAATGACTTAATCATATAAAAGTTCTATATTTATAACTATGATTTGCATCACGCTGGTTTGATATTTATTGTAATGTAAAAAAGAAATAATTGTAAAATAAGTATTAAAATTTCCATGTAGTTTAGTTCGAAACGAAATACTTAATACTTTCATTTCCTCACTCTAGTAACGAGGCAAAGCGCGGCGTTGAGTCTAGCCACTCTAAGCGCAATTATTAAGATTTTGGCAGAAAGTAGGGAATTGGAAAGGTCATAGAGGAAATGGAGTATCTTAGTACTAAGTTAACTCTGCATTCCCTCCTATGTGGGGGATACAACGTAAAGCTAAATACAATCATAGTGATTGCTAGACCACGTATGTATAGACGAAACCATACAGCGAAGAAATTTAGTCTACATGGTCATTATCTTAATTTCTAAATAAAAAACTTCTAAATAAGAAACGATAAATTATGGGATTTTACGTTTCGTAGTCCACTCGAAGGAAGTTACAAATTGTTGTAATAAAAAAAATCTATTACATATTTATAAAATTAGTACTAAAAACATAAAGTTTAAATTTAAAACAAAGCTTAAAACAACATAATTCCTCAACGTCATACAACAGGATAAAATTCCGTTTTGTAATATCTTTAGATTTATGATCGTGGAGGCACCGCCACACACTTAACTCAATTATTTAACGCTTCCCTGGCCCGCAATCACTTTAGTCGCATCGCCATTTATTTTCTTACCCGCGGGGACAGACATAGGTGTTCTATAACTAATCTGAAAGGAAAACGTGGAACAGTGGTACGGTGCCTTATTGTACGCGATGAATATAGGTTCCTACTTCGAGTAATAATTTTATTTAAATCATGTTTATTTCTAGAAGCCACTCCTGGTGCAGAGGCACAAATGTGTGGCTGTAAGCGCCCCAGGTTGTCGATTCGATTCTCACTCGAGAAAATAAAATATTGAATATTTTCATTTCCTATGGTAACGAAGTAAAACGCGGCACTGAGTTTCACCATTCAAATACGCAATTCCTCCAAAAGTCGGCGGAAAGTGGACAACGGAAGAGTCACAATTCTCTCTCTGCCTACGCTGCTATATGCGGGATACAGTGTCAAGTATAGTAGATCACAATTTTTACAATAATTTCTATCATTTTGTTGCAATATATTTTAAGTTGTCAATTCATTAAAGTATCTTGAATATCTCCGCGTACACTTTCAATTAAAATATTCTCGAGTGTTTGATGAAGCACTCCTGCGCCCTCCTCAAACGTGTCTTTCTCTCTTTTTATTAATGGTGTTTATTATGTAGCATAGTATACATGTTTTCTTTCACGTAAATAATTGTAAAGCTTAGTTTTTGTACTTCCAGTAGTTCCTTTTGTACGTTGCCTGCCAGCAACTCTATATTGGAAGATTTTTTAGTTATACGAGGGTAAGCAGAGGAAACCTAATTAATTATTTTAGTAATCACTACCTCTGTCCGATTTCAAAAAACATTACATGTTGAGTGATGAGACTCAACGCCGTGAAATGATCTAAAATTTATGTCTTTATTTTTTAATTGTAAAATATTAAGAAAAAATATAAAAAAAATATTTCTCTTCTCTTACTAAATAGTATTGTGAAAGTACCCTTAACTAAAAAAATAGACCAGTACGATACTGAGCTATCGTGTCCACAACGACCTTATGAGCGGATCTTCACATGTTGACATTATCTTCATTGGTAGTTAACCCTTACCGATAAGATAACTTTTTTGTTGCCATTGATTTCATAGCAATTAACTTCGCTCATGTCCAGATAAAAAATAATGATGAAACACTGTTTTCTGCCCGTTGCTTCATCTGAGTGAATAGAAAGAAATTAAAAAATAAATATAGAATACAGATGGACTATATACCACTCGTCCACGCTGCTATATCGGGAGCAATGTGAACTTAAAAGGAAAAATTTTAAAAAATATAGAAATATGATGGGTAGGATGTTTTTAAAATTTACTTTACCTTGTTAGTGTTACCATGCGAACAAAGCGAAGTACCATACGAATAATAACATAAAAAACTATTGAACTACATCGAAAGTTTAGTTTAAATTTCTGATAGTCAGTCAGTCATTTTTATTTTATTATAGTTATCCGGCGACATCCGGCGTGAACAAAAATTAATTTTAAAGAAAACAAATAGTGCGATACAAGATAACCTATAATGGAGGGTCGTGTGTCTTGACTAGCGATTAAATAATTTGTAAATATACTGTCGCCTATTGAATGTTGTGACGATATTTTAATAAAACAATTTACCGTTTTCTCTCATATAGCAGGATAAAAGAAATGTAGCGTTAAGTCACTCTATTCTCCTGTTTTGAGACTTGGCATATTTGGGTGCGCTGGCACTCAACGCTCGCATGTAACCATTCCCCCCAGTGAGGCTTGATTGCTTGACAGTCAGACGACGTCCCACTGCGCCACGGTGGCCTCTATATTTTAGTACTTTTTTATTTTATTGCTCTAAACAATGATACTGAAATATTATATAATTATATGGAAAACTCCAAATTACTAGTAAGTTTTAAAATTATTTCTTTCAATATTAATCAATAATTTCAGTATTAATTTCCTCTATAATCATACGTAATATGACATAAATCCACCGCACAGCAAGTATGATAGATTATGTAACAAATTTATACTACAAGCTATTGTGTGAGACAATACAAACTTAAGAACCCTTCGCCCTTTGTCACTGACACAGGCATGGTGTTGATACACCACTACTTTATGATAAACACTTTTTAGCTTCGTGCTTTATCCCACATGATATGGTAACCAGAGAGGACCTAGTGTTAAGTCGCTTCGTGAGCTTATTTTCGTTGCTTGTTGGGTAACAACGCCGCGCATTGTCTTCTTACCAGAGCGATGAAATAAAAATAATTCATTCACTTTAGTGAGAATTGAACCCACAACCGTGGCTTTAAAAACAGACGCTGTGCTGCTTCGGCACGACGGCCTCTGATAAATCTTTTCACTTTATTTAATTAAGGCCAGTCGTGGCGCAGGGGCACGAAGTTTACAAAATCGACTGGTTGTGGGTTCGACCCTCACTTGAGGAAAAGAAATATTTATTTAAATTTATATTCTCATTTCTTCGCTCTGGTGTCGAGGCAAAGCGCAACATTGAGTTCCGCCACTCAACAGGCAATGCCTCCCGAATTCGGCGGAAAGTAGGGAAGTGTGTGATTTTTTTTAATATTAGATGTACCCAATTGTCCATTGTAGTGCAGTGCAAGGGGTAGATCCTCACTCAGTGATTGATTAAACTTGAATAATTTAATCAATCAATCAATATTTTATTTTCACTTCTCAGCTATGTTACAAAGTAGGTACGTTGAAACCCACCACTTAAGATGCAATATCTCGAATATTACACGGAAAGTGGAACACGGAATGTCTTAATATTTACTTCCGCTTGTCTATCCTGCTTTTCCTGAAAAAGCGTGAAGTTGATATAAATATAGTATACTTACTCGTATATTTACTTCTAGTTAGACTATGAGAAGCATATTTTTAGATTCACCTCAGCCCGTCTCTTACATGGTGGATATTTTAAAAGAATCGACTTTAGCATCTCAATTGATCCTGAATTATTCCTGACTGCACCTACGAGGTACCTGGAATAAATTTTAAACTTTTCAAACGCTTAGCTAAGATGGGGATGAGTGTTTCTATACTAAATTTTTTGACTTTAATAAGGATTTTTTTTTATATTTAATAATAAAATTGTTTTATAGTAATTGATAAGAAGACAGCGGGAACCCACTGGATTCAAAGGGCGCAGGACCGGACAGAGTGGCGAGCATTGGGGGAGGCCTATGTCCAGCAGTGGACCTTAAAAGGCTGATGGATGGAATTTATTGGGCCTTTATTATTGGAGGGTAACTAAACTTTTGGTTTTGACAAATTGTAGCAAATGCAAATGTTGTAAATGTAGTGGACAAATTGTGAATGTAAATAGATGTTAAATATAAAGTGTTGTATCAATTTCATTTTATGGATCTAAGAATAGCATTGCACTAGGCAAATAATTTCTAGGAATATAGACGTGACGGGAATGTCACATCATCTGCTCAATCACAGTCAATTGAAATAAGCGAGAAAAGCGATTAACAATATGACTAGTGTTAAAATTGGGTACAAAATTGGATAACAAATTGTCTTAGCATTATTCACTCTACCAACCAATTATTCTATTTTATTCTAATCTAATACTGGATACAGCGTGAAGCTAGAAATATTTACTTCAGAATAAAAACAATTGTGATAAAATCACTTTTTCTTTATTTTTTTTAATAATCATACTTTCTAATACAAATAAAAACTAACAGCACTAAAATTACGTAACACTTGAAAAATAAACTGACATAAATGCAGACTTAAAATTTCCACGGGGACCTCTCAAGGAAACCTCCCTTTTTCGAGATCTTGTGTGGTTCAAGTTATAGAATGATATTTTCTTATTTATCTTTTCTCTACATACTATAAAACAATATCGTTTGCCCCTGAAGAGCGCTTACAACTTTTAAAATCTTTTAAAATACGTAACGAACACTTTGTCAATATAAATAGAGTTTTTGCTAATAGACAAACGTAGGTCGATTCCCACTCGAGTTAATGAAATTCCTTCTCTCTGTTTCCACCACTCAACATGCAATGCCTATAGAATTCGGCGGACGTGGGGAACGGAGTGTTTTAACACTAGGTTACCAAGTTTCCTCTACCTACTCTGCTAAGTGTGAAGAATAAAACATGTGATTCAAGAGAAAGATTTCTTTGCTTATGCAAAGAAAATTTGTGTAAAGACCACATACCATCGCTATGTTCAAAGTTTAAAAAATAAATAAATTCGACCATTTTCTTAAAGCTTATGAAGCTTACTTTAATTACATAATCAATCTAGAAATTAAATTATATCTAAAAAAATTCAAATTATTACACAAATACAAATTTGTATACGTAAAGATCGTATTCCTTATACAGTTTGCAGTAGGAATCTAATGTTAAGACACTTCCGTGCACCGCTAGTTTTTAATGAAAATGCGTATTATGTGGTGGAAATCAAACGTGCCCTTCGTTTTGTTACAGGACCGATATGAAAATAATTTATTTCCTCGAATGTGACTCGAAACACCAACCATTGTACTTATATTCGAAAGCTTTACCGCTGCACCATGACGATATTAAACAAATATAATTATTATTCATATAAAAACACATTTTTCGCCAGTCGCCTATCCCTTGCACTATACGATTAACTCGAGTGCTCCGCACTTACGGCCCCAGCCGAGCTCGAGCAAAACATTCGCAACTAGGGCCCTTAAGGTGTGGTAATTAAAAGATATTTTCGCGTGGCGTGTCACAGACTCGGTTTGCACCGTTGCGTTGCGTTGAGACGTTCTTTCGAATGTAGCTTTGAAAGTTGTCCGTGAAATTAAGCTCAAAAGGGGAATTATTAAAAATTAACATTTATTTCCAACGGCACTTAAATTTTCAAATGAGTTCGAGTGCCGTTACAATTTTTTCTAAGTTTTGTTTTTATATTTTTGTATAGTAATTAGTATAAATAAAAGCCGTCGTGGTTCCGCAGCAACGCGAGGATTCGATTCCAACTCAGTGGAATTTTCATTTCCTCATTCTGGTAACAAGAAAAAAGCTCAGCATTGAATTCCGCCACTCGACACGCATTGTTGCGAAATTGCGCGGATAGTGGGGAACGGAGTGTGTAAGCACTCCTTTGGCCTATGCGGCATACACGCATACTATATGGCAACTAGGCATTTTATATATTTTAGTAAACAAATATCTCACCTACCTTGTGAATATCTTATACCACGTTATTAAGTATCACGAATTACTATTGTTACATGTGCATTTTCCACCTTCATGCATTACTATCCATGTTATCCCCTTAAAGCAAAGTAGACAGAGGGTTAAGACACTCCGTTGTCCGTTTTTTGGTCGAATTTGAGGTTCCGCGCTCACAATGGAGGAACTCAACGTTACACTAATTACACTTAACATAATCTTTTTATCAATAAGACAATAATTTAGTATTAAAATTTTATAAAAATGCAACTTATTAGTGCTTAAGAGAGAGGGTGGCTTGACGTTTCAAGTTAAGATCTAAAAGTTGTGATTTCCCCGTGGAAATGAACGCGATGGGGTAACTTCTATTGAACGAGACTGACACATTGACTTGATTTGATCCATTATTGAGTTATTATTATAAGATATTTAACACTAGAAGCGCCGCCGTCCCATTTTTGTCCCAAACGCAAGTTTGATTGTGTATAACTTTTTTATTTGTTAATTTATGTAGATGAAACTTTTTGACTATTACCAATTTTAGACCTTTATTTAATTAAAAATATAAATAATTTTATAGCAGTCATACTTTTTGAAAAAAAATTAGATTTACCTAGAACTGCCGCTGGGTCATTTTTGTCCCGCCATTATTTTTTTATTATTTAAGGGTATAATTTGACATATTTTCATGTTTCGGGGACGAGGTGGAGGTGAAAGGGCGATGCGGGGGCGGATAAAAATTGAATAGTAGGTTTAGCAGTCAATGCCTAAGTTTTTAGGGATCTGTAGCTTTTAAGGAAAAAAAACCCTTACAAGATCATTTTTTTGTTCATCCGCCTGTCTGTGCCTTTATCTCAGGAATGCTTGGAGAAATCGAGTTGATATTCATATGAGTATATGAATATNTCATCTATATACATTAACAAACAAAAAAGTTATAAACAATCAACCTTGCGTTTGGGACAAAAATGGGACGGCGGCGCTTCTAGTGTTAGGCATGTTATCCCCTTCAAAGCCAAATAGACAGAGTGTAAGATACTGCGTTGGCCGTTTTTTGGTCGAATTTGAGGAACCGCGCTCACAATGGAGGAACTCAACGTTACACTAATTACACTTAACATAATCTTTTTATCGATAAGACAATAATTTTGTATTAACATTTTATAAAAATGCAACTTATCAGTGCTTAAGAGAGAGGGTGGCTTGACGTTTCAAGTTAAGATCTAAAAGTTGTGATTTCCCCGCGGAAATGAACGCGATGGGGTAACTTCTATTGAACGAGACTGACATATTGACTTGATTTGATCTATTATTGAGTCATTATTATAAGATATTTAATATGTACATATATAACATGTATATTATATACATATATAGCAATAATAATTTGAAGTCATAATGGTGTAGCGCTACAACGGACGAACAACGTCTCTTGTTTCCCCGTAATGCAAAGAGCGGCGTTGAATTACACCGTCAATTATTTTTTTGACTAGGTTATCTCTGCCTCACCTACATTACTGGAGACAGAGTATAAATAATGCAAAAAGAACTACGTTATTGGAAAAAAAACAAATTGGACATTGATCAATGGTAATGATGATAATTGGCACATTAAGTGAATTTAGCAAGGTGAAAGTGGCATATTGTTAAGATTTTTGAGACAGCTTTACGTTATCACCAGAACGACCAAAATGAAAATAACTCATTCTCACGAGTGGGAATCGAACTGACAACCATACTTTACCGCTGCGCCCGACCTCCTGTTTCAATAATTATACAGTAAATGTACAACAAAGGTATCTACTTGCACTAATATACGAAAATACGGGCTACTTTGGAACGGAAGTATTAAAAAGAGTAACGATTCCAACGCCATAGAACTACGGTGATACAAATAATAAAATAACGCTACGGCGATAAGGGCGGGACGTAAAAATATGAATTACGCCGTTAAGGGCTGGATGAAACACGTTTTTGCATAAAGATTGTAAAGCTTATTGAATATGAATGTCTGTTTATGGCACTTGGTCAGGTGAGGTTAGCATTTCAGCTTTTTGCTGTGTAATGGGTAAAATAGAGGATTTTTATCATATTTTTAAGATATTTTTCTAGCTTCACCTCGTTGCCACAGTGAGAAAATGAAAATATGAAATGTTTAGTTTTTTCGTGTGGAATCGAACCCACATAACGCGCTTTAGTTGCCTCAAATAAAAGTTAAATCATTTAAATTACAAGCGGGCAATTTAAAAGAACATTTTTAAAAGTATTATTCAGACACTTAAGTAAAAAAAACTTAAAATGACTTCGAACTTGCACTTCTTGAAAACCGTCTTCGCTCTCATCACATCGAAATTCTCATACACTGGTTACAACTAAACTAATAACGGAAACAAGTCAACAAATATATCAGAAATTCATTTCACATATCAAAATAAACCAATTTCAAGTCTCAAAGCATTTAAAACAATTCTCGAAAGGATTCATACGTACGAGTACAGTAGTAGATTACCAGCAGCATAACCGAAATAGAGTTATGACAGGATACCTAAAGCGCAACGATGGTATGAATTATGCAGGCAACTGCAGAGATACTTTGTTCCCAGTTTAAGAATAAGAAGTTTTATGAGTTTGAGCGGTTTTTGTGGGGACGTGTGGCTTAAATGTGTTTTTATTTATTTGTTTAATTTTAGTATATTTATTCTGCTCGGGTGGTTTGGGTACTTCGAGAGAATGTGTGACGAAATAATGGTAAAAAAGATTTTAGAACTGAGTAACTTCAAATAATCTTTGAGAATACAGTATCGATGATTCTTGAGGAAAGTTACGTAAACACATATAGACTGCCCAAAGGCCATATGTGGAAGAGTTTATGACAGCGAACGAGTCCAAAGAGACATGAAGATACCGTTGTGTTTGGTATTCCGTTCTCTATGGTTATCCTCATAAAGCGTAGAGCTATAAATAATAAAAATAAAAAAATAACGAAATAACTTTGTTTCAGTCTGCTCTCTCCTCTAGTCATATAAGCTCGTCATAAGGTGACTGTTTTTAAGATTTTTAATAAAAATTATTAAATTTGACGAGAATATCCTATTTTAGTGATAACTTAATTTATTATGTATATTTTAATGTAAGTATTCCAGAATCAGGGTACCTTTTTACATATAAATTATGTAAGTAGCTGACGTTTCTAAATTTTCTCAAGACCTGACAAAAAAGTTTATTTCAAATAAATATATTGTATTAAAGTGTTTATTTTGCTCATTTATTTATCTATTTTATAAATTTTTAACCTTACGATATATTGGATAAAAAATATTTTTCAAACACGCTTTCTCTTATAACTCAGTACATTTGTTCTCACGAGACTGCTAATG
The DNA here is from genome assembly GCA_036379175.1 of Heliconius cydno galanthus. Classification (NCBI taxonomy): domain Eukaryota; kingdom Metazoa; phylum Arthropoda; class Insecta; order Lepidoptera; family Nymphalidae; genus Heliconius; species Heliconius cydno. The sequence goes on from JAKRZM010000867.1 coordinate 127,047, forward strand.
CAGACTTACACCGAGCACAGTGTACGTTCAATTTTAACGTTAATATTCACTCCAATATATTATGTACTTTTGTTTTATTTCTTTGTCACTCAATTGAGCCTATATTTTTTATAAATAATATATAATTATTTAATCTCATTTATTAAGAAATGATTTTTTTTTTTTTAATTTTAGAGTGTATTCCGCACTTAGCAGGGTAGGCAGAGAGAACCCTTTGTGTTAAGACACTCTGTTCTCATTAAAACACTTCCGTTCCCCACTTTCAACCGAATTCCTGAGGCATTGCGTGATAATTGGCGAAACTCAACGCCGCGCTTGCCTCGATTCCAGAGCGAGTAAATGAAAAAAAAAAATGGTTCCATTTAATTGAGTCGGAATTGAACCCACAGTGACCGATTTCACGCTTATGCTCCTGCACCACAATTGGTCTTTAATGGATTTTTAATTTTATTTTTTCTTCATTATATATTTGTTTAAAACTCGTACGTTTCTGAGTGACTTACAGGTAAGTAAAGTCGCGGGCTGCGACAGGTAATTTTTGATACAAAAAATTGACAGCTAATCGAACCAGTGACCTTTCTCGTTTGTCACGAAACTCTGTCCTCTCTACCCTTTTCAATACCAAATACCGGGTTACAACAGAAAATCATATAAACCCGACGTGTAACGTAATCATGTCACAAAGGAAAGGGGCCTTTGTGGTATTTAATTAGTTAATTTCATAGGTTTCGGTCTGACGCACTTATGAGAATTTTAAAGAAAGGTCATGAATTATTTTGTAATAGCTGGCCTATTGGTAGTATTTTGGTTAGTGTTCACCTTACGACTATATTGAAAGATAAGACTTAGTGATATATTACTGTTTTCTCTACGTTTTACACAAAGAAAGATCAGTCGGTATTAAGGCGTCCCAAGAGTTGTTTCCTAAGTGTAATGATGGCATATCTATATATATAAAATCGAAAGGTCACTCACTCATCACGAAATCTCAGAAACTATAAGTGCTAGGAATCTCAAATTTTGCATAGGAGTTACTTATAGGGCGTAGGTGCTCGCTAAGACGGGAATTTGCAATATTCAACTTCTAAGGGTTTGTTTTTGGGGTTGAAAGTTTGTATGAAATTTCGTTACTAATGACATTTGTCTTTGTCATTCGTTACTAAATGCTAGGAGTCTCAAATTTTGCATGAACGTCATTTATAGGACGTACGTACACAGGGAGACAGAAATTAATAATAACGTAGTTCACGCGGGCGAAGCCGCAGGCGGGCCGCTAGTTATATATATATTGAAATGACAGTTAGTCATTCAGTGTAGTTGTTACTTAAAATTGAGTGTGAAAGAGACTTATATTAATGGTATTTTGTACTAACTTCGTATAAATATCAATCTATCAATCAATAAATAAAAAAATATAAATTTACTGTGATTTGTAAATAATATTAAAATTGACTTTGATTTGTAAATAATATTTGACGAAATAAAAATAATTGAATTCTCTGAGTGGAAATCAAACCCACAGCATTCAGATGTTTTGCCAATTAAAAGAAAATATCCAACATAAAATAAAACATATTAGTAACCTACTTATGTAAGTAGACGATTTGAAACGTTTCAAAGTACACATAAGATATAGAAACAACACTTTTATAAGATTTTCTATACGTTTAACGTGAGTCTATTGCAAATGGTCATGAAATAGCCTGGAGTTTTGTTCTCGGCTACATTGTGCGTGGTTATGGCTGGTTGTATGGAATGTAATGATGATAGTTTTACTTTGAAACGCTTGTATAAATATAAATATAAAAAAGTAAACATAATAGTAATTTTTATCATAACATAAGACTTTTTTTATCCTTTTTTATCATTCTTTGAGCTAAGAAAAAAAGCGTAAAGTTGAATACGGGTAGAGGGAAAATGATTATTTTTCATTTATTTTCATTTTTCCGCTTTGGTAGGCACTGAACCTAGAATGTCTCGAGAATTCCGCTTCCCTCTATTCCTTTTGTATATCCTGTTCCACAGAAAAACACGAGAAGATACATTTTCTTGCTATAACACCAAAAAAAGAGAGAATCGAAAATGAAAACACTAACGTTTCCATATAAAATTCGTTACCCTATGTTTCCACTAACATCGATAGTTAGTTGCGATTCGCGCCACGGGCCGCTCGTAAAGTGCCGGCGCCGGCGTCGCGGCGCAGGTGCCAGCTGCTGAACAACATTATACACTGATGCCGGCGATAAAATACGATATAAACTATCATTTTTAGCGTTTAAAAATGTATTGTCATAGATTGTGTATTTGTGAAGGAATTTGGACAGAAAATGGGGAAGGGTGTGACATCCGGGATAACAATATCCCCTCAGTTGCAGTATCTTGCACATATATAGTGTAAATGTCATTTTTATTTTGTTCTGGCATTGATGAGTTCTGCCATTTTATTTTATTTTTTTATTTATTTATTAAAGACAACTAACAAAACATACACCTAATCGGATATTACAAACATGCCTTAAAACTATTGGCTCAGTGTTGCTTTACTTATAAGCTGCCACGGTATGAATAAGGACAGTTACATAATATACTAAAATTAATTACTTACATACACTTCCTTAACTATTATTAAAAAAATATATATGTATATAATTTCCTCTTATGTAACAAAGTTGTATGGACTGGTCGAATTATTTCTATTAGGTGGTTATATGGTTTATACTTCTGACTAAGCGTCAGAAGAGTGACTCCAGAGTGTGCCATCATGTGGGTGGTTCATCTAATTGAAACCACATCTGGATCTGGGATCTGGTCGACATATTCTGTTACGGGGCTGCGTATGACTTTCGAAACTTCGTAGTACTTAAGTTGCCGTCAATAAAAACTGGCACTATTATTGCATTTCTATGAATTCCAGCCCATACATTGACAGCAAATCTGTATTGATAATATAATATCTGGGTTCCAAAAGCCATTGAGAGTGAAAGTGCTCTCGTCAGTCCATAAAATATTAAATACAAATACAAAATCTGAGTCGATGTTGACATTATCTAGCAGGGGAATCGGTGCGGCGTGAGCGGGGGTGTCTATGTGCAGATGTCAAAATTGATTTTTAATATTGATTGATTCTTTAATATAACACTATAGTTCATAATAATCTAAGATTATATTTTTTACGCGTGATTTGATATTAAAATAATTAATAAAATTATCAATACTATTTACAAATAATTACTAGATATTAATTTATTTCGTATTAAGTTTTTATAGGTTCCCGTGTTACATTATAAGACTTGTTTCTATTTAATTTTTATACGATTTTCTATCAAAATAATTAAACAAATATAAATAACTAGCGGACGCGCGCAGCTTCGCTTGCGTAATTAGGGGTGAATTCTAATAAACCACGAAACATGTGTTCAATGAAATATTTTTAAGAGTCTAAATTTCAAATTTTATAA
>JAKRZM010000867.1:138192-191195 GCA_036379175.1 Heliconius cydno galanthus
CCCAAGTAGCAAAAGATTTATAGTTATAGCAATTACAATCAAACAAGCTCTGATAGAATATAAAAGAAGCAGGTGAATCCGGGCGGGGGCCGCTAGTATTATACAAAATGATTTCGTTACTAAGTAACTCACAGACAACCTACAGAGAAAACCAGAAAGTGTGAATCCAGAAAGTTGAAATTTGACATGTAGGTAAGTGAGAGAGTGTAGAGGAGCACTAAGAAAGGATTTCTCGAAATTCCTACAGAAACGGAAAAATTTAAATAGATTTCAGATTTTTGTTAAGGTTCACGCAAATAAATATGACGCGCGCGACGACTAGTCGCCTACAAATTAGACCACACTCTAAGGGTGACCCGAGGAAATTACAGAAGGAAAACGGCTCTACTTTCAATAAAAATGTCGTCTTTATTTACGTTGAAGTTAGGCGGGTTAACTCAACCATTTCGCTGTTAGCACAACAACGATAATGAGACTGACCTATTCCAGTAATTGGGGGGTTAAAAAAAAATATATTTTTATTAATTTCTCATTGATTTTATCTTTCATGTCATATTTCCGCGTCCATTCATTTCTATAAGATGGAAAGAGGAATTTCTTTATAACAACTATACTTATAAGTAACAGATAATCGGGTGATACGAAGTGAGATTTAAAAAAAAAAAGCTAATGTTTTTTACATATTTATAAGATAGTATAAGAGGATTATTGTTTAAATAGAAGGTTAAAGATTACATTTGATCCATTTGTAAATACATAGTATATTAGATAATCTCTTCCTCCCGATAATTGTACCTGTCGATAAGTTTACCTGTAATTACCACACAGGTAAACTTATCCAGGAGGAGGAGATTATATTCGTGGGGAAAAGTCTAATCAGAGTGACAAGCAAAAAAGTATTTTGAGCATGGACATGCCCTCGAATACACTGCGGCTACAGGAATGTGCTCCTGCGCCACAAGTATGCGAAGCGTCCATTCGAGGAAATGGAATATTTGAAATGTTAGTTTCCTAGCCCTAGTAACGAGGCAATTCGCGGCGTTAAACTCTGCCACTCAATACGCAATGCCTCCAGAATTAGACGGAAAGTAAAGAACGATAAAGTCTTAATGGAAACGAAGGGTTTTAACACTGGGTTCCCAAGTTCTCTCTGCCTACCCTGCTACGTGCGAGACACAGCCTGAAACTATACATAAAACAATTTAAGTTATAAAATATCAACCGATTTTTTCGTCATCATAAATCAGCCCCTCTCGGGATTAACGTAACGCTAACGTTTAGTCGTACATTTCTAGAAACGACCCAAATAAATTCACTTGAGTTCCACTCTATGTGTGTATGTTTGGACTTTAGTTTACGTAAACTTATAAATCTATTTTATGTGGTAGTGTTCTTATTTTATTATTTATATTTGAGTAGAAACTAGACGTGACACAAGCGTGCGACTGTAAGCGCCACGGTTGTGGGTTCGATTCCCACTCGAGGAAATTAAATATTTCAATTTCCTCGCTCTGGTAACGAGGCAAAGCGCGACATTGAGTACCCTAGCCACGTTGTATTCGTAATAATTTATATAAGAAAGTAAAGATTAAAGACTTAAATTATAGCATTATAATATAGTGAATGAGTTCTAAAGTGATTTCAAAGGCTAAAGTTTATAAATACTTAATACTTTACAGTTGAGTGAAGTAAAACAGAACTTTAAAAAAAAAAAATTAGTTTCTTTATTGGTTGTTAGATATGGTAACTTTTTCTGCATTCCACACGTAGCAGGACAGGCAGAGGAAACCTGGGCACCTAGTGTTAAGTCACCCGTTCACTCCGTTCCACACTTTCCGCCGAAGACTTGAGGAATTACATGTTGAGTGGCAAACTCAACGTAATGTTTTGACTCGTTACCAGAGCGAGGATATATAAATATTAAATATTAATCCATTTCCGAATGTGCGTTTACAGTCACACGGTTGTGCGACTGCGCTACGACTGGCCATCATATGATATTAAATTACTTTTAAATATATATTTTTTACCGTAGCGCTTGGCGCTTCTCTCTGAGTAGCCCGCTAGGGATAAAGCGTGAAGCTATGTATGTATGTATGTAAATATTTTTATTTGTTACGAATTTAACATGAAAAACATTTTCTTTAATAAAAAATAGAACCTGCGGCTATAATATTCAATAGCAACTTTAAACGTAAAATTCTACAATCTTTTAGCTAAAAAAAAGGAAAATTTCAAAAGTGGTAACCACTTTACAGAATAAAATGAAGTGCTCTAGAATTAGTAAGATTATGCTTTAAGAAACGTAGCTAGGTCATCTCTTAGCCCGATGACATAGTTCCACCTTACATCAAAAGAATTACCTTTTTTATATAAAAAATCTTTTAAAATTTCTAATTTTTTAATTTAAGTTTTTTCTTATTTACATGTAACTTAAAATGGCTAATTCCTATTGAATACGCACCACTTAATACGCAACGTCTCGAAAATCGAGCGGAAAGTGGAGTACGGAGTGTGTTAACACTAGTTTCTTTATGATAACATTTATAGTTCTATATTAATTTGTTATGATTTAAATATTTCTTAAATCAACTAAACAAACAATTGTTCCACAAATTGGGCGTAAAGTGGAGAGAACGGAGTGCCTTAACAATAATTTCCTAGATTTTCTCTATCATGCTATATGCGCGATGTAGCGTAAAGCTAAACAAAACTGTATCAGAAACATTCCTATAGAAACTGCCGAAACGATTTATCCATAAAAGATTGTATTTACACAGAATTTCAATGCTCCTTATCTGCAGGAAGTAAGACATAAACATCGGTGTAAATTGTTGTTATGAATCCCCCTTTTATGAGTGCGAACGAGATATTGCAGTGAGCTTATTTTAAGTGTATATCTTTTACAAGCAGGTGCTCGCGATTTTTTTTATAAAATAATTCCTACGTGAAAGGTAAGACGGGATTTTGCATTTTACGTCCATAAGTCCACGCAAACAAAGTTACGGGAGACAACTAGCTCATACTAGTCTAGTAGTATTATTATGTGATCATAAAAATTACGAGCAATATTATGGAGTATTGAAAATGTGTAGTTCTATAAAAATAAAATAGTTTTCAATAGAATCATAAAATATTTATAATGTAGTTGTAGAATATATTACCCTGTCTGCTTATACAACATTCACCGCCGGTGCACGCTTTACATAAATGCATAGGATAGGTTACAAGCAACTACTATATAGCTATTGCACCTAGTTTAACTTAACTTTGTATAGAAATACAAAAGAAAACTGGCTAATGGGAAATGTTAAAAGGAAAAGGATAATTAGAATCACTCTGCCTACCTTGCTATGTGCGGGATACAGCGTGGAGAAACAAAAATCGACGGTAGAAGAACTGAGTTGCGAGATGGCTTTAAATATCTTTTCGAATACTGTTTGTTAAAAAATATACAAAAGCATGAAATGAACTTAGAATGCAACACCATTGCGCTCTAACATACAACTACAATACTTGTTCCCATTTTAATCCACTCAAAAAGAAATGTTAAATAAAAAACACATATTAAAGCTAATTTCGTTTTAAATTTCACATTTTCGCGATACGATGTGCATTTTCCACCACTTTCACACATTAACAGGCACTCGCTTCCGCTGGGCGAATCCGAAACGCCCTCGAGCCGACCGGGTCAACGATGGCCGTCAAAATTGTCACACGTAAAGAAATTTCTTCTTGAGCCCTACCTTTGATATTAACACTTGTTAATTCGTTGGGATTTTGTAAGCGTATTTAGTAAAAAGCTATTTCCTGTTACTTTATATGGTATTTTTAGATTTTACAATGTTACTTGTAGTTGAATATTTTTTGTCTATATAGAGTGATTCGCTTACTCGCTTCGCTCGTTACACTTGCTGTAATGATAAGAGCAATTTATAAGAATATAATAAATAGGTTTAATTACCACATACGAAAGTATTTCCTTATACACAGTTCATTTCACTAAGCTGATAAATTTTCAGTTGTGTTAATATTTGAAAATATTTTTGTTCATCATTTGATCCACCTTAAAGACCGGTAACGCCCCTGTAGCTCTCCTATCCTTTGGTGTTGGACAAAGTGTCTCAAAATTAAGTTCTTTCTGCATACCCTGCTAAACGGGGAAATACCTACATACAGCTGCTTTTTTCGCTTATATAAATACTTTTATCGCAACGATAACTTCAACGCTCATTCCTACCAAAGCTTTACGGCAATACTATAAAATGTTCTATTTTTATTGTTACGTTTTTTATGAAGTATATTCCGTGTTTCTGATAACAGCAAGTGCTCACCTTAAGTATTCTTATCAATGTTTATGTGTTCCGAAGAACCGGTATAAAATCTTTTATAACTTTTAAATTTTTCATGTGAAATCTTTTAGGTGTTTGTTCAAGACCTCATTTTATGGTTTTTGGCTTTTCAAGTATTTATTTGACGTTTTAAATATTTTATACAACTGTGAATTTAGTATGGTGCAACGGTAGTAGGGTATTTTGAAAAAAATATTTGATTAAATAAAACGTTCACAAATTCATGTCACAGAAGTCCAACTACGAACTTTATTTCGCCAAATCCGTGAAACATAAAACATATTTATCATTATCTTTACAAAGATAGGTATACTAGGTACTTGCCTCTAAAATATAACACAACAAATGTAATGTAAAGTACAAAATATTAGTATTTTAATGTAACTTTCATTAATATACAGGCTTAGATTATTGCGAATATTATAGCGAAGCCACCGATGTAGGCAGAAAAAGCTCCAACTTGATATTCACTACTTTTAAGCAATGTCTCTATAATATATCGAATATGAAAATGAGAATGGAGTATCTCAACACTCGGAGAAGTAATAATATAATCTATAACATACTTAAGGTTCGAAAGACATTGTCAAATTAACGACTAAACTTACTAAATAGATTTCATTAAATGATTGCGTTCTTAATTTTTGCTCTTTCATGAAAAATCAAACAATTTAATAAATATTTAAGGCCGTTGAGACGCAGTGGCGCATTACAACTCCCGTGAATGAATTCTTTTCATTTGCTCGCCGTAGTAACAAAACGATGGCGTTGAGTTTCGACACTCAACACGATAGTGGAGTAGAAAGTGAGAAACACTAATTTAACAGGCTATCCCGCGTATATAAAAAGTGAAGCTGGTTTTTTTACAACTTTAGGTTAAAAAATACATGATTCAGTATTTTTAAAAGTTTTTTAACAGTACAAAAGGTAAAACAGAGCTAGTTCATAAAATTTCCAATCATTCTGTACTAGAAAAGTGTATTAGCTTCGAAAATACTTTAAAAACCTCTAAAATTCTCTATGAAACGCTACAATAAATTTTACGTGAAATTGAAGTTCAGGTCACGTCTTCAATATAGCGATTGGTCTCGTGTTGCTATCAATTTTTCGTCTTACATTTAATTATTCAACGCTCTGTGGTATGTAGGGCTTCCGTATTTGCATTTTTTTTCTTCAATTTTTTATTTTAGATTCACACATATTTCATATATAACAGGAAGCTGTTTAGTGTTAAAACACTCCTTCATACATTACTCTTTTTGTTTTCTTTTTCCTTGCAAAGTAAGAAAATTAAAATATTTAATACCCTCGAGGATTTTTTTACTAATATGTAAATTCGCGCTGACATCAAGGGAAATGTTCAGTGATTTCCGCCGCTCAATACACAATGCCTCGAAAAATTCAGCGAAAAGTGGAAACTGAGTGTCTTCTAACGGAGAGCCCTCTACCTACCCTGTTATATGCGGAATACAGAGTGAAGCTAAAAACATTCACTTCTCTAAGAAATAAGATACACTTAGATATAACAGCGCCCTCTAGGTGCTTTGCTGAGAATTAATGTAAAAATTTAATGAACCTCCTCCAAATTGACTAAGTAAATTAATATGTTATCAACATACAGCGATCTACAAAATTATAAATGAAATATTTTTTATTATTACTAATCACTTTGATTCCCCCGATATTATAAGTATCCATTATTATAATTGTACAATTATTGTAAAAACGTTTTTAGGAACACGTAATACCAGAATTAGACGGAAAGTGGGGAAGGGAAGTGTTTTAATACTAGATTCTCGGGGTCCCTTTACTTGCCCCGTTATGTGCGGAATGCAACGTGAAGAAAAAAATTAAAAATAAGTCAACTAATGCTGCATTATATTTGTTTATAAAAAGGAATTTAAATAGCGCCATCTCTTAAAAATCCTTGGAAATAAATGGCATTTCATACTATTACTAGGTTCCTATCTAAACGCTGTCATTGTTGAAGAAAACCTTGTTTTAGTTTCTCAAAGCACGCGCGAAGCGCCATAAATAAAGAACTGAACTGAACTGTTTCTCAAAGACTATGATAGATGCCGCTAACAACCATTTGTTAAATTGTGTTCTTGCTATATACATTTTTATTTTTATTATTATAATTTTTAACCTGCACTTGAAAACCTAGTGTTAAGATATTCCGTGCCCGTACCTCATTGGAGGCATTGAATGGTATATTAAAGTAACCGTGCTTACAGTCACTGTTCCACTATACCTTGACGGCCTCAGATTTTCCTTTATAGTGTAAAGGATAACAACGAAAAAAATATATGAAAAAGCCGCTACGTACTTATAAAGTAGAAGCTACGCGTTAGTAATAGATAGCAGCAGCATAGCATTTGGCTTCAAGTGCGACGGTCATGGGTTCGATTCTGGATCAAAATTATAAAATGATTAAATTTATATCGCTTTGGAATAAGAAGAAAGACTGTGTTGGTTTCCACACTTCAACAAGCAATATTTCAAAATTTAGGCGGAATATTGGGAATTTGAGGTATACATACTACAAAAGAGTGTACATAATACAGAAGTAGCACCTACATCATTTTAATTTAAGTTCCTTATAACATTTCTAGGATAAAGTAATACTAATCCTCTCGAGTATTGCAAAATGGTCAAACCTATATCAAAATTCCATACATTAGTAAAGTGGCCACTTCTTTTTAATATAACAAGCGCGCACTTGGTCCCTAAAAGGGTTTCTTAAAAGAATTTAGTGACATTTAATATCTTATATATGTAGAGACAGAATGTATTTGTCACCATCACTTTACATTAAACCACACTTTTAACTACTCTATAAAAGCCTAATTTATTCTATACTTATAATCGTATCGTATCGTAAGAGGGTCGGTTTACTGAATACGGCGAAAAGTGAGAAACGGCAGTGTCTTATTAAAAACGGGGTGTCTTAGCTTTCTTTATTTATGCTGTATGTTTTACTTCGCTTATAACGAGTAGTGGCGGACCTCAACCCCACATTTTATTTGCCGAGTGAGATATCGATACTACCCTGCTATGCGAGTAAAGGATACAAGAACTTAACATGGTTCCCTTTAATTAAGGCAAGCGCGTTGAAATTTCAAATTTAACTTGCTGCTCTAATATCGGAGGTACCTACTCTCTAATGTCTGAAATAACTTTCCACTAATAAATGTTTCGCAAGAATACCTCAAACCATTCTATTATGGTGTCATATATCATCATTAAATTCAAGTAAATTTAATTTAATTTGACAGTCAAATTACTTCGTAAGGTAACTGTTTACTGTGGGGATAAACTTTTATCACACATCTATAATTATTATGTGATGATTTCCATGTTTACAAAAAGAGTTCCAAATATACGTAAATCAATTATTATATGGGGTCGCTGGTCCAAGATAGCGTAGCGAAAAAGGCTTCACGCTGCATGATGATGGATACATCGTGCCCTGCTGTGTAGGTAGAGAGAGTAGAGAGAGTAAAACTTTCCCTTTCTCACTTTAGTGAATGGCTAAACTCAACGCTGCGCTTTGTAGTCTTGCAACCAGGGGAAGGAGAAAATGAATGATGATGGGACGTTGCACGCTACGGGTACAGTTAGACGCTGTGACGGTATAGGCTACATCACAATAGCCTCAACAATATATATTTATTAATAATAACACACGATATAAGTTAAAATTTATTTATTTTCTCAGTGTAGAAAACATGCCATTCTTCTCAATATTTTTTCTTTAAAGTATAATTATTTAATTCACAAACGGATATAGATGGTTTTTTTTCTTCCTTGGCGACATATAATTAGTTTTGATTGTGAAAGCGGATCTTTTGTTCGCAACTCGCCTTTGATCACAGCTCGTAAACAACAACTCTAGTATAAACCACAATATCTCGATGACACTGATTATAGAGCCCCCTAGGCATAACCCGAAAATGCCCCCTAAATTCGCTGAAATTATTGATTAATATTTTAGTTAAAAATATGTATTTTGTAGCAAGAAAGCCATAGCAGTCTCAAATACAACATAAAAAAACGTCTTGGAAAAGCGTGAATTTAAAAATTCCAAAGTGTTAAATTAAACATATTGATCCTCCAAATCGGTCTTCTCCGAGTAAAATATCGAACTAACAAACATCGCGTATCTATTCAGACGGCCACTGCGCCACAACGATCACAAAAGCTAAAGTAGACGTAAATGATTATTAAACATTAACTCACCAAGCATTTGATCCCAGGTGTAAAGTACTTCTCGACGATATTTGATACAAGTGTTGTCTGTGAAGTGTATTGCAACTCGACAGTTGTGATCCTTTTCACTGTATTATAAAAGAAAATAATATACATATAAATAAAATATAATTAAAGAAAATATTTTCGAGAATTTATGTGTTTAGTGGCGATACTTACTGTGCTTTGTTCTGTTATCAGAGCAAGGAAATAAAAATAGTATTTTAAGGAAACGAAAGTTATTTTCTCGGTGGGAATCGAACTCACAACTTCGCGTTTAAAATCTTATGCTGTCCCGCCGGGCCACGACGGCGTTAATCTTGACAGAATAATCGGCCTATATTCTTACAAGCAACAAATAAAAGCAGGTCAAAGTCTGAGAGTTCCGTACCATATACGTAAGTTTTATAATAGATTTACCTGTAAAATAATAATTATTTCGAGGTCAGGAAACAAAAATGCTTTGATTACGGGAAAATTTCATATAAAATACAGCAAAAGCTTCGTATATATAATATTTTGATTACGTTACTTAGACATCATTTTTCTAAAAATACACCATAAACTTGAATATTCAACATTAATTTCAACTTGATACCTCCACCTGATGTCGATATATGGTATTGACAGACGGACAGACATATAAGAAAATTAGCTTTATACAAGGGTTCCGTTTTTTCTATTTGAGGTACGGAACTCTAAGAACAAAAACCTTTTTACTGTTATATTTTTTATCATAAGCAGTTTTTCGCCACATTAATTGTATTTGTCGTATTCGGTTTCAGAAAACACATACGTACGTAAGAGTCATCCGTCTCATAAACGACCTCCATCAATTTCTAACACTTTTTGCAAATGGAATCATTTTTTATTCGACATATTCCTTATTTTCTCGTACGAACTGATTTATAAAGTTCCGGGCATTAACTCGTATGTACTAGTACTAGTTTCATTTCCCACTTTCCACCGATGACAGAACTCTATGCCGCATTTTGCGCCGTGACCAGAGCGAGGAAAATTTAAAATATTAAATATTTCATTTATACGAGCAGGCAACGAACCCACGACGTTTACATGCCTGACTGAGTGACTGTCCTAACAAATCAAAAATAAAATTGAACTATTATATAAAATTTGAATATTACAATTTAATTTAGTTAAAATCGAATGTGGTTTTAGTAAAGTCAATAGCACATTATAATAAAATACATATAAATTCAAAATACCGATAACACCGTAATTCATTCAATAAATCTCCTCAAACAAAAGCGTTTTCTCTGTATGGAAATTCTAAAGCAATAAATTGTAATCGACTGAGAACTCGACTGTGAACCTTTAGTGTGTAATTACAAAAGTTAATGATTTAACACTAGTTAATACTGAAGCTGATGGTTTACAGCCAGAAAAGTCCTGAAGGTCCCGCACCCTTAAACTTGAAATGAGCGATACGGTGCGTGTCTTACCACTTTATTTGCGGGAAACAGTATGAGAGTACGTTAATTAATGTATATATCTAATAATATACCTTCCATCTCGCTTCACATTAATGTAGTCAGCCTCGGTCTCGTACTGAACGTAGTCGCACTTTTGAAAACATTCATTTTCTGTTATTATATCTCGAATGTTATTTTGTACTTGACCTGAAAATATAAATAGTTACATATGTATAAAAAACGAATGATCTAACTAGCTTACTTGCGATTTCACGCCTTGGTCACATGGGGACATCTTTAACGGAGGGCTCTCGGGCTACATCTAACGATATTATAAAGCCTATAATAGTCTTCATTGATAAACAGATCGAATACAAAAAGATTGTTTCAATTCGAAAAAGTAATTCCTGAGATTAGCGCGTTGTTCCAAACAAACTTGTTGATGTTAGTAGAAATTAGTATGATAATGCGCCCATTCGGCTTGATCATAGGTCACTGTGAAATAGCTAATAAATTATTTTGAACGGGAAAGCCGACCGTCTTATGTAAAATTTAGTGAATTTTAATTGCTTTAAAGAGGCTTCCAGCCATTTGTGGTTTACCTTACAGTGTATATTTTTGAAACAATGTAAAAAAAGTAATTTAAAAAAAAAGTGATTCTTATAATGATTATTATAGAGTTCTAGCGATCTGCTTAGGCTTCGCCCGCTTGAACTGCTTAATTATTTATGTACTTCATATTAACACAGAAATATTTTTTCAATTCCAATCAGTAGTTCCTGAGATTAGCGCATTCAAACACATGAATTTTTCAGCTTCTTAATATTTGTGTAGTTTAAGGTAGCATAAAAGTATAGATTGAAGCAAAATCGATGTCGCAAATCTCGTCCTGATGTGAAATGCTAGCCGATCAGATCGAATATTAAGAATATTTTCCACATATAGACGTAAAATGTGAGCAAATATTGCTTCTTGAAATTGGCTCGAGATATTCACATGTAGTATTCAACAAATAAATAAATTCCAATTACTTTGTGTGCAGACGCGTGAATGCTGCTACGCTAGTTCCTTGCCACGATTCTATTCAAACCAATTTGTGTTAGGTAAAATGTGTTTATATGAGAAAAAAATATATAAACGTTTTATGATAAAATGTGATGGCAGATTCAAATTCAGCTTTAGAAAATTATTGAGGCTTCGCTTTTGTACAACAATGCGCGGTGTTGAATTCCGCATTTAGCACGCAATGTCTCCTCTCTTCGGTGGAAAGAGGGAACGAAAGTGTCTTAATGGGGGACCGAAATGTCTTTAAACCCAGGTTCGCTCTGCGTACCCTCCTAAATATAAGAGACATATAGGTGCATGTAGGTACATAAAGGTAATGAAGCATTGCATCGTATCATTGTCATATCATCGAGATATATACAATATCGTCAGCAAACCGCAAGACCTAATGAGGTCTTCTAATGAGTTATAGTTAATCAATGTGCTAATATAAAGGAAAGGAATGTGCTAATATAATAAAAGGAAGAATAGCAAAATGAACACAGAGAATACAGTGTTAAGACACTCCATTTTTTGCCTAGATTTGAATCATAGTACATTGAGTGCTCCGTAGCTTATTAATAATAACTTTTTACTGTTTTAACCACCTATTTATAAAGTTAGGAAAGGATTATCCAAATCCAGTAAAAAATAAATCCAATATAATAACAGTAGCTATTGAATTCAAAGCTTTTATAATTAATTTCTGAAAAATATAATAGTATCTATTATCCAAGTAACGTAATAAAGGTAATTTTCAGGGATAACATTTGACTTGTTTATTATTTTCATGAATCTCGGTTTCAAATGTCTATCAAGTACATTAATATATTATTTATTAACTTTAAACTAATACTCAACCGATTTTGATGAAATTTGGATTGCTCTGTAAGTTGGAATATACTTTATTTGAGTTTGATAAACATATGTAGAATTAAGAAAGGCACGTAGTAAAGAACCTAAATAGATTATTATATCCAAATATTATGCAATTCAGAAAATGACATAAAATTAGTAGATTTACTTTCATTTACCTATTCGGGTAAAACAAAACGCGGTGTTAACTTTCACCTCACGTTGCGCATGTTTCAAATTCGTGTGTAAATTAGAGAATTGAATTTCTTGATCTAAAAATAAAATATTATTTTTCTAGTTTGTTATTGAATGCTTGTCTTGAAAACATCACGTAGTCTATAATAAATGCAGGATTATCTCGAGGTGTCTTTCACGAGTGCCAGCCCTATTCATTTCACCTCGTGTCAGAGTTTGTCAAATTTCCTAATGATTTTGATGTTGTGTGAATGTTTTTGATGGTTGACGGAAGTTCCAAGGCAGGAGTATAATATTTCAATAGGAAAAATATATGAGTTAACGTCTAAGGATAATCGCGGTAGATGTGAGTTAAGTTCCCGTTTGGGGGAACAATGACGTAAAGTAAGTATTTTCATTATTTCACTGTGGTGAGACAATGTCCGACAATGCCTTAATTAGAATACAGCTTTTTGAAAAGCTTACAGCTTCCAAAAAAGTAAATGTTAATGAGACGCCGACATGGCGTAGTAACTACGATTATGGGTTTGATTCCAATTCGCAGAAATTAATTTTTATTTGATGAGTGATGAATGATAATTTAATTTAAAAGTTATATACCATATATTACTAGCACAATTCTGATAAATTCACCGACGATCGTATCATATACCAGTTCATTTGAAAGAATCCACACGCAAGCATTACTTATTGAATTAGTATTGTTTACATTTAACTATCTCACCTAACATTTGATGTATACAGTTGTATCGCTCCCAAGTACAGTTCGGATAGTCTTGCGTCCCCAGATCGTGCGCTGAAATGATATTGGTGTTGGCAAACAATGATAATATGTAATAGTTCCCGCATATATTTGCAGTAGAATAGCCGGAGGGAACCTAGTATTTAGATACTTCGTTCCCTACTTTTCGCCCAATTATCAATTTTTTAAACATTCCATTTCCATTCAACAGAAATTTAGAAAGATAAAATTTGGGACGACGATGGTGTTTTAATTTTGCAAAGGACAAGGTACCAAGTACGGGTACGTACGGGTATAACCTCTCTTGATAAATGGTCTATCCAACGCAATAAAATCTTTTAACTGAAACCGAACAAATTAGTTTTTTTCTAATATTTGTCTTTGAAGAATACTTTGTATGCTTACAGGTGTATTGAAAAGGTACACAGCGGCAGTAGTCCACCACTTTTCGTAATATGAGTGCAGTCATACATCCTTGGTACGAGTTAGCTATAGTTTGTGTATCCTGAAATATTTAATTTTTAATTCTTTACAAAATATACAATTTTTATATTATCACGTCGAATTTTATTATTATACACATTAGAGTTCGTTGCGGCGCAGTGACAGAGTGACAGAGTGTCGCATTTACACGTGATTATTGTGGGTTATTCCCACTCGTAGGAACGAAATATTATATATCTTCACTTTTCTCGGTCTGGAGATAATTCAACACGCAGGCAGAAAGTGGAGAGCAGAGTGTTGTAGCACTAGGTTCCCTCTTCCAACCTTCCTATATGCTGTTATATTTTATGTTAGTGACAAGTAAAGAAGAAAACCCAAATAAAAAAGAAGCAACTGCAAAGTAAAGAAAATACCTGATTACTAAATATTTAAGTGAATACTTACACTTGGCAAAAAACACTTGCGATTGGATAGCGACAAAGCTTTTACATCATCAGATGAATCAATGATCCAAACATCGACCGTCACGTCAAAAAATGTAGCTACAGTTAGTGTTATAGCACTATCTAAGAGAGTTAGTTTCTCATTTTTATCAAATACGTAGAGCTGAAAATACATGTATGGAAAAATAAAAGGTCCCTTTTTAAGAAAAGTAAGGCAGTCCGACCCTGTTATATGGGAAAAAGTGTTTTTTTTTAAATTATACTTACAGAGACATAACTTTCATTGGAGTCTCCTTTAGCTAGAACTTTATCACTGTTTACTATCACTTCTAAACTTTCCGATATTTCTACTCCAGTACGAAAAATAGTGTTATTTGGTAGAGTTTCTCTAAAAATAAATTTAAAAACAAAATTAAACACATAAAAATACACTTTTCTTCAGTATTTTATTTGTTACATATTTTTTAGTTATTTTTTTTTTCACTTTTAAAACAAAGCAGAGCATCTCCATGTTATTTACTACAAAGCAGGGTAAACAGAGACAACCTAGTGTTAGGACATAATACACAATAATACAATATTCTTCAATTTTCGACACAGCTTAAAATATAATGATCATTCATCCAGTGGGTTCCAGTCCATGATAATCACGTCCACAAAAGCAGTTGGAAATGTGCCCATCCATTACTATATTCAATATTACTAGAACTACTTTCATGGTTCACAAGTTCGTACATGCATACTTAAATAATTTTTTTAGCATAATGCCCCGTTTTACCTCGAAACCAGACCGACGAAAATGAAAATATTAAATATTTTATTTAAGCTAGCGGGAATAAAATTCACACCTTGTCGCGTTGACAGTCACACTTTATGACCATTCACTAGGACTGGCCCCGGTAATAGTGACGTAAAAAGATAATAGTAATTGCTTCACGATTTACCTCAAGTAGTCGATATCGAACTGACAACAATATCCGACGATGGTGAAGACACTACGGAACATTAAAGAACAATTCACAGGTCTTGATCTCCATAGACATTCTTGTATTAAAATATCACAAGGTTTCTTTAGCTTTAATGTTAGAAAATAACATTATTTATTATAATAATTATGTTGTAATAGATGATAATTATATTGAAAAACAATAAATGATACATCAACAGTGAGTTACTGCCTTCTGTGCGTATTTTAGATTTCAAAGTTATGGCACCAAAAGTCGAAAGTTTTTGCAAGACGTAATTAAAATTAAATCAATACCAACCATGTTTAACAAATCTTCATATCTATAGCCCAGATCTCTTAAAGTAATATGCATTTTCTTAACACTATCGACTGGTACGTACTCTACACTTCTTACTTCGGTAAAACTTGAATAGAAACTTGCTATGTCCTCTTCATTGTATCCGCGTAACTTTCTGAAATTAAAAATAATTTACAAAAAATATTTTTACGTTTTCTGTTTGGCCGATTAGTTCCTGTTCATTCTGGGTCTGATCTCAGTCTGTTAAAAATTTTCTTATATAAAAAACATTCAGAACAATGAGATTTTCTGGTACTTATTATTTATATATATTACAAAAAATCTCTGCCATGGTTTAACTCATTGATTTACAATAGACTGTAAAAGTGAAAAGAAAATTGTAATTTTATGAAATTTAATATAGCATGGTTGAGTGTACTCAATTATCGTGGGCTTCAGAATTCACTTGGGGGAGAATTTATTAAAAATGCTTCTTTGTGGTTATAAAAAAATTGCGACGTAGGCATCTGTCACACCGAGTATCAGATGTACACATTTTTTTAAGCTTCATACTTTATCCCGTTTCTTATAATCGTTTTCGTTTCTTATAATCAGACAACAAATATCAAAACAGTCAATAGCAGATTCTTTACAAAATATATTTTAATAACCGTAACCAAAATTTTTGAAAAGTAACTGTTAATTATGAATAACTTATACTATATCCGTAACCGCAACCGAAATATTATCTCCGTATCGTAATCCGAGATGTAATATCCGTAATAACCGTGATACATTACAAAAGGAAAAGGTACTGACTGATGATGAAGTGATGTGACTGTGATGAAGGCTAATCTGGGAAATTTTAATTTAAACACCAAATGCCGAAACGTGGAGTCACAATGTTTGAGAAAAAGACACATAGATAGATTGATATTAAAAATTTATCTATTTTCCGTCAACAAAGAACAAAATGTATTAAATATTAGTCTTTGTCAAATGAAGTTTGTAGACCTTTCTGTTTATATAGAGATTACAAAGTAAATATATTGTTTTTTGTATATTAGTGTAGCAAAATTTAAACTCATTTCTGATGTCTTCACGATGTATACCGCATATAGCAGGAAGAAATAATTTAGTGACTCCGTTCGCATTAAGACATTTCCGTTCTTCATTTTACGCCGAATTCTTTAAACTAAAACTTATACCTACTTGTACTCTTATTTAAAAGTCACTTACAGTATCCGCGTAGTATTCCCCGTGCTTGGTCCGTAAATAGACTCTGGGTCGCATATACTAACCGCAGGGAATGAAATACGGTCGACAGGATAGTGGGTGGACTCAACCTGTCGATATGGAATGTATGTTATTTATGTTTATAACAAACAACAATAAGAAGCTAGATGGATCAAATGCACTTTCAACAAAAAATGTTTTAAAAATGTTACATAGAATTTTTTTTAGATAAGCATTATTTATTTTTCTTATAACATAAGGAACCAAGCGTCAAATTAGGTTGAATATGGCGATTGAAGGTGCGTAATGCCCATTTAATGGGACGCCTTAAACCTTCACTAAGTCCACATGTATGTGATAATAAAATCATAAATAGGTATATTTAGCAGCTTATGTTATCCTCGCATAAGGAGAGCTCTGCATGTGGCCTTTTTAGATCTGCAGAAGGCCTTTGACTGTGTGCCTCGTCAGTGTATCTGGTGGGCATTGCGATCCAAAGGGATCCCTGAGGCCTATATTGAGATTATCAGNGGTGGACTCAACCTGTCGATATGGAATGTATGTAATTTATGTTTATATCAAACAACAATAAGAAGCTAGATGGATCAAATGCACTTTCAATAAAAAATGTTTTAAAAATGTTACATAGAATTTTTTTTTTGATAAGCATTATATATTTTTCTTATAACATAAAGAACCAAGCGTCAAATTAGGTTGAATATGGCGATTGAAGGTGCGTAATGCCCATTTAATGGGACGTCTTAAACCTTCACTAAGTCCACATGTATGTGATAATAAAATCATAAATAGCTTTATGTTATTCTCGCATAGCCAAGGGAACTAGTGTGTTATGACACTCTTTGCCTTGCCTCTTAATATTAACAAATACCTATCAATGTAAAATATTGGCGACAAAAATACACTACGAAATTTCATCTTAATCTAATAATTAGTTAATGCGTGAAACTTTCACATTTATGATGTAAGTAGGATAGTCGGATTAGTAGGATACTTACAACAGTAAAAGTTGGGTTGTCTACGAATTTCCTCCATATCATGTGACTGAGATACCCACACAGACACATACTGGATGCAACTAATGCACACCAAAGCAAATGTATCCACCAACTAGATTTGCTCTGGAAATAGTAAACACCATGCAGAGTACAGTATTTACAAAATTCCTTAAATTTTCTATGCAAATTTTTGTACATCTTTCGTATCATTATTTTGCTGAAAATATTAAAATGTGAATTTAATGAATTCCGCCCATAGCAAGGTGGGCACAGGCAACCAAAACCAGGGAACCTAATTTTCAGACACTCTCGTTCCCATTAAAACACTTCCGTTCTCCATTTTCCACCTAATTCTCAGGTACTGAGATTAGAGTTACCAGAGAGAAAAGATAAAAATATTATATTTCAGTTCTTCGAGTGGGTATCGAACCCATAATCGTCGCGTCGCACTCTGGGTCCCTGCGTCATGACGGCCTCTATATATTTTTAATTATTCATTACTTTACATTACATTAATTCATGTTTATAACATGTACTTAATCTATTACAAAAATCTTAAATAAGTGGAAACTGAAGAACGGAGTGTCTCAACACTAGGTCACACTTCTGGTCACTACACGTATGCCCACAGAAATGCTAAGTACTTTGTTTTCGTATACTAATAAATTGTTCCTAATTTAAGTGCCTTTTTCGTACATTTGAATAATAGAACGTTAACTAAAACTAAATAGTATTTTTATAAACTTACAAAAGTCATTAGTATAGTTGATTCAAAGTTTGGAGTAAAGCTGTTAGTTGTGAAGACTGTAATTACAATATCATTTATTAAAATGTTTGGTATAAAACATGTCAAGTGAGTAACTTGAAGTAGTTTGAAACAATATATACGATACATACATTATATTTCTTCATTATGTATAAGGAACAACACAACTTTATTCAGTATCAATTCAATAAAATGTTATTTAAATAAACATATATTTTTAATTATTCAAATTTCCACGAATGACTTTTGAACCCACAATCACTACACGTCTTGGATCTGGAAATGAAAATAATCAATCGGAAACGTTTACGGTCAGAGGCTGACTTTCCGCAACTAACTTTCCGTCACAACGGAAAGCAAAGTAAAAAGGAACTATCACAAATCTTCCCATTCTCCTCTTTTTAAAAGACCAACACCGAACTAATTGTATTTTGTAAATTTACTCCACTTTTATTTTTGTACTTCTATCTGTATATAAAAACAGATTAAAAATATAATCAAACAAACGTTATGAAAACAAAACAATATCAATGATGCTCTGTAAAAATCTCAAGTGTTCTTTTCTGTTTCAATTGTAGCTAAAGTACATTTGGAAATTACTACGGACTAGCTGTGGATTTGGTCTCCTCAGAAAATAAATGAAAGCACGCGCGAGACTGTCCAGCCAAGTTTGAAAGTTTGAAAGCTGGAAACACGTAAGTTTATTTTACACGAACCACTTCAAGCTACCTTTGAGCCCATCATAATTCGTGGTCCAATTAGTACACATGCTGCTACATGCATAAAATTTTGCAAATTTAATATAAAAATTCAATCATCATCATCATCATCATCATCATCATCATCATCAGCCTGTCCTCGTCCACCGCTGGACATAGGGCTCTCTAATGGCACACCACTGAGGAGCTCGAGCTTACCCTGCTATGTGTGGGATACGACTAAAAAAATATATATCTTTACATATTTCCGGTATTTAAAAATGATAATAGAAAATACTAGATTAATTATTAAATGTTCTATTTTTTCGTTAAATCTTGTTGTCACTTTTTGTAAAATTTAGTTTAGTTTAGTTTATACTTTATTGTACACAAATAAAAGAAAAAGAATAATACAAATAGAACAGAAAAGAAATAAAAAAACAAGTATGCAAAGGCGGCCTTATTGCTTCGAGCAATCTCTTACAGGCAACCTTTGAAAACAGCAAAGGACTTAAAATATAGAAAGAGAAGGGTGGATTTCTATGTATTTCTAAAAATAAATTACAGAAAATATAATTATGTGACATCTAACACGTGGGAGCACAACATCATTAGCGTATTCATTATTAAAAATACTCGCTTTGTGTCTCACCTGTGAACATGAAGACTTCCAGAAAATTGCTGATATATAAAATATATACTTGGATCTTTGGAGGATTAATTAGCGTTTCCAAGAGATATGTTTTTGAGATAATTATTTCGAATCATATTATGTTACTTGGTAGGTGGGGAATTGGGTGATGATTGTAGACTTTATTGTTTGAGTTGTCAATAAAGCTTCTTTTTCGAATTCTACGCTTCCCTTATTGTAGTATAGGCAGAAATGACTTAATGTCAAAACACTCCAAATTCGAGAACATAGTATATTAAGTTACGGAACTCAACGTACTTTAACTATCAAACGAAAATAAACAAGTCCTTTACTTGTTACTCTGTGTAGTTAGGTTTTTGTAATCCTATTAACATTCCTATTGTGGCGCCTGCGAGGACTTTCTCATACATGTTGGATTACACCAAATTATCTATTTGAATGGAATATTGGCAGCTGGGGGATATATTGAATTGAAATTGAAAACAGCTTTAAATCTATTTCATTATAGTTATTAATACTGAACA
Organism: Heliconius cydno galanthus; assembly: GCA_036379175.1. Taxonomy (NCBI): domain Eukaryota; kingdom Metazoa; phylum Arthropoda; class Insecta; order Lepidoptera; family Nymphalidae; genus Heliconius; species Heliconius cydno. Next base: position 158,088 of record JAKRZM010000867.1, read on the forward strand.
GATTAATTATTCTAAGATTGAATTTAGTTTTCCCCTTTGTTATATTAGGAATAGAATATCCTTTGAGTTTCTATACTTCAAATCTAACAATTTTAGTGGTTAAATTGTAATTTTCGAGTTTCGTGGCAAACAAATAATGATTTTACTTAAAATCTTAGTTTATTTAGCGATGGCATTTCAATTGTACCGGTTGAGCACAATTAATTTCCTTTGTGTTAAGTTAAGTGGAGAAAACACGAAGGAAATTGGCTAGTAAAAACGACATAACATTTGGCAAATAATTGACTTTGGAGCAAAAACAAAATCCTTGAGATTTATTTTATGATATAATGTACGGAAACTAGTGAAATATCAATCCGTTCTTTTACTACTCTTCAGTTCAGTTCTTCGTTTGTGGCGTATTGAGCGTGCCAGTCCAGCACAATTCACCTCTCCGATGTCAGGTTGTATGGAAAACACACAAATAACAATATTTTACAAGACATTGGTTTATGCAAGCAGAATGAAACCAACACGTCTGATTGTAAACGCGACGATGGGGGGTTCTATCTTTATTCCAGGAAATTTATATACTTAAATTATGTTCATTTTCCTGCCCGATATAACAAACCTCATTTTTAAGTCCCCATTCAATGCACTTTGTTTTGAATTCGGGCGTAAAATGGCAGAAACTGTCTGGAAATAAAGTTATCATTACCTACGAGGGGATCTAGTGTTAAGACTCTCCATTACCCACTACCGCTCTCCGCCACCCAAGAAGTGGCTTAACTGACCAATACTGGAAATACCGATATTAAAATAATGAATTCTTCATTCCTCGCGTTGACAGTTTTGGTTGGTTTTATCTATGGTTTTTATTAAAAATAATTTCTTCTTACTTTTATACTAAAGCATAAGTTAAAAGTATATTATAAAGTAAGGTACGAGTAACCTTATTATCGCAGCAAACTTTTAGAAATTACAATAAGGCGTCCACAATTTATTTTTACGCCACAAACTTTTATACGGATTTTATTCAGTAAGTTAATGAACCTTTGTGATATCTATTTAACATTGTTACCATATTTTTATGTGAGATGGTATTAATTTTTTTTTTTTTAAATTAGTAAACTTTTACCACTGAAATTATAAAAGTATTGTATTAGTTAATATAATGTAAAAAAAATATCCCGCATACAGCAGGGTAGGCAGAGGGAACCTCGTGTTAAGATACTCCGTTCCCCAATTTCTGCCGATTTCTGGAGGCATTGCGTGTTGAGTGGCAGATGTCACCGCCGCACTTCGCCTCGAAACCAGAGCGAAGGAATGGAAATATAAACGTAAATAAATATCACTTCCTCGAGTGGGGATCGACCCCACGACCGTCGCGTTACAGTCACACCTTTGTGCCGTTGCGCCATGACGGCCTCAACAATATAATATATAGCAGGTACTTCACGAACTACATGTAGTAAATTAGAACAATGTAACGCCAACATATTGAAAATTCTTATTAAAAATTACTAAAGTGCGTTGAGCATTTATAAAACAAACACAATTCAGTGTATTAAATAAATATTCCTATAGTCAAACGGGCAAACCTTTGAGCAGGTCGCTAGCAGCTTTACCAAAAGTCCATGAGCTAAGTAAAATAGGACGAATATCTAAGCTTGCCCATCTATTATTCGTCTCACGAAAGCTACGCCCGATGAGTCACCCCTTACGTTTTTTAACTCGACTGTTTGNTAAGTTAAAAGTATATTATAAAGTACGAGTACGGTACGAGTAACCTTATTATCGCAGCAAACTTTTAGAAATTACAATAAGGCGTCCACAATTTATTTTTACGCCACAAACTTTTATACGGATTTTATTCAGTAAGTTAATGAACCTTTGTGATGTCTATTTAACATTGTTACCATATTTTTATGTGAGTTGATATTCTATTTTAATTTATTTTACTACTATTTTTGTATAAATTAGTAATTTTTTACCACTGAAATTATAAAAGTATTGTATTAGTTAATATAATGTAAAAAAAATCATCTTCACGCTGTACAGCAGAATAGGCAGAGAGAACCTCGTGTAAAGACACTCCGTTCCCCAGTTTCTGCCGAATTCTGAAGGCATTACGTGTTGAGTGGCAGATGTCACCGCCGCACTTTGACCTCGATAAAAGAGCGAAGGAATGGAAATGTAAACGTAAATAAATATTTCACTTCCTCGAGTGGGGATCGAACCCACAACCGTCGCGTTACAGTCACACCTTGTGCCGCTGCGCCACGAGGGCCTCAGCAATATAATATAGCAGGTACTTCACGAACTACATTTAGTAAATTAGGACAATGTAACGCCAACATATTAAAAAATCATATTCAAAATTACTAAAGTGCGTTGAGCATTTATAAAACAAACACAATTCAGTGTATTAAATAAATATTCTTTTAGTCAAATGGGCAAACCTTTGAGCAGGTCGCTAGCAACTTTACCAAAAGTTCATGAGCTAAGTAAAATAGGATGAATATCTAAGCTTGCCCATCTATTATTCGTCTCACGAAAGCTACGCCCGATGAGTCACTCCTTACGTTTTTTAACTCGACTGTTTGAAAAAATCTGAATTTAGTTCCTTCCAAGATATATGTAAAACTATTTTTCAATGAAGGTACTGTGAATATTTATGGATATTTTGGTAAAAAACAACATTCATTGATAGTAACGAATTAATTACAAATATATATATATATATTAAGAAAGGCGTTAAATACGAGCGCATGGCAACGCCTGTGTCAATTCCAATCCCGTGAGATTTCTGAGAGTTCCAAAATTCCTCTATCTTTCAGTATGATTCCTATAAAAATCGGTTCAATTTAGCTAATTAGCCCGGCTAAATATAAAAACAGATAGATAGGCGAACAGGCAAACATACAACATGACAAACATAGGTAAGTAATACAGAAAAACAACAGATCTCACACTTTATTTCGTTTATTTTCTATATATTTCCAAACTATTCTTATTATGAACGAAAGTAGCAAGAAAAATATTTCAAATACCGTTATTATTGAGGCCCCGAAGCTGAGCGAAAATACACCGCCGTATGTTGCTGGAAAATAGTATTTTGTTTTAGTTCTCCAATAGCAGAGTAGGCAGAGAGAACCTGATGTGAAGACGTAATTGGCCTTCATTAATAAAGCATTGTTTCAATTATATTATAAAAAAGTCATGTTAAGCAAAAAGTTTAATAGTTGAATAAAAACAATATTTCAATCTTCTTCTTCTCATTACTTTTATATTACAAAATATAAAAATATACATATATTACCAATAAAGTAATTAAAGTCAATCAACAGCATTTTCTTGTAGCAATTACACGTAGACTTTGCATGGTACACTCGGAGAGCAGCCAACTCACTGACGTTCCTTCCGTGGCTGAAACATTTTGTAAAATCGTTCAGTTATTTTATTTTTGTCTCTATAACATTGCTTCTATTTTAATAGCGATTTCAAATCAACCAAGGACTTGAACCTATGTCCAATTATGCTTATATATTTTTTTTTTCTTTTATGATCTTATTGTGTACTAGCGGCCCCCCGCGGTTTCGCCCGCGTGAACTACATGATTATTCATGTAATAAACACAATTGACTGTTAAGTTCAGTTAAAACAAAGCAATGGTGTTTCAGTAATTTCGGAGATTAGCGTGACCATACATACAGACAGACAGACAAGAAATTAAAAAAACATATTTTTGCTTTCTATTATTCTTTTTAAGTGTCCCTCTATCCATTTCAGTCATAAATACTAAATGTACCGACAAAATATTTTTACTGTTTTATTATATATATAGATTATGTATCACGCGTATGAAGTCATTATGATTTTCTACATTGTATACTTTATTGGAAGATCAAATTTGAAAGATAAATACTTTAGTTTACTAATTACAAAATGTGATATACATAGATCAATTATATCTACTGACAACTTTAATATGCTAAATCCTTCTGGCCCAGGTCCAACCCTTCTCCGGATATTAACTGTCTAACCAAAGGTTATGCTCACAGTAGCTTATATTTGTATATTAGTTAGATAAATGATAACGAAATTATATTAAATTATATGCTAACATCGAAAATTATTCTACAAAGTTAAATTTCATATTACTGTAAGCCTCATAGCAGGACACTAAGCCATGAATGAGGGGGCTCAACGCGTCCCCTTTTGAATATGTGGGTCATAATCAGAAAAGTGGACATTTTCGAATTCGTAACGTAACTGATAAGTAACAACACTGATAAAGTTTGTTACGAAACTGATGACATAAGGCATTATACACAACAAAATAACGATATTATATGAATAAAACTATTGTTTTTTTTATTTAATGAGACACAGATCAAAATTTTAAAGGTTCAATCGTTGAATTAACAGATTATAAATGTAAGAAGAAAACATAACAAAGTGAGAATATTAACAATATAATAATGCTAGTTCGTAACGTAATAAACTTATATTTCTAGTTAGAGATCACAAAGTTAATGATAAAATTAAATTCACTTTAAAATATATCAAAATTTGAGTCGTTGTCACTGGAATTAAGTTAAATTCTTTGTAAGTGTTTATTCCGCTATTTGACATAGGAGCCATGACGCTTACTGAAAATAAAAAAATATTTATCAAAAAATAGTAATCACAAAATCACAACTAATTTCAGGAAGAATAAAAAAATGTTTTTAACTAAATCGGTTCAGCTGTTTCTGAAATTAGCGTGCACAAACATATAGACAAACAAGCAAAAAACTTAAAAATCTCAATTTTTTGTTACTTTACGTTAGAAAAGTCACTAATAGTATTTTTCATATGCCAGCATTTTTTTTTCTTATATACATATCTTCCATACACAAGAAACGGTTCGTTACAATTTTATTATAAACATATATAAGAAAACATTGGTAACGTAATTGTGAACTAGGCTTCATATTTTCTCAGTTTCGTTACGTAACGAAATATAACGAAATTGAGAATAAAGTCTGAGAAATTCTAACCTTTTTAAATATTTGCTCATAAGCCACGTGTTGCATGTGCAAGCACTGAAGTTCTTTTTTGAGATTTTGTAAAAAGAAGCAAATAACATAAACAAGAAAACGAAATTATAGAATACTTACCAAAATAAAAGCCGTTTATAACCCTGAGATGTAATTTTACGCATTCCCTTTAAAACATTTGAACCCCTCAACTGCTGCGAGAACACTACTGGTTGTAGCTACGACAGCATTGACTTTTAGAATAATGGTGCCACAATAAAAACTAATATTAAATACCATCCAAAATAATTGCGTTCATATTTTAATTGTACGTTACTAGCCCTGAGTAATAAAATACTATTAAAAGCCTTAATACATTTAAAATATTACAAAAATCTTTAAGTTAATAAGAAAATTTATCTTAAATGGCAAAATATTTAAATTATCTTTAAAATTGTATTTTTAAAACGCATTCAAAGTAGCGGGACAAGAAAAGACACAAAATGTGCACTTTTTCTGATTATGACCCATGTATGTAGTTGAAGAATATGTCCCGATTGCAAATTATAATATACTATTATTTTTTTTATTTTGGGCATTATAGTAAAGTATAGTAAGCAGCTTCAGCTTCACGCTGTATCCCGCACAAAGCAGGGTCGGCAGAGGGAACCTAGTGTTAAGACACTCCGTTCGTCACTTTCTGCCGAAGAGCGTAGAGACGTCTTCTCGCTGTACGTTCGCTACCGCACTTATCATAGGAAATGTTCTAGGGAATCTATCTCCATTTCAAGACCGGCAACGTACCTGTAGCTCCTCTAGTGTTGCACGAGGTTGTGGGCGGCATCAGGTGACTAGTACGCTCGTTTGCCTTGTCTTTTTCCATAAATTCGCAATATCACGAAAACTCGGCGAGAAGTGGGGATCAGAAATATCTTAACACTAGATTTCTCTTTCTCTAGGTTCCTTTTGACTACCCTTTGTGCATATCTTTTGAGGATACAGCATCAAGGTGAAAAAGAAATAATACTCCCAATATTCGGTTCCACCGAACTCACAACCTGGCAAACGTTTTCTCATTCGGCCACGACGGCCTTAATAAAAATTGAAACTAGTAATTACCGTAAAGCTTCCCTTGACAAAGTAATACAATTACTTTGTGTCATATCTAAAAGATGAACAAATTAAACGGTATTCCCTTACAAAGCACTAGACTGAAATTAGAATTGAAAAGTACGTACAATTTTATTTGTAAATTGAAGCGAACCGAAGATGAGGTTTTCAGCCATATAAAAGTTTTTAGCGTTAAACTTTTAACAAATAAAGGGTGAAGAATTGGATATGTACAATAGTAATTCTTCTTTTCAAAGATTTAATAGGGAACATTCTTTCACATTACAATTATGCGATTTTTTAAATAATTAATTTATTGTTTAAACTCGCAACTTGAAAAGTGAAAAATAATTAAAATCTATTCAAATTTGCTAAACACGCCACTTTTGGTCCAATCGTAATTATTTATTATAGGTTTAATAAAAAAGTATAAATATGTCATTCACAGCTTAACGTTCAAAAACTATTATTTTTAGTACTTTTAGAACTCAGCTTTATACAGCATTTTCTAGCTCTTTCAACATAGCTCAAAGGCACTATTTCAAAAAGAAATTCCTATATGAAACAGTACTTTTATTTATAAACGTCGTCCGACATTTGGAAACTCTCCCAATTTGTCTTGTGAAAAAAAATAAAGCCTACGGATTATATGACCGCTGTGGGGTAGAGAAACAGCATCTGACTATAAAAAATATACCTGTGGGTTTGATTCCCCTTCTCGGGAATTATTTATCATAATTTCTCAGCTCTGGTTACACGACAAAATGAAGCGTTAAGTTCCGTCACTCAACATGTAATGTCTCGAAATTTCTAATTCCTGTCTCACTGTAGACAGGAATTAGCAATAATTTGTTATCTCCTGGACCAGCTAATATCAAAAATTATCCTTCCTTCTTTAAAATAAAACTGTATATTTTTACACGATGACGCTATTATAGTATTTTTTTCGTTTTCTTTTTTATTTTATCCTTTAATTGTTATTAATTAAATATTTTATGTAATATAGAATGTCCTTTCTACTGTTCGTTCTTCGCGTAACAGACAGCATCTGACTAAAAACGTAACGGTGTAGCATCGAGAGAATGAACTATTTTCATTTCCTCGCCCTGCCCTCGCACCTCCACTTAACACATTATGTCTCAAAATTTGGGCGAAAAGTGAAGGATTGAGTGCTGTAACAGTAGGTTTACTTTACCTATTCTACAATATATAGGATAGCACGGGGGTAATACAATTTAAACTTACGTAACATTTCGCGGATAGAGGTGAGCCATCAGTGGCATAGTATTAGTCGTGATGCTGTACTTCTGATCTCTGCATTCAATATGACACTCGGGCTTGCACTCCATACCACCGTTTATTTTATAAGCTACAATTATAAAATAAACGGTTATATTAATAAATGCAATATATTTTTTTAAAGTTCCGTACATACTTCAAAACAAAGAAAAAGAAAACTTATAAGATCTTGACAGATGGACAGCTAAATGATATTCACAGAGAACAAAGGACTCTAGGGATACTTTTTTTTCGTTTTAAGTACGGAACCCTAAAAATGCTATAAGTTAAAGTTAGATAAGTTGTATTAAATATGTCGCCTAAACAAAAAAACAAACATTTTATTCTAAAACTACTTGGACTCCGTTAATCTCACCTCTTATCCTATTAAGACAAGCCAAGTCTTCGAAGTCGCAAATACGTGACGCTTTTTCTGGAACAATTAAAATAATGTTACACTCAATACATTTATTCTTCAAAAATTCAATTTTGGTCTACAGAGTAAATAGAGTTCAGGATAACATATCTGTTTCACTACTTTTTTTCTATTAAATTGTGTAAGAATTCCATTCAAAGGTCTTTAAAATATGTATGAAACCAAAAACTAAGTATTTTGACATTTGGAGTTATTCAATAAAAAATGTAATTGAAAAAACATAAAACCGGGGATAATAGTAGTACGTATACATATTATATTTTAAGCAATAAAGAAATGTTGATGAAATTTCCTTCAGTTTCAAAATGTTGATGTAAAACATTTTTTTGAACATAAGAATTTGTATATAAAACCTAGTTCCACTCAGATTTCAAGTTGTATACAAATATGTAAGTGTTACATTTATTAAAAGGTTTACGAAATACGAATAATACGTTCACGTCGCGTCTCGTCGGCTTGACGGTCTAACCCCTTGTCTCTTCAGTGTCTGGCGTCCATTACGCTGTTTGTTTTGCTTTGTAAATACATTTTACGGTTTATATTAAATAATGACGAAGATTTGTATTGAATGAGCACCGTGGAGCAGTGGGACAGTTTCTGATAACCAATGGTTGTGGGTTTGATGGTCATTTGAAAAAATATGCATATTGTATACAGAATGTAACGCAATCGACTGATCAACGGTTGTCTATGGGCAGAGGACGTCAGTAACCTGCGAAATCTTAAAACATTGCGTGTTGAGTAGCGGAATTCAACGCCGCACATTGTCTATGATCAGTGCGACAAAATGAAAATATTAAATATTGGAAGAATACACTATATGGGTAGCTTGATGACAGTTTGGTTCGGTTCTGATTATGAGATCCGGTTGAAGTGTGTTTTTTTTTGTATATATTTATTTGGAATATTTTTATTTCCAAACTTACCTCTCGGATATTTGTACGGTACACACCCGCAGTACTTCGCGTAGGTCCTCATTTTGCATTCAGTTAAACATATCTCCGTACTATATCTGTTTGTATGAATGAGAGCGATTTCGTCGTGAAATATACAGACCCTTTTGTCAATAGCTACGTTTCTAATGTCTTCCTCAGTTTGGAATATCATTGGATCGATTTTAATGTCCAAAGATTCTCCGATAACAGCATAATGGTAAAGTACAGTTACTTCTGGGTAATCATCAGGATCGTTTATAAGAATCTGATGAAATGAATTTGTTATTTTGTGATAAGTATATATTTTTTTATTAGTAGTTATGATATTAAAAGAAAAAAATGTAAGAGACTTTAAGAAATATGATTATTATTTAAATCTAATTTTAACCTTCGCCCCATAATACGGTATTGATGTGAAATTTGCGTAGTCATTCGGTTCCACGTTGAATATCACGCTCAAGCCGGATCCACTGTAAGTATTAAAAAAATAATGTGTGAGTATTTTATTATCTATATAAAATTTCGTTGAAAATTTCATTGAAAAGCACACCTTTTTAACTTTTTAATTATTGGCGTTAATTAAATTACATCTTTAACTGTATACCTATATTTGATTTTTGCTATAATTTCGACCTGCCCGCCGCCTGCCGGTGTCTGGTGAGCCGGCACACACGACACCGTCGAATATTCAAGATATTTGTGTCACAGACTCACATAAGCTAATTGTAACACAAGTAGGTATAGAAAAAAGTAAGTAAGGTAATGTGTGTTTGCTTATTCAACAACAAGTACCTTCCGGAATCGGACGTGACGAGGATGCCCCTTGCGCTCTCATCCACGTCACTCGGATCGATGTAATATTCAAAGTCATCATCTTTAACGAACTCTCTGGAAAAATATATAAAAAACCGTAGCATACTCGTATATTAATGGTTTTCCGTGTTTCTTTGTTAACGCGGGGATAGATAGATATATTGTATAGTTTACTACGGTTCGGTTATCCCTTTTATCTTCTCGCTGTATATTATTAGACTGATAGCCAATTGGTTCGGCCAGCTAGCAAATACTGAATGAGCAGAATAAATATTAAGAAAGAGGGATAGATGATGCAGTCTCAAGACGCAATTGGACTGGAAATTGGGCGATGCTTGGGGAACGAAGTGTCTCAACACTAGGTAATTTTTGTTCCCCTATGACACGTAGCATATGCAGACGTAAATAAAGTGGTTTATAAGAAATATATTATAATTTTCTAATAAAAGTACTCACTCCATGCTGGCTTCATTCAACGCGGCATAATTAAAAGCACAACAGTATCCTTCATAAGTCTTTATAAGGGTAAATATTTCTGAGCACTTTTTGACTTTACTATTGAATGTACAGTATAAGAGAAGATCTTCACATTTTTGATGAACCTAAGTACCGAAATCAATGAAGAAATAAGTAACAATTGTATTAAAATATTATTAATATACTTGTAGTATGTTAGCATTAGGTTCCCAAATCCCCTCTACCTCAAAGGAAAAAGAATATAACATTCAAGAATAACTCTGGTAGCAACGATTCACCTCTTCCATAATAGTTTCAACAGTGAAGTAGTGACGTTTCAGAATATTCATTATTTCATAGAAAACCACGCTAGTTTTCGTTATATTCTTATAATGGATTAACATTGGCAGACTTTGATAGAAATATTCAATTTCTGCCTTAGTTCGGTTATGTGCTCGTCTGAAATAAAAACAAATACTTTTAGGGATAGATAACTGTAGAGTGATTGCGTGCTCAGTATGAAAAGACAGAAAGTAAGGTATTTTTTTTTACTTTCGCTTCCCGTTATTCGCTTTACTTCATTACAGCAAGCAGAGGTTGTATAGTGGTAAAAATCAATGTTCTCCACTTTGCACCCGACACTTTGGTCGGACTGTGTTACTAGGCCAGGAAATTGATATTATTTCATTGAAATAGTTGTGATCGAACTCTTAACAGATATCACTTATTTTACTATTTTTATCTTCACACTGTATACCGCATATAGCAAGGTAGGCAGGGGATACCTAGTACCTAGTGTTTAGACACTACGTTCCCGACTTCTTAATGTAAAACATTTCTGATCTACACTTTCCGCCAAAATCATATTTTAGTATCCATTAGATTGAAATATTAATTCATAATCGACATCGTGTGTATCGATTGCGCCACGATGGCTTCCCTCTATTTTATATCGGCAGATAATATAATTGATGTTAAATATGTCAATATTTACTATTTCTACCAAAAGAATTTAGAGTGATACTAATGAAATTATACAGAATAAGGCCGGCTTACACGGCGTTGAGTTATGCTACTCAATACTCCAGTTCTTGAAAGGAGGCGGTACGTGGGGAAATGGAATATCTAGGCACTAAGCTCATTCTATTTCGATTGTACGAGTTATTCGAGAACTTTCCTCTTTTTATTTTCTTGAATACAATTCAAATCAGCAAATATCGTACACTGCTCTAGCTTCATATAATAATATAACAAAAAGGAACTAGCGAAACGTGGCTGTCGGAGTTTTGAACGAGCAATTTTCATATTTTATCATTCATTATTATGAGTGAAAATAACGGGTAAATTATTTTTATGACAGATACATATTCCATAACAATTTTCCTTCTATTTTCATTTTATAGCAGAGCGAGAAAACGAATATATATAATATAACTCATCTCTACAACAATTGAGCCCCCATCTGTCTCATACAGTGAGACACTATGCCACTGTACCTTACTGTTTCTTAAGCTAATTAATTGACTAGCCTAGAGTTCATAACCCTAGATATACATATAATGAAAGTTAAAGCGACTCACTGGCTAAATATTTCTATTTCAAACCATTTGGTGTATAGCGTTGTCTGTTCAAGCCAACAGTGTAACAGACAAGCATTGTTTATATGTATGTACATATAGTACCACCGCGTGTCAAAATAGCTTTATGTGATTCGTAACTTTTCCATTAAAAGAACGATTCCATTAAATGGTTTCTCTTAGTCTGCTCTTACTTATCCTTATTTACCCTGCTATATGTAAAGCTGAAAGAAAATACTATTTTAATTATTTAAAATTTGAACTTACAGTATCTTCGTAATGCTCTCCGTTCGTTTCAATGACACGACATTGAAGTTACAAATGCTGATCGAGGGAAATGGGACTTGGTTCACTTTGCAATTTGCATTTATCTAAGCGGATGGAGGAAAATAAATTAATAATAATAATTACGTATATTTTAAGCTATTTAACACACACCTATAACATCAGCGCTCACTGTAAATTCGAGTTAGAAAAGAAAAAAGACAATCCATTCTACTATTCCCACCACGCATGGAAGAATAGCGTGAAGCGGAGAAATTATAAAAAGGTCAGACTCACCCGCGTGATAATCTGATCATTAGTATATCGCTTGCTTATAACGAACACGTAAGCAATCATTACACCCACGACCAGCAATATACTAAACGACCAGAGAATCAAACCCGGACCCTTCTGCTTTGTCAACTGTGCCGTACCGTGTAAAGTTGTGATGTTTTCGCAGATTGATTTGAAATTAGGCATTCTATATAAGTCACTGAAAATTATAATGGAAGCTAAAAAGCAAAAAAAAATCAAAATTATTAGCAAAATTATATCGATATGTTTATATGTTTAAAAAAATCTTAATATTCCTTCAATACTCTTTAATTAATTGTTAATTATAATAACTTCTATTATAACTTCCTAATGGAAGCGACGACCGAAGTGTGGTACAAAATTTTATAAAATAAAATTAAAGTGTATTCTATAAAATGAAATCGTACATGTTTAATTGAAGTAAAGTTGTACGTCTAGTTGTTAGCGGACATCACGTTTTGTTAATATAATTGACTAATATACAGATCTTTACGGCATATCATATGTTCGGAATATAGTAGGTTAGAGACATGAAACCAAGGTATGTAGTGTTAAGACACTCTGTTTTGTTTTCCGCCAAATTCTGGAGGCATTGCGTATTGAGTGTGTTGAGACTCAACTCAACGTCAATACAAAAGATTTCAATTTATTAAACAAAACTACAAAGAGACAAAAATTACAAAGTACGTTTAACACCTTTGCTTTTCTGCCATAGCAGGATGAACAGGAAAGCTAGAGCTGTGGCACTCTGTTCACCATCCGAATTTAACACACTGACAGAACTTAACGTCGCGTTTTGTAAAGAAAATAAATAAATAAATATCGCTTACAATTCCAATAGCCCTTATGTTTAAATTTCATTTTAATTAAGGCGTAGGTGAAAGAAAAGTTGTTCAGTAACGAGTGTTCCTGAAAAAGTTTAATTAAATCGAACCGAGCGTCGTTAGGCTCGCGCGCTGATGGATGTGTGGGATGACAAATTACATTGCGATAATTGTACTGTCAAAAAAAGTAAATGATAAAAAACACTCTTTTAAAGTAGGGGACTATATTCCATTCGTCCATCCATCCTTCAGCGTGTTAAAGCCTACTTCTGGACATAGGCCTCCTCTCGGGGACTGTATTAAAGTATTCACGTTCCCCGCTCTGATAAAGGATTATGAGGCGATGAGTTTCGCTTGGGCGTGATTACTTTGGCAGTTATGTAAAAAAAATAGTAACTTCGTTACATTATAAAGCTCATTTTTTATTTTCTTGGAAATAACATTAGAAATGACGCCAGAGCATTCTCATAAGGGGGTCATCTGTAAATATGCACGAGTATAAATTTGCCAGAAATATGTAAACGAATGTTAATATCAAAATATATAAGGGAAATTAACGACGAAATAATTTCCCTTATATATTTTGATATTAACATTCGTTTACATATTTCTGGCAAATTTATACTCGTGCATATTTACAGAATTTAAACTTGTAGGCGCTAATGAATCATGGTCATAAAAAATCCCATGAAGTAATTATTTGTATTAAAACTTTCATCTAATATCTGTCGTATCTGATCCAAACCTAGGACTATAACGTTTAAGCTAACATATGGCATAACAAAATCATAACCTAAGCTTTCAGTAAGTCCTCAGTTAAGTATAAAAAAATGTCTTATGTATAAATGATATCTCTCAATTAAAAAACTCACACTCATTCCGTACAATTAGATACATTAGTACTACTTGAGTGATATTTTAATGATAATTTTGTAAAGCATTCCGCCTTGTAAATGATAAACGAGCAAACGCCTAACAAGGCTTCAGAGACCCTTGAAAACATCTTTTGAATACGACGAATAAAGGCTATATAGTACTAACCGTCACTTGCTATTACTACCGTCTTTTGTTATCAACAAGACAAAGCGCTGTTATAGTCACCATGTATCAAGATAAGCTCAGCAAAATATACAAAACTTTGTTATTTTAATATATTTTTACAAAGTGCAAATAAATATCAATTTTGTCATTGTAACTCTATAATATTCTAATTTAAATTCCTATAATGATCTATTTAAATGAAGAGTGGAGAATGAAATTATTGCTTACCAGAAAATATCTTTCCTCGCTAAATAAATATTTTTTAATATTTTTGCGTTAATACTATTGAATAAAGATGAAGATTTGATTACGTTCGTAATATGTAAAATGTTTATAGTGACACAATATTTAATTACTCTATAAACACAGGAGTTGAACGTAGAATAGTTTATTTTAGTGGTTATTCAAATGTATAAGTATGTATGTAATACATTGATGAACTTGTCTAAGGTACTTGTACATTTTATTATATTTTCAAGGTAAATATATGTTATGAAAGTTTTGTATCTTAAGGTAAGGAAACAGAAACATATACGGAAGAATAAAGAGCATTATTTGTATATCTAAGTACGATACGATTTGAGACGCGAGTGAGAGTGGTGTCTTCTGCATACCTGCATCTTTATGCAGGTTTCAAAAAAATATTTATGAAGATGCAAAGTAAGGAAACGTTTAACAACACTCATGCTTAAGGCAAACTGCCATTTACATTCAATATATTTGATGAACAGCCACCAAGGTTTGCTCACGTAGAACGATACCTAATGAAGTCTGATAACCAAGTACGTAAGCCATATGCTGGTAGCTCACCAATAAGGCTCGTACTCGTATAATACCTTTGAATACCTTTAAGATGTCGAGGGTAAAGGCGACTGTCTTGCCTTCCTCCAGATATTTTCACATATGCTAAGATTGAACGTAATTTTATAAGATTACTGTTTCTATATCTATATTAATATTCTGTAGCTCTAAACGTTCTTTGGTTAAACGAGACAAACTCGTTAAGTACTGGTTTGAGGTTAATCGTATCTTTGTAACCCAATGTAATATACAATTCATAGATTTTCGATTAGACCACAAAGACGAAGCCACAGTTGAATAGCTAGAAGATAAAATGTGAATATTTAGCGTAATAAAAGTAAAACATCTTGTAGTGGATTTACCACTAGATCAAATTATCTGTAAGTAAAATTAAACTTTTCGGTTATATTTCTCATATAAATAATATAAACATCAATCTAATGAGAAAAAAACCTATAATTTAATTAATTAAAGATCAAAAGTTTATTTGAAATAGTCCGAGCTTTGCACAAACTTCTGAAACACAAACTTCGCACAACTTTATTTTATGAGGCGATAAAATTTTATTCCATGTATTTCATGGCTGATTCAGCGTTTGCATTTGGACGTCATGTATGTATAAGCACTTTATTCAATGAAAATTCAATATTTCTTATTTTTCACATAAAACAAGATAAGGAGAGAAAATCATAAGACACTCCATTCTCAACGTTGTTGTTGATGAACAGCTATTTATAATACAAAATTTATTTTACCATAGAGAGGGACAAATTTAAAGAGAAGTAGAGAATAGTGTCTACACAAGGTTCTTTACACATACTCTGCTGCTAGAAGATGGCAAATTTTTGTTTAGATTGATATTAATAGGATATCAATAGAGTATTATTATTAAGCAAATATAAAGCTGACCTTTTGATCCACCGCATGGTTGGTGTTAACTGAAAAACTTTCCAGGCAAATGTTAATACTGACCTTTCTCGTTACATGAATTCAGTTTGTGTTTGTTTTTTTTTCTGTTCAATTTTAGAAAAAAGAAATCAAAAATATTGTTAAAATAATTAAATAATAAAAAAATATTATTATGTATGTTATTCTTAATGAAAGTTGTTATAATATGTTAAATATGTAGACGATGAAACTAATATTTAATGCAATAACCAGACAATATGCCACTTGCAATTTCAACGCAAAATCAACGTTCGCAAGCATTTTTAAAGTTAACAAGTTCAAGAACCGAATAAACATTGTCATGTTTCGTAGAGTCGACTCGCTCTCCAACCATCCATGCTCTAATTGCGCCAGTGGATGTGACATTTTACTTTATAAATATGTGGAAAATAGAGGCTTTTGCTGCACTTCTATTACTCTTCCTAGGCTATAATGCTTACTATTACTTTTTGTTATTTCTTTTCTTCTAACTTTCACCCTTTGCTTACGTAAAACATATAATGCAGACTTGTTAGTAATAGAAGTATATTACTTACTTACCTTCTCGCCTACATTCGACTTTACTTCCGAAACGTTTCGTGCTGAGTAGCTTTGCTCAACATCTGGTTTTGTCTTGGAACCAGAGCAAGGCAATAAAAATAATTCATTCCTCCGAGTTCCTAGTTGACATGATTTTTTTTCTATGTATCCTACATTATGCGGAACACATAGCGAAGTAAAAATAAGAAAATCTTATAAAAGTTTGTCTGTCATAATATTTGCTTACACGAATTTTTTTATCAAAACCATGTTTTATATTATGAAAGAAAATGTTCTTGAATGGCATTACTATTCATAATAAAGAACAAACAAAACATTTGGATGAAAAATGTTCTTAGAGAATTTCTGTGAATAGTATAATTTACTATGAGGGTGGACTACATCTCTCATCCATATGAGTATATGGCCGTATTTTCTTTCACCTGGAAGTTTATAACGTAATTTACTATTTTTATAGCTTCACGTTGTATACTTCACGTAATATCAGGGTAGGCAGAGGGAACCTGGGAACTCGTTTTAAGACATGGGATCTTTTTTTAAATGGACGGACCCATTAAGAGAATTTTCCATTAAGGAGGCTCTATGTGTTGGGTGGCGGAACTCAACGCCGCATTTTGTCTCGTTTCCGGAAGGAAATCGAACCCACAACCTGTCGCGTTTACAGTGGCATGCTTATGCCCCTGCGAGACGACTGGCACATTTTCGTTTCATTTTGACATTTAATCCCCATAATGTTTCTCACTCAGCCCTATTCATTTATCCCTTGTCCTGGTATTGGAATAGTATTTTTGAATATTTTTAAATGTCTATTTTTCTCTTAATAATTTTTTTGGTGAAAAATGAAAATAACGTTTTGGCTAGGTGTAGTTGCTATACCTGCATTAAGTTACCTTTATATATTCTTGTTACTACGGAATCCTCGTTGGACGAGTGCGACAAGGATTTTATAACTTTTTTAAATTTCTACTAGTTGTTATATGTAACCTAATACGCTAAATATAAATAATTCAGAGTTTTGACACATTCAGTGTTTACATACAACCTTTATCGATAAATGAACTCTCAACATTAAAAATATTTTATTAATTTAAACCAGTAATTCCTGAGTGGTCAACCAAAACAAACTCTTCAACTTGATAATATTATATAATTAATAATATATAATAAAAGTAATTTAAAATATTTTTTTTAGATATATTATACCACAGCTAATATTGTAAAGAGATGAAAAAACTTACAGCTAAGCCAGCGAGCAGATATTTGCGATAACATTATGATATATTGAGCCTATTTTGTAGGAGGATCTACAAAAAACTCATGATTTAGGACGAGCGTTTCGAACTTACGAAATTGATAGCGGATACTCTTTATATATACTACCGATGTTCTATTAATGTATTGGTGATATTGCTTATTTAGTAGATCTTGATGCTTTCACTATGCTTTACAGAGCAGTAGTAGTAGATAGGGGGCCCT
This sequence comes from Heliconius cydno galanthus, assembly GCA_036379175.1. Lineage (NCBI taxonomy): Eukaryota > Metazoa > Arthropoda > Insecta > Lepidoptera > Nymphalidae > Heliconius > Heliconius cydno. Next base: position 175,905 of record JAKRZM010000867.1, read on the forward strand.
GTTACTGAGACCCTTAGAAAATACAATATTTAAGATATTGCGTGTTATCTGGGGAAACTAAACGTCGCACTTTAACGCGTTGTGACCAGAGTGAGAAAATAATCTATTCCTAACAAACAAAAATGTTGTGAAAAAGGTATAAGAATTTTGACGTTCACTAATCAAAGCGCTCGGACGGCTTCCAAGAGGCGAGGATTCAAATCCCGATAGATTTAAATACTTATAAGTTTTCCTATGATTTCTAAGTATAATAATTACCCTTATCAAATCGTATATCGTAAAGATCGTAGTTGAAGTTGATGTTATTGTATGGGAAAAAACAGCAAATAAATTGTTTTCTCGCCTTCAAAGGAACGTGTATCGTATCGTATTTATTCAATTTCCCGGTCTAGGAATATATTACTTCGTTATCCACCTTTCATCAAAGTCATAATGTCATTTGTTCAATAAGGATACTACAGGCACTTTTGAATCAAGTCCAGTGACAAATAAAGAGCGTCAGTCCTACAGGAAGCTACAGAGTTTATGGTGGCATTTAGTCTTATACACTTTAAAATATATCTCGATTCATTTTCCATATGTTTCCGCATTTTTCCCGCATATTATTCGTGCATGAAGGAGGCAATAATATAGAGCATAGAGTTAAAAATATTTTGTTCTCCATTTTCAACGCCTATATTAATTAATATTTATTATTAATTGAATAATTAATTAAAATCTGGTCGCCTGACTGTAAATTGAATTATTAAATATATTACACGTTTGTTTTTCTGGCCCAGGTACTGGCCCGCGGAAACAAGATACTCCGTTTTCCACTTTTCGCCCAATTTTTGGACACTTTTGAGATATTGCGAGATGAGTGGCTGAATTCATTACCTTAGTTTAGTACCTCTTCACCTTTATACTTTTTTAAACCAAGTTAAATATTATATATTATACACTAGCGACCCTATTGCGGCTTCGCCCGCTTTTACTACTGGATTATTCATATAATGTATGTTTGCAAAACACTTAAGATAATGTGAAAATTAATTAAACCCTAATGCAACCCGCATTTTCGTAGTTTCAATAAGGATTTTCCAATTGTTTTACACAGCAAGGATTTTTTAGTAGGTACCGTAATTTTAAATCTGTGCTACTAATCTTTTCAAGTACTTATTAAAATATATTTAAATGACTATTTTTAGATAGTTAAATGACTATTTTTAAACGGAAGAAATTATAAACAAAAACCTACCTACTAATAACTACTACAAAAAATATGAAACCAAATATATCGCGCTGAAATAATACATTCAACTCCAATTATCCAATACGTGCAAACGCATCTAAATCTTCGTTGCTATAAAGGCAGGCGGGTTTTTTTTTTGCTTGTGGTTAATGCTGAAGAGGGTATTCTGTCCCTGATGAAAAGCAAGCACTACGTGGCTGCCTGTGAGGAAAATTAAATAGAATGCATCGGCCGGGAATCGAACCCGGGCCGCCCGCGTGGCAGGCGAGCATTCTACCACTGAACCACCGATGCGTGTAAGGCAGGCGGGCGCGGCGGACGCATGGCGAGTGGCGAGCCGTTTCGCAGCAAGGATTTTTTGATATTGTAACAACTTCTAAAGTACTTATTAAAATGAAAAACAGTAAAAGACAGTTTTGATCTACATTAAATGGCCAACGTAACTAATATACTTATTTATATGCTGAGAGTAAGGGATAAGTGAAACTTGAGTCGATACAGCTGATGTGTCAACGGCGGGATGTGTCAACAATTAAATGCGTTTTTCTCTAAAACTATTCGCAATTTCGAAATAGTGTAAAAAGCAAATTTTATCTTCGTTTAACGTAGAAAATTAATAAAGTATTTTAAAGGATAAGGATTAATACCATTATGGAAAAATATCCCTCACAATAAAAAATATATTGAAATTATTATTTTTAGACAGAAATATGATCACTACACGTTATTCTTAAAAGATACGAATATGCTCTCGCGGACTTTTTTGTAGATCTTATTAAGAGGAACAATACTCCAGTACATTTTTTTCATGTAGTACTTACCATTAAAGCAGCGCATGCGCGAAAGTGTCTCAACGGGTAGGACTTTATACACATTTATCGTATTTATGTTAATTTACATAAGAATGTACAAATAATAAACTATATATAAACCTTCTACGAAAAACACTCGACTTAATGGTGAAGACCGCATCAAAATCCGTTGGGTGGTTTAGAAGAAGAAGAGTTAGAAAGTTCAGACAGACACAAAAAGCGACTTTGTTTTATAAGATATATAGGATACATGTAGTAAAATATTTTTTCCTTCAAATAGGTCCAAACCTGCAAACACTTAAGCATATATTTTGCTTCAAAAATAAATATGTAAAAAGTCTTTATTTTAAGCAGAGGTTATGTTTACAATGAAGACTAAATGATTGATGAGATACAAACTGTAATAAATTGTCCATACAATGATATGACAAATTCGTTCTGCTAATGTTTATTACGATTAATTGGTTATTTCTGTTCTGGTACTTTATTTTAAATTAATGTTAATAAGGTCCGAGGAAATTAAATATTTATTTAAATTTATATTTTATTTTCTTGGCTCTAATGTCAAGGCGAAGTGCGACGTTGAGTTTCGCCACTCAACACACAATGCCTCCAGAATTCGGCGGAAAGTGGGCAACGGAGTTTACTTACTTAACACTAGGTTCCCTCTGCCTACCTTGCTATGTGCGGGATACAGCGTGAAAAAAAAAGATAATTTTATCCAAATTTTGCGCTATCCAATTTATTTTAACTTTACATGAATTAAATAACACTGTTATGCAGTTTTATCTATATATATAAAATCGAAAGGTCACTCACTCATCAAGAAATCTCAGAAATTACATGTGCTAGGAATCTCAAATTTTGCATAGGAGTTATTTATTTATTTATTAGGAGTTATATATTATTTTATTAGGAGTTATTAAGGACGTAGGTGCTCGCTAAGACGGGTTGTTTTTGGGGTTGAAAGTTTGTATGAAACTTCGTTACTACAAATGCTAGGAGTGCAAACGTGCACGTTGTTTGTTCGATTCCCACACGGAGTAATTTATTAGACACTGAAATTTCTCAAAATTGGAGAAAAGGAAGTCTTAACACAAGGTTCACTTACTGTGCTTTAAATGGAATTCAGCATGAAAGTAAAAAAAAATGTTCGAAAATCATTAATTATTGCTATTCATCATGTAAGCGTATCTAAACCTAAGTCCTCTCAATAAATAGGTACTTGTATAATATGAATAGACTTTATCATTAATAATTCAAGAGGATTACGTTAATTAATTTAAATATTTTTATAAGAAAAAATACATCTTTAGATCTCGTAGTAATAATGATTATAATTATTAAGAAAAATATTTTTTACTTAGACATTTAATATAATTTGTAAAATTAATAGGTAATTGCCGCTTTTCCCCAATGATTTGAAAACTATCTAGTACAATACAGAAATTATATATTTAAAGACCACCGTGCTACAACGTCTAACGGTAAGCGTGATGGTTGTGGGTTCAATTCCACATTCCCACACTCCCCACGCCACGTTTTGTAATCTTAACTAATTTTTGAAATTTAAAGAAAAATTATTACAAAAGAGAAAAATTAAAACGAATATATATTATTTCAATCAATATAATTATTATATTGGGGAATAATCTTAAACATAATATTTACATATAAACTACAATTACATTTATACACAATCAACGTTTATAATCAATATGTCCGTGTCGCTGAAGCATTTCCACTGAGAGCGCGTGCGCGGGCGCAGTCCGGCGAGAGGATCGAGTCACGTGACTCAGTTGGGTAGTGGCTCGCGTCTCTATGCCTCGCGCCGAGGGCGCGCCGTGAGCGTGGCCGTTGTAGCGTAGGTTGTTCATCTGTTGTAGATAAATGTTCTGATTAGATACATCAATGGACTTACTATGTATCAGATATGAAAGGAAAAACGGACAATAGTTCTACAGTAGTATATTACTAAGTTCGAATCTTTAAAAGAATGCCGTTAGGCTTTCAATAAATATCATATTATACTCTTTAAGTAATGAGTGCATTAATACATTCACTTATCTACCCTAAACTAGTAGGGAAGTTAAAAAGTATTGCTATTTCGTCTATAAAGGTACGTAGGGGAGAGCGGGGCTAAAAGTTACCGAGGTAAGTTGTTCCGATGGAAATAATTTCGCGGAGAAAAGTGATAGGAATATTTAGTAAACATATAGTGAAATGCAATGTGATAGCGCACCCATGGCCAGCATATTGAACAATCCAGTGGCACCTGAAACCAATGGAATAGCACACGGGTGTCATTGGTGCACGATTGTAAATATTTTTGTATTTCATATTTTTGGTCTATCTCACAAATTTTAACGATTAGCCTCGAGTATGTTAGTGTTTTTTTTACATTATATTACCTACTATTTCGGAACACTATTTNATAACAAAAAAGTCTTACAAAGAATACCCCAAATTACTGTTTTAATTGCAAGTCTAGATATGTAAGTTGATTTTGATTATATTGTATAAATACTGAAATCAAGTATTCGTAGCAATATTTGAGGTTAAAAAAAAATCGGAACTTTTGGCCCCGCTCTCCCCTACTTCATAGAATCTACGAATGTATTTAAAAACAACTAATTTGGATTGAAAAATATAGCTACACTTGTTTTTACGAGTGTACGGGCCATGCCATCTCAAGAAGGTGGTGGACGACATTCAGGCTGTACAATCCAGCCTCAGCCAACTTCTGATATTACAAAAGTTTACGTGAAGCGTGGTAGAAGTGGCCGTCGAGCGTACGCCTCGTTTGCCTTTTGTGTAGTGCGGTACTTTGCCCTCCCCAGAATTTAACGGCCTGACCTTAAAAAGTCGGGGAAGTATTCTCCAGCACCAGAAGTGCTGGTACCCTCCTGAGGTATACTCAGTTATTTTACATTTTTTTAGCTTCACTTGTACACAAATAGAAGAGAAGGCAGAGGGACAATACGAGTATATCGTTTCCCACTTTCCACCAGATTTTCTAAAAGAATTTCTTTCACGTTGATTGGCGAATCTGAACGCCGCGTTTTGCCTTGTTACAATAGCGAAGAAACGAAAATATTAAACATTTCATTTCCTTGAATGTAAATTAAAACAACCTGTCGCACTCTTGTACTCCGTCACCACAACTAAGCTTAATTTACATGTTTTTTATAATCTAATAACATCCAAACCGAACTTTGAGCAAAATCCGGCCAAAAATAAAATAACGTTCCTTTGAAACGAAAATTCTCTCTCATTTCTTGAGTTAATAAAGTAGCCTATAAATTATAATTTAATTAAATCCAACTCACTTGTAAATAGCAACGCTTGTGCGGCTCGTGATAAAGTTCATAGTCACTCGAGGATCCGTCCGGCTTTTGAGTACAGCGCCACTGGAATAACATAGATTTGATTTTATTGTGTAATTAAATATGTTTATTACTTAGTTAAAAAAGCTGTTTCACGCTTCCCGCATCTAAGGACACTCCGCTTTCCACATTTCGTTAAATTTTGACTATATTGCGTGGCGAGTGTGTGCCATATTATCTGCTTTGATAATATGGTAAACGAAAATAATTGATTGCAATTGAACCCACAACCATTTAGAGTCAGATCCTGTATCGCTGCGTCATGTCGTGACGTATAATATATTTTATTAAATGTCACGCTGTGTCCCGCCCGTAGCAAGATAGAGGACCTGGGATACTACTGTTTAGACACCCCGTTTAACACTTTACCGTTTTAACGTTTAACACTCCCCTTCTGAGGAAGGGGAATTCTTTTTCTGCAAATTCTGGGGGCATTCTGTGTGCGCTTTGCTTCGTTACCAGGGCGAAGAAAAAAAATTAAAATATTTTTTTAACATCTTTAAGTGGAAATCGAACCAACAACCTACTGCGTTTAGCGTGCGACTGGCACGCTTGTGTCGTCTTGCGGCCTCTATCTTATTAGAGCAGGAAAAATAGAATAATTTATTCCCTCAATTGATAATCGACACCACCACTATCACGTTTACGGCCACATACGGTTCATATTTCAATTTAACAAGGCAATAAGCAATTAGGGATTGGACTTGACTTGTGAATTGTATTGGAATAACTTTATGTATATCAATTCTATGATACCAAACTTTAAAGGGAAATATTATTGTTATCTGAAACAACCAACATACCTACCAGGAATCTGATACAATTTAATTAATAATTTAGTTAGGTTTATTTGCTTTAGCTTTGTATATTTACATTTATGCGAAATAATCAAAATATACAAATTCAATGCACATAATACATTTATGTACCTATAGGGGCCAATCGTGGCGCAGGGACATGTGACTGAAAATGCGACTAGTTGTGGGTTCGATCCCACTCAAATAAAATATTTATTCTAATTTATATCTTAGTTTCTTCGGTCTAATGTCGGGGCAAAGATAGCTTAAATACCAAAACATAATACGGTTGTAAGGGAGTTTGCAGAATGTGAAGTACTTCATTGTAAGCTTACATAGGAATTAATAACTTCTTTGAGACTTTGCCTACTAAATACAAGACAAAGTCTAAATCTTGCATTTTGAAAACGTTTTTTCAAATACTGGTATTGTATGAAAACATGAAAACTTATTGACAGCAAATATGAGGAAGTTAGGCATAGTGAACGAGGGGAAATGGATACCATAGCATTTACCGTTCTCTCTTACTCTACGCTTTATGTCTAGGGATAAAGCGTAGAGTAAGAGAGAACTGTGCAGAATAAATAAACACAAACTACTCATCGTAGAGCAGTACGATAGCGTCGGACTGTAAACGCAGTTGCACAACTCCACTCGAATGAATAATCAGTAATAAAAATATTTTTATTTCTTCGCTCCGGTAGATCTACAAGATCTAGTAGATCTGTTGAGTTTCGATATTCAACAAATAATATCTCTAAAATTAGGCAGAAAGTGAGAAACGGAGTGTCTTCACACTTGGTTCACTCTATCGATTCGGCTATGAGGAAAATAACGTGAAACTATTTAAAAGTAACAAGAATTTAATTTTGTGTCTTTATTACTCTAAAGTCTCGACTAGTAATGTCTATTTAAATAAAATATTTATTTTAAATAATCTGACAAGCAGGAGAGTCAAAGGCGTATCAATTACGTTTTCAAAGGTCATATGAGTTTTTGTAAACATATTATGATTAATTAAATCTTTTATTTACTCTATTTTTATAAAATTATATTTAAGATCATTTCCAAAAATTTTGATAGAGGCTTTCATAATGGCAAATCGCCCAAATGTAAGCAATTTGATTATGGGTTCGATTCCCACTCAGGATAATGAATTAGTTACTTTATTTGGCTCTAGTAACAAGACAAAGCGTTACATAGAGTTCCGCCAATTAACACGCAGCGGGTTAGCGGGTTAGCAAAGAGTCTTGGAATTAGGTTCTCTCTGATTACTCTGCTACATGCGGGATACAGCGTGAAGCTGTATTGTTTTAATGCACGTGCAAAACAATTTTGTACATGGTGGAAAACAACGGTCTCTATAATGAACTTCTATTATTCTATCCATCCAATATCCGCAGTGCCGGACTCTTGGAACTCAATTATAAAGTGGCCAAGTATTGCGTTAGTTCGAGGTATTATTTTGAAACTAATTGTAGTTTTTCATTGCATTACTACAATAACTTTTATAAAAGTAGAGTAAGAAATATATGAAATTGATATATATTTGGAAAACTATAAGTGTTTTTATTTCCTTAGTGTTAGTTTGACACTTTAAAATAAAAGTCTTCTCCACAATTTACACGTAAAAGAATAACTAAAACAGTATATTTTTCTAACGTATAAATAAGTGTACTTTTGCACTAGGATGAAGTACTAAAAAAGAACCAGCTCTACAAAACAATGTTAAGAGTCTCGTGTAAAAAATATTTTCATTGCCTTGCTCTAGTGACGAGGCACAGAACGGCGTTATATTTCGCTACTCAATACGCAGTACCTCAATATTTCGGCGAAAATTGAGGAACGGAAGTTTGTTAATGAGGAACGAAATTTTAACTCTAGGTTTGGAAACCTAAAAGGTTTCCTCTGCCTGCCCTTCTTCGTGCGGGATACAGCGTGAAGCTACAAAAACGGATGATAATTAAGCAATTACAACAATATGATATGACAGATAATGGAGCCAGGATTTCAGATCTTTTGGTCCATTGGTCCATTAGAACTTTTCAGAAGTTACTAGTGAACCACTCAAGCTTAGACTCACATTTGTTTAATTTGTATCTTCGAGCGTATATTTTTTAACGAGTTTTTTTGAATTCTCTTTAAAACATACGACGTTATGATTAGATCTTATAGAGTGATCTATTCCAACACCCACGTACCGTGAACTTAGTTTGCTGGCACATCGCCCGTCCACACAGCAGTTTATGCAAAGAGCGCTGGAAGTTTCTGGTCATGAGGCAATACACTATAGGATTGACAGCTGAATTAGCGTGACCTGTGAATAAGAAAAAAAACATTAAATTTTCGTAGTAGTTCAGGGTTTGATTTCAAAGTAAGGGGGCGTTTATATTTGACATATTTAGTTAATATATTTTAAACAGTATATAGATAAGGTATTTGTAATGTCCGTGTGGCATATTGACGGCGTGTGACAGACTCTTCTTTTACACTTTTATTGTAGTATAGACAGATAGATGATACGCGCGAACGAAGTTGCAGGCACTGCTAGTTAATATATATATATGTACCTATGCAATAAATAAAAATATGAAAACATAAAAACGGTTCAACCCCACTTGAGGAGAGGCTTTTATTCTGTTTCTGCTCTGGTAACGAAATAAAGCGCGGCGTTGAGTTACACTTATTACGTAGCTAAACTCTTGATCATTAAGATACCTCTGCCTACTCTGAAACATATACAGCATGAAGATAAATATAAATAAAATATGTATTTAATGTGTTTTACGACATAAAAAAGGGTAAACCACGTAGACGGGGTCGCTTGAGTGGTTTTATTGCGATACCGATGTCGAATAGTAAACATGGCATCCTTATCCGTTCATGCGCGCTTGTTCAGAACATTTATAAGTGTTAAACTAAAATATAGGAATAAAATGGTTTTTTGTAGAACCCACTGTGGTATACTGGGTCGGACCGTACACGTAATTGAGAGTTTAATCTCATATCATAGGAATTATTATATTTTTAACTTCACGCTGTATGCCAAGCATATTATGACAGGGTAAGCTAGTTCTTGAGGCAATGTATGTTGAGAAGCGGAACTCAACGCTGCGCTCTGTCTTGTACCCAGAACGATAATATTTCACTCCTCCGAGTGGGAACTAAACTTACAACCGTCGCATAAGAGACATTTCTTTAATTCCCTAGTTCTGATACACGTAAGCCCTCCTCTTGAAACACTGTGTCTATTTGTAAAAGCCGTGCTAAAATTTGTAGCATAACATTTTGAAAGATATTTTTTTTAAAAAATGCAAAAAACGTTAAGCAAGCGGATAAGAATTAGACGTAGCTTACTAGAAAAACCTGTGGTTTACTGATCAGCACTCTTGGACTGATTCCAAGAAATCTAAGTGGATTTGAATCACGTGACGTTTATTTTTTTTAGAATTCTTTTTCTAAAAATATTTTTCTTTTCTTAGACTTGAAAATATTAAAAATATAGCTTGAAAGACTTCAGCATACATCCCTGTGATATGACTCTGTCTTGTACCATGTGTAAAGAAATCAAACACCTCGAGGCTTTTTATAGAACTTATATTTCTTCAAGGGCTAGTTAGTATTAGGCTTGTACAATATTTTTCCTGAATTACAGCACAATATTTTATTTCAAAGGACCAGTTTCCTCTTCAGCTCCAAGTCTCATAATGCACATCAGAATCGACCATATTAAGCGTCCCTTTTTCAATTGACAATTCGTATTAGGTTCTATGTATAAATTTTCAAATATATCTTTTAATTAAACAAACAGGTTGATTTACATTTTTCTATAACAAATTATCGTGAATATAAAAACTATTTATATAAAATCATTACATTCGGCCATCCGACTTCGTGCAATCTCCCGATGCACGACTACTCACAAAAACAGTTAAAATCAACAATGTATTATTATAAACTCATTACATTCGGTCGATTACAAATAATATATGTATTGATATTGCCGCAGCCTACTTGACATCACTAGTTTCAACAAATATACAACTAATTAAATCATTGCGTCTTGAGCTAGTACAAAATGCGCAATATATAATATTTTTTTAAGCTAGACAAAGAGGTAAAATTATAAATTGTATTAAAACTATAAATATAAAATCATTACATTCGGTCCATTACATAAATTTTTGGACTTAACTATTATCACTATTTTCAGCGGACGAAACGCTATTTAAAGTTCCACTTTTATTAGAACTACTATAATTGTCAGATGACTCAATATTTATCCACGGTCTGATACGATCTGCCGAAACAACACTTTCAAATTTTTTTTTACGTTTTGTAAAACCAGGTATTTCACTGATTCTATACCTATCGTTACCTAAAACTTGAGCAACTTTATAAGGTCCTATAAACTTTGACATAAGTTTCGTGCTTTTGCCTTTGTTATAAAAATTAGTTCTAGTTATTTTTACAAGATCGCCTTCTTTATAAATAGTAGCAGGAGTTCTACCAATGTCGTAGTTCATTTTTTGTTTATTTTGGCTTAATTGGATGTTGGAACTTACTTCATTTCTAATATCCCGTAAAGTTTCTACTGGAGATTCAGTACCAACATCCATTTTATTACTTAAACTATCCCTAAATCTCACACCGAACATTGCTTCCGCAGCAGTTTTTCGAGTAGACGAATTAATTGTATTGTTTATTCCCCATTGTACCTTGCCAAGAAACGTGTCCCATTTACGCTCATCACTATCGATGTTATGTTTAGCAAGTGAATTTAAAATAGTTTGATTATATCTTTCGGCTTGACCGTTCGCTCTAGGACATGCTACCGCATTCAAAATATGTTTAATACCGTGACTACTACAAAAGTTCTCAAAGCTGTGAGATGTGAACGATGAGCCGCGATCTGAAATAATTCGACAAGGCAAGCCAAAGTCAAGAAAAATACTCTGAAGAGCTCTTACAGTACTATTTGTTTTAGTATTTTTTACTGCTCTAATGAATACATATTTAGTGAAACCATCGACAATAGTTAAGATATAAGTGTTCCCAGACGTACTTTTTACAAACGGCCCTAAATGATCAATGTGTATGGTATGAAATGGAACACTTATCTTTTCAATTGGATGCAAAAGTCCTCTTTTATGCGTTTTATCATTATTATTATATGCACATTGAATACAAGCCTTAACATATTTTTCTACAAAGCGTCGCAATTTCGGGAACCAGAACACTTTTTGAATTCTCTCAGTAGTTTTAGTAATACCTAAGTGACCAACATCGTCATGATTTGCCCGACATATCTGCCAGCGTGCATCTCTAGGAACAACTAAACAGTAACTTTCTCCTACCTTTCTATAGACCTTGTGATTTTTTAAAATATAATTTTTTTTTATATCTCTAGCCTCGCTATCTGTTTCGGGATTCAATATTTTTATAATACGTGAAATGTCAGGATCAGTCATTTGCAATGACAACAACCAATTACTTGTCTCAATATTGTATACTAATAGAGTAGAATTATCGTCATGATCAACGGATAATGTCGTATTACGGCTTAAGGCGTCTACGTGGGCCATGCGAGTCCCAGGTCGATATTCAATCGTGAACGAAAATTCGCTAATTTGTAACCACCATCTTGCGATACGGGGTACAAGATCACGTTTAGTTAGGGTAGTTCTAAGCGCATTGCAATCGGTTACTATTTTAAACTGTAGTCCCAATAGATAGACTCTAAATTTTTTTAACGAGCTAACAATAGCCAAAGTCTCGAGTTCGTAAGAATGTAAGTGTCGTTCTTCTTGAGTAGTCTGTCTACTGAAGTACGCAACAGGTTTTAAACCTTGAAGAGTCTCATTTTGCCATTGCATTAAAATTCCCCCTACGCCTAAAGCACTGGCGTCGGTGTGCAATTCAGTCTTAAATTTAGGGTTATACAGAGCTAACGTGGGCCTAGTTATCAAACAATTTTTCAGCAAGATAAATGATCGTGATTCAACCTCTGTCCATTTAAAAACAATTCCTTTTTTTAATAAAGTAGTCAATGGTCTAGCAATTTCACCGAAACCTTTAATGAATTTTCTGAAATAACTAGCCAGTCCAAGCAATTGGCGGACCTCATGTACATTTCGCGGAATCGGAAAGTCTTTTACTGCAAGAATTTTGTTTTCATTAGGTCTGACACCGTCAACTGAAATCTCATATCCAAGATAATTAATAGAGCTATCGAAAAAATGACACTTAGAAAGTTTAAGGGTAAGCCCGTTCTTTCGCAAAATTTTTAAAATGTCTTCAAGTCTACTGAACCCCTGTTCAACATTAGTAGATGGAATAAGAATATCATCTAAATAGGCCATTGCTGACTCGTTACGGTTTGATCCTAACATATTATTCATGGCCCTCTGAAACACCGCTGGGGCGTTGGTCAACCCAAAAGGCATTCTTTTAAATTCGTAGTGACCGTCAGGCGTCACGAACGCAGTTAGTGGCTGACTATCTTTTGCTACAGGTATTTGATAGTAGCCTGAAGCAAGGTCCAAGGTAGTAAAGTATTTGTAACCGCTGAGATTAGTCAATTGATCTTCGATTAGAGGTAACGGGAAACGATCTTTTTTCGTTTTATTATTTAAAGCGCGATAATCTACACAGAGCCGACTTTCTCCTGTTTTCTTTTTAACAATTAAAATGGGACTGGCGTAATTAGAATGTGATTGTTGTATAATATCATTGCTTAGTAAGTCATCAATAATCTCTTTTACTTGTTCCCTTTCAGAGTGAGACAAGCGATAAGGACGATATATTACAGGTCTGTCATCTAATAACGATATCTTAATTTCAGCCGCGTCCGTACAACCTATTTCACTTAAAGTCAGCGCAAAACAGTCACGGTATAACTGTAATAAATTATAGAGCCTTTCTGAAGTTTTAATATCCACGTCAGGACCTACTACAATTTCTGATTGTCTTAAAGGTTCCAAGGCTGTAACGTCTTTAAATATTTTATTAGTAGAAACGATGGGACTCTCAGTAAATAACATAGTCCTGGCTAATAACGAATCAGCGGCTAGCGCTAAATTATTTCCCGAAAGATTGACAATATTTAAATAACACTTGCCATTACAAACGCGATATACGCCTTGATGTAGGTAATATTCTTTTCCCGGTTGATTACTAATGTGTCCTTCAACATACACATCTCCGGAGAAAACACAATCGGATGTTTTAACTTCAACAAGCCCTGATGCCGGAACATTTGTACTATTAGAAACAAATAATTTAAGGCTATTTCCCAAACTCAAATTAACATCCGACTTTGGGCTTTTGTAAAAGAAGAGCGTATTGCTATCTTTGAAAACAGTCACTGAATCTAATTCTGTAAAATTTTGCCCTATAAGCAAAGCGGTCTGCATTAAATCATTATCAACTACAAGTACTTCGATTGAAGTCTCGATTTCGTCCAATTTTAAATTTACTAAACTCTTAAAAATTGGGGTGACTAACGAATTCCCGAACCCTTTAATTACCGGCAATTTGGAAAAATCCTTTTGTAAATTTAAATATTTGGCATCCGCCTCTCGTATTAAACTACATTCGCTACCAAAATCTATATATGCTGTCACTTTATTTTCATTTACATCTACTTCTTTTATATATTTGTCGTTATTATCATTTGTAGTGGCAATTGTCAAAATTTTTTTCTCGACAGAATTAGATTCTGTATATTTTATTAACGGACTAAATTTACATAATTCATTATCATGACCTATTCTATGACACTTACGACACTGTGTGAGGGGCTTACTACACTGGTAATAAAAGTGCCCCTTATTTCGGCAATTAAAGCATGTAATAACGCTTTCACCCGATTTAGTTACTACGTTGCTTGATCGTATCGGAATCGATCTACGTGACGTACTTTCAATTAGACTACGTTGGGAGCTAAGAAAAATCAACAAGTCTTCTGGTTCTTGACAATTTAGTACTTGAGCACCATTTCTTATAGATTTATCGAGTATTCCAAGAATAATACAATCAGTGGCCTTTTTAGCTTTAATTTCGCATCTATTTAAAAGAGACAATTTGTCATAAAAATATTCACGTAAACTTTCATTATATCGCGTAGTACGAGCTAACATCTCTTCGAGAAGCATACCATAATTTTGTTCATTAGGAAACGCTTTTTTTAATTTTAGTTGCCATTCTGTCCAAGAGAATACTACGGTAGGGAGTGATTCAAACCATTTCCTAGCAAGACCTGTTAATTTCAAGAGAGCATAATGTGTGGTGTGCTTTTCGTCCCAGTTGTATATATCCGCACATTCGTTTACCTTTTTAAGCCAACTGTGAATATTTTGAAATTTACTAGAAGGGTCGAACTCTGGGATTACGTTAAAATGTGTACTAATGCTAGAACTATGACTATTATTCTTATCTTTATTACATGAATTTATAAATTTTAACATTTCCTTTGAATACCACTTAGGAACTCCTTTGTGAATCTTGCGTCGCCGAAGTATTTTACCGTTGGACGAATCACTATCTGAATCCGAAGACCTTGACGACTCCCGCCGTCGAGAAGAATTTTTCCTATGTTTTGTATTTCTTATAAATTTTCTTTTTCGTTTCTCCTTGCCCTCAGTTCGCTGGGTAGGTAATTCCTCTTCTAGAGTGTATTCACCGTTTGACTCCATATCCCTCAAATACACACAATAATGTTATTAAGACTGAATAAAATCAAATAAATTCTAACTGTCAATTCACAGAACTGTACTTAAAATCTTACAAAATATTTTTTTAAAAAAAAAATGTCAAAATGTCAACAAATAAATCAAAAGTCCAAATATCAAAGATACAAAAATTTGTCTCAGAATGAGGCTCCATTTCCTTCAAATAAATGCAACAAATGTCATTTGTACCGGACGGGCGGAACTCAAGTGAATGAGCCGCTGACGCCCTGCACACTATAGGTTCTAGATCATGGGAACACGGAGTATGCTGAGACCCCAAGACGTTCTTGTGAGTCGTTCTTGTGAGACGTTCTTGTGAGTCGTTCTTGTGAG
>JAKRZM010000867.1:193227-203261 GCA_036379175.1 Heliconius cydno galanthus
ATTTTTGTACTTGTATATTTGATTCCTACTAGAAGAATAATAATTTTTAACTATTAGTTATTTTGTATATTTTTATCTAGATTAAAATTAAAAGTATATGTCTACAATTTGAATAGAAAAATTGATAATAAGAAAAGTTGTAATCAGATTAAGTAGTGATTTGTAATATTACACTTTTATTTTATTTGATAATTTATTTTAGCTTCACTATATCCCGCCTATAGCAATAATTATAATTGGGTTTTGTTTTTTGCTAAAAATACATTTATATTTTTCGCCAAGAAATTCCAGTTTGTTTTATTTTGAAACTTGTAATAAAAGGCCTGACTTTCTTCACCACCATATCAACGATACCCATACACAAAATATTCTTCATTCAATTATGGCATTACAAGTACTTTTGAATCAGTAGGTTGCATAGAAATATCAATCCTACAGTAAGCTACCAGTGGCCCAGAAAGCAGTACTGCTGAGAAGAGCCGGCAAAAAATCAACAGCTGCTCTTTCTAAAATATAATTAACTTTAGATATTAAAGATACGTGTTTAAACTTTACCAAAAGCATTTATCTTTTCCAAAGCTCGCGTGACTGTAGATATAAATATGTTATTAGCTACTCGTCAATAGTTCACAACAAAGTGCGACGAGACAGCGAAACAAGATTGATCTATTAAAAAAACAATTAAATATGTCCGACAGTACTCAGTTGTAGTTGGCAGCTTGTTAATGACTTCTTCTCTATTCTTTTAAATGGTAAAACATTGAACTACAAGAAATATTGTTTGAATGTTAAAAGTTGATTAACTTTCTTTTCATTTCCTAATTTTGCTAAAAAGAACACAGCATGGCTCTTCGCCCTTTCGCCTTTTGAAAATTGGACGAAAATTAGAGAACGGAGTGTCTTAACACTTATTTTTTGCTTTATGGTGTACCTCCACTAGGTACACCATAAAGGTGCTAAATAAATAATTAACCTAATATTACATAGACACTCCTTCACTTTCTGCCCGGATTTGGATTTGGTGAAAATTATCAAAAATAATTTACTTTTCCCAGTATGAATTACTTACTTACTTGGCTATAGTCTAAAATAGAATATTAAAATAAATATTCTATAAATTTGAATAAGTTAAGCGTGCTATCTAAAAGAAGTAGGCAATAACAGCTTCATATCCTGCAATTATTAAAGATAGTCCTACAATTAAAAAAGACAGTATAAACAAACAATAAGCTCAAGTTGGTCGCGAAAACGAAATAGCTTCATATTTGAGAAAACTACAATAATTTTTAATGTTACCAATTTATTTTATTAAGAAAATAATATCTTTTGTTGAGGCCAATCTTGTGGCAGGGGCACAAGCTTACGACTGTAAATGTTACAGGTTGAGGATTCGATTCCCACTTGAAATTGAATATTGAATATATTTATTTTCTCGTTCTGGTAACGCGACAAAAAGCGGCGTAGAGTTCCGTCACTTAAAATGTAATGCACCTAGAATTTGGCAAAAAGCTTAGAATGGAAATGATTAGCCATGGATAACCGAGTGTTAATATACTCTGCTCATTTTTTCCCCCAATCCTAAATATAATTTATTACAAAGTAAACCTACCGCCGCTCTTTGTTACCGAAGTTAAGGAAAATTGAAAATAAATTTATTTCCTTAATTATTATGTTTTGTGCTATATCCCGCATATAGCAGGGTAGGCAGAGGGATCCTGGAATGTAGTGTTATGGTACTACGTTCCTAATAAGTCACTTCCGTTCTCTACTTTCTGAGGAAATTAAAATATTAAATATTTAATTTTCCTCGAGTCGAACTCTAAAAACAACAAAAAATTAATACTTACCAACAAACAAAGCGTACGGTAGGTACATGCTCAAATCCTTAGGATTGACCGCGTTGATGTCTAGAAGGAGCTGCATTATGTTGTACGGCATCCAGCAAAGTGCGAATAGAACAGCTAGGAGAAGTAGTATCCATGCCACTCTTTTTCTCTCTTTCATTAGTCTTAGACCCTAGAACAAAAATATGTAAAACTGTAATTGGTTCGTTACTTATAATTATTTGTATTATTGCAGCGTTGAGTGCAGCATTTTGTAAGAGTTGTAAGTTCAATCTCCACGAGAAGGAATGGTTATTTCTTTTTAGCTCTGGTAAGAAGACAAAGCCAGGCGTTGAGTTTAGTCTCAACACGCAATGTCTCGAAACTGGAGCGGGGAGTAGTTAACAGCCTGTTTTAGGACTACGTTTTCTCGGCCTATTTCTCTACATGTAAGAAGAAAACGTGAAACCAGAAGAGAAAAGTTCGTTATAATTTTTATATTAAAAAAACCGAGTAAGTGCGAGTTGAACTCTCCCACAGAGGCTTCTCTACCAATTACAAAATTGTGGGTCAACGAATAGTACTTATAAAAGTTAACAAATATACACACATATAATGATAAACACATTATCCTCTTTTGCGTCGCGCAGTCATTTAAAAAAGACTTTAAGAACATAAGACGACGAAAAGTGGCAGTGAATATTAAAAACACTTAAACAAAAGCTTCTTATAAACAAATAAAGAATCGACATTTGTTAGTATTTTCTATTTTAAGTTATAACTACTATCTAAGTCAGTGGGGGTCTCGCTACTACCCATCACTAATCATAGTTAAGCTCTTAAGTAACTTTTAGACTGAAATATTGGTTGAAATGTATTATTTACATAATGCTATTATTATTAAAATTATAGTAATTTGGGAAATGGAATGTTTTAACATTAGTCTGCCTTCGACTACCCTGCGGGATCTGTGTGCGTTTTATATACGGGTACAGCGTAAAGCCATAAAAAATATTTATCTAACTTCATGCCATAAAAGAGTATGTAAGAAACTATATAATAAGAGTATATAGTGTTAGTGCAAGACGCGCTATTCATCACGGTAATATTAGGATATACTAATTAAAAAAATATTTATACATATAGCAGGGTAGACAGAGTAGCGAACTTGAATCCGCGCCGTTTGGTAACGTCCAAGCGTCCTAATCGCTAAGTCATACATACGTTCTCATCAAACTGCGTTGACCCTTATATAAAAAGCCAGAGCGCTTGGACGGTTTCCAAGAGGCGCGGGTTTAAATTCTACTACGTTGAAATTTTTATACGTTTTCTAAAAAGTATTTTCATTTCCTAAGTGGGGAATAACTTGTTAAAAATTACGTTTTACCAATTAACTAACTTTTAATGTGGTTTCGCCTCCACCATCAAACATTCTAAGTGCTAGAGGCAACTCTGAATGTGGCCAAAGTCACCTCCCACAGTCAATATTGATAAAATGCAAAGGGGCGTAACATAACCTAAATAGTTGCAAGACAATTCAGGTTAAGCTATATGTAATATATTTTTTCAAGTATCCGGTATCCAGTTCCTGATAGTTTAGCACGTTTAACTAAAAAATATATTATATTAAGTTAATAGTATCATATTTTCGCGTAATAATATTTTTCGTAAAACAATTTAAATTTGGCTTGAATTTCATAAAATTTTAAGTTAAACATTAACAACATATTCTCAAAGGCTGTACCTGTTGCATGCTGACGTTTCCCTCGTCGATATCGAAGGGCGGCCGCACGGAGCACAACGTCCTCCCCATACACGCGTATGACAGGATCGTTATTGAACCTGGGAAACGTAAAATCCATCAATAAAACAGTAATTATATGGAGACGTATGCTTTCTTTTATAAAATGTGCTGTTTTATTTTAATCTGGATATAAAACTCAAGCGTTAAATTTAAGTCATGTGGATGATTGACGTAGAGGAGCACTAGTTCGTAAGTTACCAGGTTCCCTCTGCTTACCCTGCTATGTGATACAGTGTGAAGTCAAAAAATAGTTAGAAATTGTCAGAAAATATGTCATACAAAATCCGCCACCAGAGCAGAAAATGGAGCACGCCTTTATATCTTATTTCTGTCACATAAAAAAAAATAAAACATGAAGCTACACAAAATCGTACAATAGTAAAACCCCGAGTCAATAATATAATAGCCTGGAGTTAGGAATCGAAGAACATTTTCCTTCCTTTTTATCGTTTTAAGAACAGTTTTTTAAAAGCGATCTTACAACTCTAAAAGCTGTTTGTTAAAGTAAAACGCTCGTTATCAGCTAATTGAAGTATTTACCGTTTAGTTTGCTGAATTGTTAAAAATTAATTGAATAAAAAGTCTAATATAAATTTTGTAAATTTACAACTTAAAGTAACTGTTACGTTATAGCCAAAATCTTTATTTACATGAAAAATCGAAAATCCTGGAAACCTAGGGTAAAACTATGTTTACACTAGGTTCCCAGGTTCTCTCTACTTGCTTTACTATGTGCGGGATGCACCGTCAGGCTAAAAAAACTTACCAGGTATTGCATAAACTAAAGTGAAACTAAATGTGCCAAACTGCTTCCGCGTCTCTTGGCTCGGCCACTCCTCCGTACAAAAATGTACATCTCTTGTTTCTATCTAAAATAGAAATAAATTTGTTGTTAAAATTATAAGGACATTTAGAATAATATTATTAGGTTATCGTGGCGTAGTAGGATGATCTTAAGTACGTACAATCAGATATCTAAAATATTTTTTTAGATAAAGCAAAAATATCTTCCATACCAACATCTTTTAGAAGTGCAAGTTTCTGAGTTTATTAAAAAAATCTACTTTAATATTATTTTAGAAATTTAAAAAATTGTCAGATACATTCCAAAGACGGGGCGCGTCGTTGAGTTCCGGCTCTCAATACGCAATATCTCGTGAATATATACGAGTACTACTTCCGAGACACTCCGATAGCATCTATGTATAGTTACAAGTTGTTTCTGTAAGCATTGACAGGTTGTACTATTGACAGGTATGATTTATTAAGAATCGTTTTCTTTTGTCATGTTCTTTTATCTTTCCTTTTTACGTATTACAATGCTCATTAGAAAAAAATATAAAGATATTTATTCGTGTTTTCTTTTTTGTTTTTAATAAATAAATGAAAAAATAAGTTGCATACTTTATCTTACATATTTTAAGATTGTAGATAGACGTTGCGTATTAAGTAGCGGAACTGAACGTCGCGTTTTGTCATCTTGCCGGAAAGGGAAAATGAAAATTATTCGTATCTTCGATTGGAATTCGAACCCTCAATCGTTGCATTTAGAGTAAATCGCTGTGTAACCGCTATACAACATCCCCAATATTATTGTTTTACGTGAAAAACGAACGTACAAGCACTTCGAAATCCATACAGTCAAATTATTTATAATTACACCAGTGAAATGCTAGTAAAGTGTCTTACTAGCCTTACTTAGTCTGAGCCTAGCCTTACTAACATTTTAGAGTTACAAAAACTATTGAGACGGATTTTACCACTAATTGGAAGTTTCTAAACTTACAAAAGTTCTTCTTGTAAAGTGTATACTAAATTTCATTTGAATTTCTATCAAATGATTTAAATTCAACTAAATTAGTAGTTCATGTTATGCCTTAACAAACAAACTGAATGAGCTGTTTGAACTAATACATTAGTTAGTAGTAACTGATGTTTTTGAGTAACTTACTTAACTTGTAAAAACAAAAATATATAATTTGACAATATTTGTATTTATGTATGAAGTGTTATATTGTTTGAATAAATTAATATAATATTTGAGTATGATCGTCTATTTGGCGTATATGGTGTTGAATTTCATAAAATTATGTATATTTTTAAATTAATTTCGTAAAATTGTTTTATATATTTTTGATTTAAATGTGATATATTTCAAATTGACAACATTAACATTCTTTTTAAATATCGTAATCAAAGTTTTACATTCTTTTGTAGTGTTTATACTATTTACAGAAAAGTACAGTTAACATGTAAAATGTATAAATGTGATCGTATGTATGGTAAGTGTCATATCTCCATATTAGTTTGTTACACGCCTGCACGTACTCACGATATTTCTTTTTGTTTTGAAATACTCAGATTTTTTTGTAACTTATATAAATATATAAATAATATTTCAAAAAGTCAGAAAATATAATGAGACAAAAAAATTGTGTGTTGCTATTAAAAGCAATACAATTATCTAAAAAATAAGTGCAACTTTTCCATGCTTCTCGGGTTAGATAGACCTTTTGAGGCCGAGTCTATAAGGCCTACAAAAGGAAAACGGTGAGAAACTGAAAACGAAGTATTGTATAAATTAAAAAAATACGCACAGATATGTTCATATGTGTTTTAGATATAATAGGTACAGTTTCCTTCCTCACTGATGCTACAATAAGTAGTGGTATGAAGATGAGTAAAGCTGCTATCCATAGCAAGGCCAGGAGCATCAACGCCTGTCTCCTTCCCGGCGGTCGTAGTCGAGGTTCAGGAGCTATGGAGAGCCACCGATCGACTGACATCGCGGTCAGTGTGAATACACTTGCAGCTACTGCTACACCTATAAATGAAAGTAAGTTTTAGAACGTGTGGAAATGGTTGTAGGATGCAGGTGCATGGTTGTATTCTATCGCATTTTTTTCTTAAATGTTTGAGATATTGCAAATTTATCTATCAGAAAAAGGGGAAATGAAAATAAATTAAATATATTCATTATCCCGAGTGAGGGTCGAAACCACAACCGTCGCGTTTACAGTCAGTCGCTGCCCAATATTATAAACAAATTTCCTCAAATTTATCACTTTAATCCATCCAACGTACGAGAAGTTTAAAAACAACCTTGAATATTATCATATATTGGATATTTCCCAATATTTTTTAACTGTAATATGTTGTAAGTAACATATATTTTATTTTCACATATCGCTATATCTATTTTCGTTCGTATCAAATGGCAAAGCCCAACACTGCACTTAGCTTCAGTCCCACTGTAATTATATACCTACCACTATAAAAGGCTTCAAAGGCTGTAATTACTAATTAATTGAAAGCTCATTTCCTCTGTCGATGCAGAGAAGACAAGTACATACATATGTAGGTTAATTTATCAAACGGCAATACGGCAGAGTGAATCTCTCGTCAGCATTATTTCCAAGTCATCAAATCAAGAACATATTCATACTGAGTAATGTTTCGACTGAGTAAAAGGATGTGACGGTGGAATAAAATTATCTTTCAGCATAATGACTGCATGCAGTGGGGTGAGCAAAGGTTAAGACATTCCGTTAATCCTTTTCCATGTTGAAATGCTTTGTCTTGTTATTTTACGAACAAAATGAAATAAATCACTCCCCCAAATTGGAATTGAAACCACATCGTTTACACTCAGATTTTGTGCCGATGAGCCACGATGGAATTTAATTGGAAGGAAATGATTTTTACTAGACCATACGCTCACCAACATCCTATGCCTCCAGAATTCGGCGGAAAGTGAGGAACGGAAGGGTCTTAATGGGTAAAGAGTAATTAAGCACTAGGGTCCTAAATTCGTTCTGCCTAAAAATAACTATTAGATATTTGAAAAATAACTATTGAGAGTAGACTTTTATAAAGTTCCGTTCCTCTAAAGTTAAAAAAGAGACTTCTTACAGGATCACCTTTTAATCCGTCAGTCAAAATCATTTATCATGAAATCCCGTAGACGTGTCAGTGACATGTGAAATAAATATCAAATATTCAGGTCTTCGGTCTCTTGAGGCACAGAAATCAAATGTCTAAATCAATACAAAACGTGCAGAATGAAATTCGCCGTGTAATCAAAAAACGATAGAGTACTTCTCGTGGACCTATTGTTATGAAATGTAGCACAAAGTGAGAACTTACAATACACATAAAGGCGGAAATCGGAAAAGGGAACATTTATTGGTATTTCATAGAAAAAACATTACTACTGCTTATATTCGTGGTGCATTTTATACAAAACNCAGTTGTACTTCCTGTTGACCTACAATCACGAAATTATTACGAAAATCCGCCTCGCACTTCACAGATTTTTAAAACGTACTTAAATTACAAAATATGAATAATTTGTATCACCTTTTCATTTAGTCTCGCTGCCTAAGTTTTTCAGGCTTGTTTGTTTATTTAAAATTTACTTCATGAAAAGAAAAAATAGTGTTGCTCTTCAAAATCTCATAAAATCAAACCATGACAGTACTCAAGAATACTATAATAGAATTTAAGTGTTCCTACAGATTTAATCTCAAGTGTATACACAATACGAAAGTACTCAAAACTTTTCGACTAACAAAGTCGAGAGTATCGCTTAAATGAAACGCTTTCACATTTTCCCATTTTCCATACTTTATCTTTAAGAGAAAGTTGAATTGAATTTAATTTTAATTTTATACAGTAATGTATTTAGAAACAAACTGTAAGTTTAGTAAGTTTGGTTTATGGTATAAAAAGAAAATGAAAGAAACTCTATTTTTACTATAGGCATTATTTTTATAGCAACAAGCCAGTTACTCCGCTCAACACGCAATTGATCTAGAACTATTATTCGACCCTAAGTGTCTTCATGGTAAGAGAGTGTCTTAACATACCCAGGGTACCCTCTGCCTACACTGCTACGTGCAGGATACAGCGTAAAGCTAAAAAATACTCTCATTTCTTTCTACCATTTATTTTGATCTTTTGCTGGACTTCATTTAAATGATATCATATAAAATGTAAATTCATGTACGTCCGTACGCGTTCTGTGTAGAATCACGCGCTTCGTCTCTCATTAATTTATATGCAACAAACAAAAGCAATTAATTATTATTTTTATCTTACCAATATAATCTCGCATATAACAAGACACGTAGATAGAATATCCTTTTAAAAGTAATTATTATATTTTTTCAACTTAACGCTTTTCTCGTGTAGCGGTGATAGGCAGAGAAAGCCTCGTGTCAAGACACTCCGTTCTCTAGTTTCTGTCCGAGTTCAAGAAAATATAAGTGAAATTCCAACATACATCCGTTCCCGACCTACCTACAAATTCTTCAGGCATTGCATATCGATTGTCAAAATTCAACGCCACATTTTGCCTCGTTGCGAATGTGAGGAAATTAAAATAAAATATTTCATTCTTTTTAGTGGCATAACTGGTGGCCGGTGACTAAACGCAGCGTTGAGCTCCGCTACGCTGGAATGACTGAATGTTTTAAGACTAGGTTTCTCTTCCTACCCTCCTGAATGTAGGATATTAAATACTAAATACTAAATATTCCCACCTTGTATGTAATTAACAATCTTGCATACAGTTTCTCCATAGAACCAAACTAAAGTGATAGCTTTGCTGAGCTGTATAGGCATGCATATGCCCGTCACTAAGAGGTCCGCCACTGACAGGTTCACCAGGAAGATATTGGTTACACTGTGAACAAGAATGTACAATTTTACATTTTTTAGAAAACGTATAAAAAATAATTACACCAAATTATCCTTGAAGTGTATCCTTTCAAATAAAAAAAGAATGATCAAAATCGGTTGGCGCGACATTGAGTTATTCGTCTATTTGTCGCGCACATACCTAATGCAAATTTAAGACTTATGTGATTTTCTCGTAGATACCATTGTCAGACATGGACAAAAAAAATGGGACCACGGGATCTTTCAAATAAAAAAAAATATGAAATTGATAACCTCCTTTTCTTACAGAAGTCGGTTAAAAAATTTAACGTAGCGGGATTTGAACCCGCGCCTCTTGGGCCTTTAATTTTACTAAAAAGTTTATGGGGTCCTTAGAAATTGCGAGGTAGAGTTCTCCCATGAGAGAGCTTTAACTATGCTAAATAATTATAGTTGAAGTGGTTTTGAGACTCATACGAACCAAGCTTTCAAATAATTATAAATATTGGCTTATACGTTATATAATACGTTAATTATTTCAGATTGTGTTAGGCTGTAGATAGATTCTATATATACTAGGCATAGGCATACTCACAAAATGTGTGCCTATGCCCAGTAATTTAAAAAACAGGCAAAGCTACTTATCCATACCTATTTATTATTATAAATTCGAAAGTAACTCTGTCTGTCTGTCTTTTACGCAATCAGGGCCAAACCGCTAATTTAATTGTGATAAAATACTCATA
>JAKRZM010000867.1:209318-305134 GCA_036379175.1 Heliconius cydno galanthus
GCATAGACGTCACTAGGACGTAGTCATGGAGACAGAAATTAATAATAACATAGTTCACGCGGGTGAAACCGCGAGCGGGCCTCTAGTATTAAATATGCAAAGCAACCTTTCACCACTCAGTACGCAACACTTTCAGAATTCTGCGAGAACTGGAGAACGGACGTGTCTTAATGAGATCGAAGTATTTCAACACTAAGCTCCCAGATTCCCTTTGCCGTTATCAGTTTGAAAAACAATTAAATTTAGCATTTAATATATACTAACTGCAGAATATATACTATTAAATATTAAATAATATAATGTAATATCATTTGCAAGTACACGATCTCTTTAGCTCTAGCATTGTTCAAGTCTGACGCTACTATCAAAGAGGTCGGTGTCGACACAGCTTATTTCTGTATTGTGTTACCCGAGCTAATTAACGCTTGCATCTCTCGTAATAAAATGATTACTAGCATCTTGTCAACGTGATATTCTACAAAAATAGTTTTACTAAAATAATTAAATAGAAAATTAAAAGACTTAGATATTTTTTTACAAAAACATGCGCGAACAAAAGTTTGTTTGCTTACAACCAACGTGCGTTAAAGATGAAGAGAGACGCGCTTTTTGAATCGTTGTCTCGTTGCCAGAGCAAGAAAATTACAATATTAAATATTTAATTTCCTTCAGTAAAAATTAGATTCACAATTACGGCACGACGGGCTTCTGAAATAAATTTTATCATTTATTCTTGTTTTATTACCAGAAATTGATTTAAAGGAACATGTAGTTAGTCTAAGTTTCAAGTTTACTCTCAGAATACTAATAAAACTTTGCTTTGTAATATAAAATATCAAAGATCCAATATATTCCTGTAAAAGTTATTAACGTAGAGTATAATCAGTTTATTTCGTAGAATCAGGTGAATCTCTTTAGTATCAAAGGGCCTCTATAGTTTCAAGTATCAAGGCAGCTTATTTTATTATAATATATGTAATATTTACTTTAGAGAGGCAGAGACAGAGGGAACCCAGTGTTAAGACACCCGTTCCTCACTTTACGCTGAACTCTGGAGTCATTGCGTATTGAGTGGCGGAACTCAACGCCGCGCTCTGCCTCGACACCAGAGCGAATAAATGGAAATACAAATTTAAATAAATATTTCATCTCCTGGTCCAAGGTCTGGTCTCAAGATGGCGTATTGATTATTTAATATTTATGCTAATTTATAATGTGTTTGATTTTGGCGTTGAGGTACCCTATAATGAGGCGAAAAATTGAGATTGTATTGTCACTGGCTAAATATATTAAATAGACAATTCCCATTGTAATAATTTTTAATTGAAAATAGTGACAGACAGATACAGAATTGGGCAGAAAATGTGGAACTGTACTTCGTCCCGATTTTCCGTTTTATATTAAAATTAATTCATTTAACGGAGTAAGTATTGCACTGCTTAGCAATAAGTTTCCTCTACCTACCCTGCTGTATGCGGGATACAGCGGGAAGCTGTATAATTTTTTTAGAATAGACTTCTAAAGAACTAACTAAGCAATAGTTACAGTTCAATATTCTTAGTTTGGGAAATCTTAGACAAAATGTAGGAAAATGAAATAAGTGGACAAACTATCTCTACCTACTGTATATAACACGGGATGCACGTTACATATAGTTATAGTTCATATAGCAGGATAGGCTGAGGAAATGTTGTGTTAACACACTCCGTTCTCATTAAAATAGTTAACACCACTGAACTTTGGAGAGATTTCGTGTTGAGTGGCGAAACTCAACGCTACGCTTTGTCTCGTTACCAGGGCGGGATTTGAAAATATTAAATGTTTTAAATCCACAACCTGTCCCATTTATATTATTTATATATACCTCTGCCTACCCTTCTATGTGCAAAAAACAGAGTGAAGCTTAGAAAAATTATAAAAAAAAAAATTTGGATATTAAATAATTAAAACATTTCTCAAACGTAGATTTGAACTGACGACCACCACATTTGGCTTGGCTTAGTTCGAAGGATTGATGATACTCACTGATATTATAATATGACTCGGCAGAGGTGCTTATTACAGTCTGATTGAAATAAGGTTATTATATTTTCTACTTCGATGTCAAATTAAATTAAACTTTGAGTCAACTTCATCATTTTTTTAAAAGATCTCATTTCAATTGATATTAAAAGTTTGTCCTTTTAATGTTCTACAATAAATTACTTAGTTTCAGTTAATACAAAAAACATTTTCGCAACTGAAAAATGATATTGAGTTTTTCAATAATTATATATATAAAAAAACAGTAAAAATATTTTATCTGTACATTTAATATTTTTGTCTGAAATGGATAGAGGGACACTTAAAGAGCAAAAATATATTTTTTTAAATTTCTGTCTGTCTCTTTGTCTGTATATATTTATCTTCGAAAGTACTGAATCGATTTACTTACAACTTTTGTCTCTATAGACTGTTATGGTCTCTATTGATAACATAAATTACTTTATTCTTGTCTTTAAACATTCTTATATTTAAATTTAGAGTAAATGGTTATATATTTTTTAAATATACATATTTCGTTAATTTACGTACCATTAAAATTTGATGATCTTCATGAAACTTTACTATTTATTTGATCTGTTGATTCGCTTAAACCATTCAGAGAAAATATGAAATTAAAACAAAAATCAACCTAATGATATCCGTCCAGTATAAGCAGAAAGCACATCATCTTGCAAATGTAATATAGCCTATATGTAAAAAATTGTCTTGAACACAGAACTTGGCTTCTCGAAATTCTTTTGTAGATGAACTAGAGTACGCTATATTATTGAACTATGTTCTCATTTCACATTAATTTCTTGGTTGGGATATTTATTAACAAGCTAAACAAACAGAAACATAGATAAAACATTTATGTAGCAATATTGAACTACTTCAATACAAAACCAAGGTAGATTGTTGTATTCATGTCATACATACATATATAAACGTATATGTAGGTTTCTATTGTTTCATTTAGCTTTAATCATGCTTTGTTATTTTTTTTATATTTTGAAAGATATTGAGGCCGATTGAGACCTTAATGGTGCTAGGTGGTTGAGAGAGGTAGGTGAAATATTGGTTACCTTTATAATGTATTTGAATATGCGACGGTTACGGGTTCATTTCCGAAATGGGAATGTTTATGAACTTAAAATATAATAATTTCTCTGGTATAGTTAAACAAATTCCACAATTAACACACATTGTTATACACCAACTGCCTTTTAGAAATGTTGCATCTTGAATAACTTTAGGTTTATGCGATATAAATGACCATTTCTTTTTTTATCAGGCAATCATGGGGCCGTAGATATGGTTTGNTATTGAGGCCGATTGAGACCTTAATGGTGCTTGAGAGACGTGCGTGGTTGAGAGAGGTAGGTGAAATATTGGTTACCTTTATAATTTATTTGAATATGCGACGGTTACGGGTTCATTTCCGAAATGGGAATGTTTATGAACTTAAACAAATTCCAGAGTTAACACACATTGTTATACACCAACTGCCTTTTAGAAATGTTGCATCTTGAATAACTTTAGGTTTATGCGATATAAATGGCCATTTCTTTTTTTATCAGGCAATCATGGGACCGTAGATCTGAAGATATGGTTTGAATTTCATCTCGATCTCCAAGCGTTCTTGAGATAAAATATCTTGACAGACAGACAAACAACAAAGTCATCCTATAACGGTTTCTTTTTTCCTTAAAAGATACGGAACCCAAAAAAAAAACTACTTTAAGCTTATATCCGTAGAGTAGGCAAAGGGCGTAGTGTTAAGACACTAAGGTAAGAGATAAAATTCTGGCCAATTTTCGGAACATTCATGTTGCGCCACTCAACGCCATGCATCGTCTCCCAGAGTTAATACTTTATTCAATTTATGCACATTTTAAATTTCATGTAAAGCTTAAAAGTGAACGAATACGTTATTTAAAAAATATTTCGGCGAATTCTTTTCGGAAAGTCATTTTAAAAATGAATATCCTTTTTGTAGATACATGCTTCTGGAAATCACGTGAAAAAATTCAGTAAAACGATCGTTGAAAAGAGCTTTCATAGAAACCTTCATTCTTTAATAAATCTTGTTGGGGAAATTTCAAAAATCTGTTATATATTTTCAATCTTTCTTTCATATAGCAGGTGTGGTATGTATTTCATAGGTAGATGGGGTCTAGTGCTAAACCATTCCGTTCTCCATTTCCCATCGCAGTTAAGCGACAATACGTTTTGAGTGGCGGACCACGGAAACTTCTAAATAATTGAAATAAAACTTTTACTATAAACTATTGGTATGTCTATTGACATTTCTGCCTACTCTGCTATACGAAAAGGATTTAAAACTATAATCATTGTGATAAAGTACTCTTACTAAGTACATTATTTCATTTCTACATTTATAAAGATAAATAACAAATGTCAAAACAATGCCTTCCCAATAATATTTTTACTTTATAGTAGGTATTTTCTGATTTACAAAAGACGGTAGCATCTGTTGGGCATTCTGCCATGAGTAAAATTAAATATATTATATTCCTTTAAGTGATATAGCTCTCATGACTCACGTAGAACACAATGGTCGTAGGTTCAATTTCAACTCATGAGAGTGATCTTTAAATGATTTGCATTATCCCACTATGATGAGACAAAATGTCGCATGTCGCTGTTAATAGATACTGTAGGATGTGAAAAATGATCATTTTGAGATTATTTCATAAATAATTATTTTTTTCATACATTTTATAACCGCATTTAAAAAATTCTATATTTACATTACATTTCGAGATTTTTAGGTTTATCGATATAGGAGATTTATCGTCGTATCTAAATCATATGTACAAATAAGTAAGTAATATCTTACCTTCCTACACTACACTACACTCTGTTTACCCCAAATAGCATAGTAGGCAGAGGAAGCCTATTCTTAGAAACTACGTTCCCCATTTCCTACTGTATTTATCTATAAAAAAATCTTTGAAATTAAACTTAAATCTAATTAAATACAGAAAAGCACTAGACCCGATTGCAAAACATTCTTCCTGAATTGGGAATTCTAGTATAAAAGGCGCATAGTTACGAGTATGTAGGGTACACTACGTCTCACAGTTTTTCAATTTTCACATACGGCGCTACAGCTGACCGTGCTATAGTATACTTGCCCCGATTGAACAAAAGACCTTTTACTTACTTCCAACAGAACCTAGGTACTAGGATATACTATTGTAATCATGTTTTTACATGAGTTTATTTGACGTCGTCTTAGTGTGATAGTGTATGTGAAATCTTGCAAACTCAATTTGACCCTCCTTTACGATTGATTTCCGTACGCGATTAACTTGACATTTAGATTACGACTGTATTGGCCGCCGTAACAAAATGGTGGATTACTAATTTTGCTCAACCGTGTAACTTTCGTTGTTGATAGAAGTTAATTTCCTTCTCCACGAATATTTAAAATATAAAACATGTGGAATT
This sequence comes from Heliconius cydno galanthus, assembly GCA_036379175.1. Classification (NCBI taxonomy): domain Eukaryota; kingdom Metazoa; phylum Arthropoda; class Insecta; order Lepidoptera; family Nymphalidae; genus Heliconius; species Heliconius cydno. The sequence continues at coordinate 214,821 of JAKRZM010000867.1, forward strand.
AAGATAATTGGAATTTCACACAGAATAGCTAACAATTGTATGTAATTTTAAAAATACTTATTATGCTGAAGTGTTTTTTGGTTGAACGAGCAATTCTTAGAAACTACCGGTTTTAAATGGAAAATTCTTTTTACTTTGGATAATTTATTTATCGAGAACTTAACGCACCTCAAAACATGCCTTATGTCATAAATCATTCTTAGAAAAATCCATCTGGTAACGATGGCGAGGCCGCATGTACTAGTTAGTAGATAAATATACATATATAATAATAAGAGCATTGTACTCCATACATTTTCATGCCTCATTAAGTCAGCCATGACACTACATTTGTGAATTTTGGCACTCAATAACAAAATCTAGAAAAAAAATGGCACCGAGATGAATTGGCAGGAACAAAAATAAACATTTATTACAAAATGTTGTCATTGTAGTGCAGTTGAAAAGTACTGAAATTACCTATGTGGTAGTAGTAAGTTACTAATTGGAATACATATTTAATGATATTTCAATTTCTATGAAGGCTTCATTTTCTATGAAGCCAGTACAAGAAAATAAAAATATTTCATTTCCCCAAGTGGAAATTGAACTCACAACCTTATCGTGTTGACAGACGCACGTTTGTGCTACTGCGCCACGACGGGTCGCTTAAAGTTATTGTTATGTTATATTGCCTATTTGTTATTCCGATGTATATGCCATATGCCAGTAAAATTTCTTGCAAATCCGTTCAGTAGTTTTTGCGAAAAGTAAAACAAACATCAATCTTTACAAACTTACACATTCATAATATTAGTAGGATATTTTCGTTCCTCATGATATTCAAAAGTAAAGCAAAAAATTTATTTTATTTCAGTACAAAAAACAACAGCTACTTAAGTATACCGCCAATTTATTTTTTCTCTTTGAAATATTTGTCACACTCTTGTGAAAAATCATAAATTGCTATATGATTAGACGAGATTGCCTTCTCATATTAAATTACTGTGCTCGCCGTGGTCCCGTTTGTACTGTATCTTAGGGGATACAAGTTTGATTCCCATTTATGTAACAAACAGATCCAATTCACATTTGGTATAGCTTTGACATAGCATTGCCTACCCTGGTGATCTCTCTTTGGGCTTAAACAGATTGGCTTATATAAATATATTTCTACTCATAACAAACATAAATGTATAGAGCTGATGAAATTTTACAAGGGGTTCTAGGGTAAGAAAATCATAAGGCTTTTTGTTGGGAAGCTCATCTGTGTATGAAATTTCGACTTAAATGCAGATAAGTACGATAGGGTCGGCTTAAAGAACCGTTTCATCTATTACATTTATATTTATGTACTTAGCTAAAATGTATGAAGAGTATATTGTTTCAGTACAAATCTATACATATATTAATACTGTAACTTAGCGGTGTCTGTACATGAAAAATACATATATGAGAAAATATATCATTTTGGTCTTTATCACTGTAATATAACTCAAAACATCGAATTTTTTTGTCTGTTTTTCTGTGATTTTGCTTTCGCTTAACCAATTCAAATGCAGTTTACATTACATTTAGTGATAGTTTTATTTAAATCGATTCATAAATAAAAAAGTTATGTCAATATAAAGTATTGCATATTACCGCATATTGCTACGAAATAAGTTTTTTATTTAAGCTAAAATGTATTTTTCAATGTTATTGTCTTTAATGGATATCCAATATTGTGATGATAATAATATTACTAAAATACGAAAGTATATAATTCTGAAATTATATTGTTTTCGAATGGTTCAAATGGTCAACATTAAAAAAAATATCTAAAATCTATATGAGTCAGATATGATCGCTTCTACTGCCTGTATTGGTTTATATATTTAATAATATAGATATTCACGCAGTATATTGCATATGACATGACACACAGTGAAGTGGGAAAACAGCCCGTTCTCCACATTCTGCCTCAATTTGAAATATTGTATATAGAGAGCTGAATCTCAAGTGCACTTTTTAACTTAACAGCGAAACCCCCGAAAAGTTCCCCCGAGTAGGGAATCTATATTTTCCGATTTTCCAAGTGGGGGTTAAAACTAGAAACAAAACGGGACCTTACGCTAGTTTCTCTCTACAAAAAAATAATGCAAGAACACTAATTGACTTACTTTTTAGTATAATTACACTTTACAGCCACTACGATCAGTAAAATATTTGTCACCAACGACACCAAAATTACTGGCACGTATAAAGAAATCAACACATTTTCCGGCTGAAATAATATGTCTAACTCGGACCCGAACTGCAACGTACCGCTAAGGTTTACACTACTGAGATCAACGCCAATGAACTCATCCACACTATTTGGATACTGTGTCACATTCGTCATATTTACTATTGACTTTCATGTAAATTGTTGCATTTTTAAATGAAAATTCATCACTTAACTTCAAAATAAAAACCAAAATCGCTTTATTTTCCAAAAAAAATCACAATTTTATTAAATATTTTCCGGAAAAGTTACTATTTTAGGAATTTACTAACATTTTTCGGAACTTTTTACAATATTACGTATCGACAACACGTAAGCCTCGTCACAACGTGCTTCATTCAGTAAGGTCGACTGAAAACTGAATGAATCTGTGATGGAAAGAGAAGGAGTTTTGAATAAGGCTAGAACTAAGGCAAGGTAGATCTTTCATATTATAGTGCGATTTACTAATAATTATTATATACTAGTACAAAAAGATCTTGTTTAATAGTAATATTTTATTAAAATTTACATAAAGCGTAAAAAATATTTAATTACAAATATCTTGGATAGATTTGTTATAAAAACGATATTCGTCTAGCTTTGTTGACTATATAACTATCTATATAATAAAAAGTGAATTTGATTAACTTTTATTAGATTTTTACTTCCTACACAAAACAGGGTAGGCAAAGGGGTTGTCACGTCGCATTATGTGTTGAGTGGCGGAAATCAACGCTAGAACTATTTATCACTTTATTGTATAAAATTTTATTATTTCTGTTCAAAAGAATATAGTTTAATAACTGAAGAAATAATCATAATAAACTTTAATTTGCCAATTGTTCAATAAATTGTTCAACAACGAAAAGTAAAATAAAGTAGTTAATGCCAGTGATGGCGCATGGGAACAAGCGTGTGACAAACATGACAGGTTGTGGATTCGATTCCCACTCGGAAATGAAATATATAATATTTTCATTTCTTTTCTCTGGTTTAGAGGCAATTGTCTCATTATTGATAAACAAAGTGTTGGATAAAAAGCAGCGAACTTAGTGTCTTAACACTCATATGTTTACAGTGTATGATTTTATGTTTTATGTTGTTTGTTTGTGAAGAAAAGAAAAAAATACAAATAAGAATCTTATTCGGGACCTAAAAATAGATGTAAACTAACTGCCGCTGTTCTGAAACGCCGACACGATATCCATACAACAGTAAGGACCTTGAGAACAATCGTTATTTTTACAAAACCAATGAAAATAAATTAGCGTATTTCATCACCGTCATCCATTCATCACATGAATTGTGTGTTTCCTGGATATTATGTTTATTTTTAAAGCATTTTGTTTTACAATTGTGGGGATTTGGGTATCTCGCTGCACACGCAATATTTTTGAGTGACATCTTACTAATAATCGGGTGAACGATTAGTAATATTTAAAATTATTTTTCTTAATGAAAAAGGAAATGTCTTAATGAGAAACGCGGTATCATAACATTAAATTTCCAGTTTTCCTCTATGTACGGGTACAGGATGAAGCTACCGACCGTTAAACAGCTCCACCCGCCGTGCACGGAGATGGCGGGTCCTAGTATCTGTCATTCCTTACTTTTCACCACTATTTCCACACCAAACGTTAACCAAATCAGGTTAACGCTGTATCTTATTCATAATCATGGAACCTAGTGGTAAGACACTCCGTTCCCCGCTTTCCGCCGAGTTTTGGAGGCATTGCGTGCTTTTGCATCGACACCAGAGAAATGGAAATATAAATTTAAATAAATATTTCATCTCCTCGAGTGGGGATCGAACCCACAACCAGTCGGTTCTACATTCTGTGCCCCTGCGCCACGGCTGGCGTCTAACGTATTATTTATATCTCTATTTTGAATGAAATTGAATTGCGTGGTCAGCGTAGCTCAGGTCATTAAGCTTTCAACCAGACACATTATACGCATTACGAACTAATGTCATATTCATTTCTATTTAGTCAGCATACTAAGCGTACTGATACTGTTAGCGCGATGGCTGTGGGTTTGATTCCTACTTGGAGAAATATCTATACACTTTACTTTTACTTTGTTTGGTGAAATAAAGCACAAAGTTGGGTTCGAATAATCAGCAAAGGTTTGTGTGGTCTGAACAGTGGAAGAAAGTGAAAGTGTTATAACACCACATTCCTTTTGATTAATATAAAAAATATTTTGAAGCACTCTATATCCCCCACAAGGAACGGTACTCAAATCGAAACTGGGAACCTAGTAAGACTTTTAGACACTTTCGCTTCCCACTTGAGGCGTTTCGTGTTGAGCGGCCACGCGTGGGATCGAAATCGAACCCTCAACCGTTGTACACTTGCCCCCAACGTCACCATGACCTCAAATCATATTAGTTGTAAATATGTATTTCAATGTCGTTATATTATATTAATATATTATAAAGAATTAACATTTTTATTATACCGAATGAGACTCCGCTAACGTGGAAATTGAAATTTGATATGACATTAGCATATTAAGTACAGAATATTGAATGATACACGACTGGAACGTGGTTGTGGTATCAATGTCCATTAACTGATTAAATTATGAGCGAAGTTAACTACCTATCCTGTTCCTGAAAGCTGTCTATCCTACAATTCAACGTGAAACTGAAAAACTTTTCTACAATAATCTAAGTGACAGACGGACAAAGCAAAACCGAACACCTGTGTATTGTAGTTGTCGGGGATATATCAATATTTTGGTGTCCAGGGTCCATTTTCACAATGAAAATACACATTAATATATCTTAGTATATTTTGTTTATTATTTCACTAAACGATAATGTGAAGAAAAGTATTGTACTTTTGCCAAGTAATTCGTCATCCTATCGCAAAAAGAAATCTATCTATAATTCATATAATATGTATGTTGGAACATTTGACTTTTTCTTGTAATATTCGAGATTTGGTAATAAAATGTATCGTAAAAATGTAAAAGGTAATATAGATATTCACAAGTATACAGTATAAAACCAAGTTGTATAAAAATAAAGCTTTATGTATTTAGAGACTATAGATAATTACAAATTTTTAATATATACTTACATATTTTATATTTTTCAGGGTTCTAAAAATCTCCCAATAAAGATATAGAAAATCTGATAATTAAACACATTATTTTCTATTATCCGTATTTTCTTTATATATAATGTCATTGTCCCCAGAACTGTAACCGTAATCTAAACTCCAGCTCAATCGGACACTGGGAAGCAGGTCAAATTGAGCTTGTAAGATTTTACACACTAACACGGAAAATTAAATAAAAGCTGTTGTATAAGAATATTTCATGAGCACGTTAATTGGGTTACAAATATTATAGGGAACATTATGTTTATGTGTGTATTTATATGTTAGCAAGGTCAGTACAGGGACTTACCTAGTGTTAAGACACTCCGTTATCCACTTTTCACATTTCGGGTTCACTAAGGTAACTTATATTTTAATAAAAACGAAAAAATTAAAACAATTCATTCCTCCAAGTTGAAATCCAACCCACACTATTCGCGGATACGACCAGACGCTGTGCTGATGCACCACACCGGCCTCATATTATACTTTTAAAATAGGAATTTAAAACATTTAAAACCCGACAACACATATAATTTTACGTAATTAATAATCAAAGTGGAAAAGTTATCTTTTCAATTCAAACAAAAGTATCGGTTAAAACCTTTCCCAGGAGATCCCTTGAGGCAATAACATTGTATATTCGTGGATAATTTTCGGAAATCATTTATTTAATTATAAAATCCATGACGTGGGAGGCAATGTGACTGCTAACGTTGTGGTTGTGAGTTCAATCCCCACTAAGGGGTATAAGATATTTAATATTTTTACTTCCTCACTCTGGTAATAAGGCAAAGCGCGGCGTTGAGTTTCGCCACTCAACACACAGTGCCTCCGAAGCTCAACTTTAGGTCGGCCACAGCTATGCTCATTACCCCCCTCTGGTAAAACTAAGTTTAATTACTTAATGCGCATTTCTAATTTGGACGGAAAGTTGAGAGAGCAATGTATTTATACTAGGTTCTCTCTAAATAACTTAGGCCCTGCGCATTGCCGCTGTTTCACTGTGCTACGATTTCTTTTCTTTTTTTTAGTTCATGTTGTACCCCCACTTAGTAGGATAGGTAAATGGAATCTGGAAACGTAGTGATAAGATACTCCCTTCCCCATTCAGACACTTCCGTTCTCCACTTTCCGTTGAATTCTTAAAGCATTATGTATAAAGTGGCGGAAGTCAACGCAGTGCCTCGTTATCAGAGCGAAAAAACTAATTCATTCTTTCGAGTAGGAATAATAATCAAGTAATCAAGAAATTTATTACTTTTTATTTACGTCCAAAGTAAACATTAATAACGAAAAATTATCGAACGAAAAATTTAAAAAAATATTTTCTTTAATTTTTCTTTTCAGTTCGCTAAAAGGAAGCGGGCGCCAAATTAAGTTACAAATTAAGTACAAACGACAAATTTAACTAACTTTCTTAACTTACCAAGTCTAGTTGTTGACAACTTTAAAACATCAGAGAAGCACAAGCGTGCGTAAACGAGGTTATGGGTTCGATTCTAATTCGAAGAAATGAAATAATTTTGTTTTTTCGCTGTGGTAGCGAGGAAAAGCACAGCGTTGAGTTCCGCCACTCAACACGCAATGCCTCCAGTAAAGCATGGAGCTACGGAACTTATACAAAATTATTAATATTAAAACCGCTATACTAACAACAGATAAGAAACAAAATTATATTTCAATTCAAGTTTTTGTATTTAGAAGTTAAATAACTAATTTGCACGATTTGCATATAATTTATTCTCTTTAGACACTTTTATTATATTACTATTTATAGCTAGTGGGCCCGTGCGGGGCTACGCCCGCTTGAAATAAATTCAAATACAAATTCAAATATTTTTATTAATCTTCTCGAAGTTCCTTGTCGGAGGTCTGTTTTGGGCAATAATTCCCCTATGTTTCGATTTTGCACTATTGTTTTGACCGCTTTGGATCCTTTCGGTAACTCATTCTTTAAATATCGCCGAAACGTGACACATTGTAGTATTTAATATTTAATATTGTATTTACTGATGTTTAGTTANCTATTTATAGCTAGTGGGCCCGTGCGGGGCTACGCCCGCTTGAAATAAATTCAAATACAAATTCAAATATTTTTATTTAAAATAAAAAGTTACTAGGTTTATTTTTTGAACGTCAAATAATTTACCAGCAGTTCACAAAAGTTAGAGCCTCAGACCTGAGAAGAACCGGCGCAAGAAACGCAGCAGGACTTATTTTTTAAAATTCTAAACATAGATATATTTAATAATTGTTTGAAACAGACTGGAGCGAGCATTTCATTCCCAAGGCGTGTTATCATTTATAAAATCATTAATTTGTTAATGTATAAGCGTATATGGGTCACGTTTTTTATTTTTAAAGAGCCATCACACCGCTCCTCTCCCTCACGGTTGAAGATTCCCTAATAAGCTTTCATTGAGTTTCGAATTTATATTATTGCTGGATTTTGTATGCAGCATAAAGCAGGGTAGGCAGGTAATGTAAGTCAAAATAAAAAAATGTTAATTACTCAGAAGAGAAAATTATTTTCTAAATATAATTAAAAAGTACTACAAAAGTTGTGTATCTCGCTTTAAGCTTCAAAGCGAAACGAGAGCGTCATTTTGTATGCAAAAAGCATATTTAGTCACAAATTTGTTTTAAATGGCTTCCGTGAAAACGCTCAGGGATATTTATTTATTCCTTTCACTATTTTTTACACAAATAGTTATTTAATTTATTTGACAACTCAATACGCTAGTATTAAATGAATTGATTTCTCACTATATAAAATTGGTACGTGGTACAGCTTGTAACTGTAAAGGATAAGTTGTTGTTGTGTGTGTCGATTCTCGTTTTTTTCGATTTATTATGAAAATAAACACATCATATTTTCATTTCCTTATACCGTTACCAATGCGCGCCATTGAGTTCTACTCAACACGCAGTTTCCAGAATTCCGGGAAAATGGGGAACAGGAGTGTGTTGACAGGAATGGAGTGTCTTAACACTAGGTGCCTAGGGTTCCCTCCGCCTACTACAAACAAAAAACCGCCTTAGCAGCAGATTTTTTATTATAAGTAAGTTTATTCTACTTTATTATTGCCTTTCAATACAAACAAAGTGAATTCTGTTTAACAGACTACAATAAAACATCGTAATTCAGTTTAAAGTTAATCAACTAAATTTCAGTAGGAGGGTATTCACGAACGGTTTGCAAATATCAAGCAACTAAAACAAATGAAAATGCGGGATAAAATCAGAAACAGTTAAATCTACATTAAAAAATATAGAAGGTGACATTTTAATGTAAAATATAGAATTTTTCCCGATCTTGATTACATCGACAAGGTCAGAGAAGTCCATTCCCAAGCGTTTATAAGAGCTATTGAACGCTGAGTGGATTTTAATTTATTCTATAATCTTCAATGTATTGAGGACGTTAATGTTTCTTAAGATATTTATTGATTACATTTATTGTTACATAGATTTTATTATTAATTAAGAAAATTATATAATATCTTTGGAACAGAGCGCATCGTTGAATCCCCCGGATGTGTAGAACGTAGTGTCTTGACATTAGTTTATTTTTGCCTATTTTTCTAAGCCGAATAAATAAAGTAGATAAAAAACATCTGACAAATTTCGAGGCATTTCGTATCAATCAATATCTCTCAATGTCTCTTACAAAATATTTGGTCATTGAGTTGCTCATCCATTTGTACGTGTAGGATATATGTACTCGTAGGTATTTCGTGAAATGAAATACGAAATACCTACTTTATTTTATATATAGCCTCGTTCTCCACATATACACTGTTTTTTTTTTAAATACCGTCTCTATATTTCTAGGATTCTACGGATTTTTTTTAGAAATTCCTTTGTTTTTGAGTTAGGTCATTGATATTAGAGGGCTATATATATATATATATAAATATATTATTTAGTACCACATTATTACAGAACTCGGACATTTCAATGAACTTTAAAGGTTGTCAGTTCAAAATCTATACAGAGAGCTCATTTGAACTTTAACTGTAAACATAATACACGTTGGACTGAATAAACCACATTTCAGCTTGCGTTAATGTCAAAGGAAAATTTCCAAATATATGGGAATAACATTTCCGGTTGAAATTTGTGTATTTTCTAGTATGTATATATCACAAATCCTTTTATATTTTACAAAGTGAACGAGAAAATAATGATAAAACATTACGATCTCTCTTCTCTAATGTTTCATTCTCAGATCAGCACCTAGTTTCTATGCCGTATGCGAGATAGATAGAGAAGAAAGAAGATAAAGAAATATAAAAACTTTATTGTCATATACATTCATATAAATATCTATAAAAAGCTTCAGTAAATACCGTTGTTATTTTATATAGTACGTTTTATTGCTCATATAAGACGCAAGGCTACACTAATTCTACTCAAATGATGTCATATTAAGGGTGTATTCTCATTGCAAGTAAGAATATATTTATTCAACTTCACTTTTTTATCGATTTTGCTGTGCGTCTGCGGTTCTAGGGAAACATATAATAAATAAAGAAAATCAAAGCGATGGTAGCCTAGTTGGCAGTATTTGTCTGTACACGCGATGGCTGTATATTGACCCCCAGTCCTTTAGGGGAATGTGCGACGTAGAGTCCAGTCACATAAATTGCCGTGTGGGAAATATTAATGGAAGGCGGAGAACGGAGTGTCTTAAAGATACGATTACGATTACGATTATTTATATATCAATAACTATGTTAAGAAACTAATGTTGAAAATTACTGAAATTAACCAAAAAAAATTAAATTAATTCGTGGCTCACCTAGAAAATATCTAACTGTACACGCGATAGTTGTAGGTTCGTTTTCCACACGGTCAGATTATAACTGTTTTCATTTCGTTGTTATAAGCCTTATTGAGTTCTACTGCTAAAAAAATTAAGAAAGGACTATGTTATTTTGTCTGTATGGCAGTTGTTTTAGTTAAAATAAAGTTTAAAATCAATAAAAATAAATAAATAAATATTATAGTCTTCGTTCACTAGTCTCCGTTCATTACATTAGATTTTCTCTCACTAATCCAAATTTAAAAAAATGTGTGTGTATATGAACACGTCCTTATGTTAAGATACAAAAGTGTTTTAGACGAACGATGACGCCCAATTTCGCTACGAAATAAAGGGCACGTGTGTTGATTAGTTTACACAGACTCCTTACGTTTGATAAGATAATATGTGAAAGTAAATAGTTGATTTAGGAAATCAATGTCCTTTTAGCCTCACGCTGCCTTTAGGAGAGTTTGTAAAGTTATGACATTGCTTGTTGAGTCACGAAACTCAACGCCGCACTTTTGCCTCGGCAATAGAGTGAAGAAATGAAAATATAAAGTATTTAATTTCCCTAAGTGGGAATTAAACCCAAAACCATCGCGTTTACAATCACAACCTTGTACCCCTGCAAGGTGAAGGTCGTGACAGCCTCCTCTTTTTAATTAATTAATTTTCTATAAATTTTGTTTCCGAGTCCAAGTCTCTTAAGATACTATAATTATTTTCTTTACATTATACAGGCCTAAGACAATCTAGAGCAAACATTAGGACTGTGTTCCACGTTCAGACCAATTCAAAATATTACTTATGGATTGCCTGAGTGGTAGAACTCAACGCCGCGCTTGTTTGTAGCAACGCAGGCTTATGCCTATAGAAAGAGGGTTGAGATGAAAAATATATAATTTTCCTTTGTAAAGTTAATAAGAGGTAACCTTCTAATTACGTAATTGCAATTTGCATAATTCGTTCCGTTCGTTCCTCAAGCAGCCTTGTTGTACTTGCGATATCTCAGACACAGAGTCCCCTCTCCGTAACCAGACAATGTCGCTATAAAAGCCAGTATGGCTAACAGCATTAACCTCCATATATTTTCCCCCTCTGGTAGCCAAACCGTGAAGTTGAGTGTTGCGATTTAATACACAATGTCTTGAAAATAGAGAGGAAATGGGAATCAATAATGAAGCGGAAATGGGTAACGGAAATATCCGGTTAGACGGAACCTTGTGTCTCAATGTGTTTGCTTTGATATTGAGGAAAACTTTGAAACTTCTTTTTTTAAGGAATGTATCTACAAAAATAGTTATATTATTAAATAATAATTTCTTTTTGAATACAAAATAATAGCGTAAAATAGATGGAAATATAAAAAAGACAAATTATTTGTAGTAACGTGAATTGAATTATAAATTAATTTCTTTTAGATTATTTATCATTTCTTTAGTTTACAATAGAAATGAACGCCATCTTTTGATTAATGAAAAAGCTTTTCTGGTTCCATCTCGCTAGAAATATTTTACTTGTTCCTACAAAGAGGACACTTAGTATCCGCTGTGTAACATTATTTTAAAAATATGATTATGATTCGACTATTCCATTGACTGTAAATATAGATGTACTTATTGTAATTTTAAAATACTTTAATATTAAAACCAAAAATATTATGTGTAAAATTTGAATTTTATGACCAAATAAATAGCCATATTATTGATAATATGGCTATTTATTTGGTCTATTTATATATTTTTTTGCAAAATTAATAAGTTTTATATTTTCATACAAAAGACTATGTATACCTTGTTCTTATAAAAAGAAATACATTATAAATACATTCCAATCCATCCAAAGTCCAAGAAAAAAGTATGAAAAGAAACAATAGATCTAAGGAATAATAATTTGCTTTATTTACATAATATTTAATCACAATATAATTACTAATTTACAAGCTAAGCATATTATACAATTAAGAAATAAATAGAAGTAATCTAGATATGCAAAACAAATAGATAAATAAAAAAATATTTATTAAATATATTACTCTATTATTTAACACGCAATATCTAAAAAAATAAAGTAAAGTGGGAAACAGAATTGTCTTATTGCAATTGAAGCGTCTTAACAGGTTCCCTTTGCCTACATTTTTATGTATAGAAGAAAAAGACTCTGTTCAATTTCTTTTTTCTTATTATTTCACCCTATATTCCACCGGCCGGTAGGCCGAGAAAATATAAGTGTGGAGACTTCACTATCCTCCACTTAAGCATCAAGCACTACACAATTTATCGTGGTGCAACTCAACGCCGATCTTTATCTAGAGGCAGGAAATTGAAATATATCATGTTGGGGGCTTCAACGAATTTTATATAAAAAGAAAACAGTTTAAAATTGAACTATAATGTTAATGTTAGGAAAAAGCTATTCTTATTATACAAAAACTCGCCTAGTCAAGGTGATTCGGATTTGTGCACATAGGGTTCTGTACCATAATCTATAAAAACAGCAAAAAAGACTTAACCGCCTTAAATATTTATTTATTTTGTTTTTATAATATTTGTTTGTAGCTTCAGAAATACATCTGTGTCGTGAAATACGGCATGGTGATAACCGCAACAAACAGACCGCAAAGACAGACAGCAAAATTTTAGCAATAGGATCCTATTCTACCGTTTGGATACGGTACCCTGAAAGCACCCAAGTATATCTATATATAAATTGTGTTTATATCATTTCTATATCTAAGAAAGCTCTTAATAATCTTATTATACAAATAAACACGTAGTTTCGTTGTATATTTTATACCAATGTATATACATTATCAATAGAAAGTTATGCTTAAATGTAATTGAATATTTTTTGTCCTAGTATAACTCCTCATTCATCTTAATTTTACGCAAATTTTCTCATATTATAAAGCTCAAGAGTTTGTTTGGTTGAACGCTCTAATCTCAGGAACTGCTATTTCGAATTGAACAGTTCTTTTTGTGTTAAATGGTCCAGATATTTGGATATAAGCTACTGCAACTACGGTTAGCGTTACCTTGGGCACTTTGAATATATAAGGTCACACGAATCTTATTTATTATCTGTTTGACCATAGGGCAGGCCGCATGTAAAAGCTCCTCCAACATCCAGTCACACTCTCTGGTCTGTATTTTTTACAATTGTATCGTAATATCACTCTATAATCAATTAATTTCAGTTAGTTAATGACAGTATATTATTAATTTATTAAAATTTAAGTTTAAATTTAATTTTCTTACATAATTTGACTAGAATCCACATTCTCTAATATTAATTTAATAAACATGTTATTAAAACAATGAATATGTATAAAAATTTTAATTTTAAAGTGATATTCCGTCCTAAGGATGGCAAAACATGAAAAGGTATATACGAGTATAACCTGCGCTTACGCAGTTTCAATTCTTGCTATAAACATTTTTTTATACCTTTTGTAAAAATTAATAAACATTATTAAATAATCATATATTAATATACCAATTTAATAGTTGAGACATTATTTTCAACTCAATTGTATATGATAATATATTTTAGCAGAAATTTGTATTTTCATAGTATAATTAATTATGTACACAATATGTATGTAATGAGTATTTTTTTATTAGCTTAAAATATTTTTTTATTTATTACTGTTTTTAGTTACTTACATTCAAGCAATATGATAGATCCAAGTGAAAACAGAATCAAATAAAATTTTGAAAAAAGTTGTACAAAAGTAACCAAAACAATAAAATATAACCAACAACGTAAATAATACGTAAATATTACATTTAAATCAAATAACAGCTCAATAAATCCTAATAAATGCGTATAAAAACAAATAAATACTTATAAAAACTGAGCCTTCCTATCTTTCCAGGCCGGTTCTCTGACAGAGGCTCTATTCACTTTCCCATATTGGATACTGGGAGAGTTACGACTTTGGTTACTACTACGGAAAGTGACTGTCGTGCATGTCCTTACGCTAGACGTGTTGGATTTTTGTCGTAGACCTTGCATCTGAAATAAAATATTGAAAAAATATTATCATTATAATTAAACATTTAAAATAAAAATACTAATTTATAAAAAATCTGAACCAATTTTCTTTTTCTTAGTAAAGGACGAGGAACAACTACTTGTGAGTATAGACTACAGTAAAATATTTAAAACCTTGGGTCTTCTATAAAATACCTCGAATTACAAAATATATGCAAGTATTAAAATACTTACATATTTAGTTAGTTACGTTGCGTCTTGCGTAATACAACGCCGCGTGTTTATGATAAGTACGTGAATATTCCAACATTATCTAAATGATTATAATTCAACTACTTTTGTGATAACACAATACATAGAAAAATTACATACAGAGTATATGGTAAATTAAGCTTTCATTTAAATACTTTGATGCACACTAGCCCCACTTAGAGATGGCAATTAGCGTTTGATTAATATTGAATGATCGTTGTTAAACTATGAATGGATCAGTTAAATTATTATTTATATGTTTAAGTTAAACTTTATGTTAACAAACTAGTATTACAAGCAGTCTTAAGAGGATGATTTAGTGAGAAAGAGTCAAAATATATAATTAATACATAAAACTATTAAAAATCTCGGCTTTTTCTATCCCATAGGTTTTATGAGAAATTTAGTCTTAGCGCTTCCATATATGGCTGGAGATTTGAATATTTACCGATATTTTTTTAATAAATATGAGCTCTTGTTTTTTGTTTTTATTAGATTAGTTATTTAAAATAACATGTGGTTAATTTTGAGTTTCCATTACAAAAAAACCGAACGAAGAAATATTTTTCTAGTTTTGTATAGTAGTCAATGTTAAATTTATCAAATATTCAAAGCTCCAGCCATATAACTGTTAACTATTTCGATGTGCCTAACTATTGAGGGACTATAGCACTAGGACGATATTCAAGGGGCACAGCTTTAAACCCTGCTACATCCTCAGAGGAAGTGGTCTAGGATCGGAGCGCCAAATACTACGCCCTCTACATATTATATCTCGTCGTCTCGTCCACTGTCACTCTAAGCTTGCCCTCTTGAGGTTCCCCCCTCGTGCTGTTTAGGTACGCTTCTTCCAGTATCAATCATACTGTGTTCTCGAACATTAAAGTTTGACAAGCAATTTTAAATAATAATGTTTTTGCTTTATAATATTACTTTATAGTAATATCGTTAGTACAATTACATTACATATTCTATATTCGCGAGTAAACTTACATGGAAATGAGTACTAGAGTGTATGTTACCGGGGTCGTGGCAGAGCAGCTTGCGGAGAGAGCGGCGGAAGTTCCGAGTCATCAGGCAGTAGACTATGGGGTTGATTGCGGAGTTTGTGTGGCCTGGAAAGTTTATTTTGATGACTAAATAAAAGGTTGAATTCCTTATGTAATACCAACATCCCTGAATAGGGATCAAACCCAAAGCTCATGTTGTTCCGCTGTACCAAAACAGACTCTAATATAAAATCTTTTATTTATATTATAAGTATTTTTCAACGCTTGGACTTGCTAATAAAATAGACGTAGAATCCTAACTCCAGCTACTAATATTAAAGCAGAGAGAATCTAGTGTTAAGACACTCCGTTCCTCATTTTGTGCCGATTCCTGGAGGCATAGCATGTTGAGTGGCGGAACTCAACACCGCGCTTTGCTTCGTGTCCAGAGCGAGAAAATGCAAATATTAGATGTGGGAATTAAACTCACAATCTATAGCGTTAACAATACTCATACCCCTGCACCACGACTGACCTCAAAAGGAACTACAGTTAAAAATAATAACAAGCAATTATAGTAAAAAATAAATGTAACCTCACCCAATAACAACGTATACGGCAGTACTAAAGCCACCGAGTCCACTTTCACAGCGTTCACGTCGATTAACAACTGTAGAATGTTGTATGGAAGCCAGCACAGTGCAAATAGTACTGCCAGAAGTAGTAATATCCACGCCACTCGTTTCCTCTCACGAACAAGCCTCAATCTCTGTGGAAAGAAACAAGTGATTACATTTGATTTTAATATCATGTTATTATTTCAATTTTCTTGTTCTGGTGCAAGGTGAAATGCTGCGGTAATTTCGCCACCCTGGAAACCATGTCATAAAACAAGGGGGAAACGGAGTGTCAAACACTTGGTTGTTATTGTATACTCAAACATAATTTAGCAAAAATAAATTTCATTTTGAATCGATTGTTCCTGAGATTAGCACGTTAAACCAAACAAACTCTTCTGTTCTATTAATATTAGTGTAAATGTACGTTCATATGTTCCAGACATTTTCAAATAAAGACACTAAAGTCTCTCTACGAGTATGTTACGACACATTTAACTTAACGACAATTACCTTGTACAGCGAAATTTCAACCCAAACAAATAAACTGTTATTTTCAACACATACTGTAAACTGTCTTGAGGGAGTGTTTTGTATAATAAATATACATATGTATTAGTAGCCGTCTCGGCCTCCAGCCGTCAAATTTTAGACAAAAATCGGGACGTCCCGCCAAACTCATCACGATTCGCAACGCTGGCCTAACAGGACAATGTCCAACTAAAACAAGACGAGTGCACTGTCGTTTTCCTAATTATTTTCATGTCCTCGCTCTGGTAACAATATTTAAGCGCAGTGTTTAGTTCCGCCACTCAACATGCTATGTCTCGGAAACTAGGCGTGGGAAACGGAATATATTGACACTAGTCTCCCTTTACTTACCGCGTGAAGCTTTAAATATTTATAAATAAATAATAAATAAAATATAAATATATTGATATTGCATATCTCCATTAGTAAGTATTTAATAAAGCTCAAAGAGTCGTCTAGAAAGCTCGCGGGACTATTTGTGAACTTTTTCAGAGGCAAAAAGTTTTAATTTATGTGAATGATTGTTTTCTTGGAAATCTCCTTGCAAATTAACCTCTAGGGTCATATTTATTACTTACGCTTAACTGGAAATGTATAAGTATATTTAATTTTGTTTTTAGTGTAGATTATGGGAAATTTAAAGTATGAAAACGATTGAAATGTTAATTTAGTAATATATTTATTTGAGTTATTTACTCACACTGCGGCGTTAATCTTCAACAAACTTAATTCCAAGTAAATATTTATGAAAATTGCATATAAACTTCATCAATAACCTGAATCTGGACCGGTATAGACCGGACTTGAAAAGAATATTAAATTTTAACTTCGCGCAAATAGCACGGTAGGCAGAGGTAACCAGGGCACTTTGTGTTCTATGTCACTAAATGTCGCATTTTCAGTAAGACGCTTGAACAATAGCGTCAAAAAATGTATCAAAAAGGCCAACCGACTTCAAAACTTCCCCTTTTTGGAGTCGGTCAAAGAGCTATCTAGATTTAATAAATAAATAGAATTTTATATATAGAATTAAAGTGTCTGTAACAGAAGTGAACAAAAATAACACAAAAACTAGATTTTATGAGTGATTTGTTGGTTCTTCCGGCAGTATTAATTTGAAATGTACCTGTTGACTATTTGCACTGCCTTCAGTCTGGTCAAACGGCGGCAGCACAGAGCACAGCCGTCTCCCCATTAGAGAATATGACACTACTACTATGCAACCTGAAAATAAACATTAAACAATATCAATTAAAAGAATACTTAAGAAATACTAAGTGAGTGCCAGGCGTGCAAATGTAAACACGGCAGTTGTGAGTTCAATTTTCAATCGGGGGAATGAAAAACTTAATATTTTAATTTCTTCGGTCTGGTAACGAGGTAAAGTTCGCCGTTTAGTTCCGCCCCTCAACACTCAAGTAAGAATCGGAAATCTTCTAACACTAGTTTCTCTATATCTACCATGCTAAGTGCAGGATGCAACGTGACATTAAATAAAATTTAAAAAATATATTAAATAAAACATTAAAATTTAAGCTACAACTTTAAAATATCAATAGTATCAATCAATCAATCAATCAAAGTAAAAGATAGACAGATTAAACGGGCTAATCTATGGAACTAATGATTCAAGTTTCAAAAAATGTTTCTGTGTTCAACTGTACAATAATAGACGAAGACTATAGGCTGCGTCACGTAATTTTTGTCACCAACTGTCAACCAACTTTTATGTTTGGTAAATGGTAATAAAAGGCCGGTGAGTTTCTTGTGCCATTTCTTCTTGGGTCTGAAGGGTAACGTTTAGTGAATTAATAGTCAATTACTTAACGTTTAAAACATAAGCCATGCAACTTCTTATTTGAAATAAAATATTTGACTTCAGCTATTAATCCACAAGTATATACGGTCATATGCAGACCTACCACGCCTCGAAGGCCTTAGAAGGCACATACTCGTATATTAAAACAACTATTCTATAATTAAAATGTAACATTTCATAATTAAATATTCACTTAAGTAAGGCTGAAAATTACTAAAACTCAAGTCTCAATAAAAACTTATAATTGTTAACTTGTGTTCATTAACGAAATACTGTTAGAACGAACTGAGTTTTTAGTAACATTGTGAAGTAACTTAGACATAAGTACTTTTTCTAGTGAATTAATTATCTTAAGTGAACAGACGGTTAATACTGACGCTACGAATTGAAAATATTGTAATTGTATTTGCTGATAATGGTTTATAATTATGTAAAAAATGGCTTTACTTTAAGGTAGACAGGGGGATCTTAGATATAAAGTTAGTGATAGAACACTCCGTTCTCTGTGCACCGCCCAATTTTCGAAACGTTGCATGTTGAGAGGCGGAAATCACATTACAAAATGTCACTAAAGTGTATAAAAGAAAACAATTAATTACTACGAGTGGCTAGTGAACCCGTCGTATCTATGTTCCGAATTCCGTGCGACTTCGCTACGCGACGCCCTCTTATCATTTTACATAAAACATTCTCAAGTAAGCAACACTTTTTATAATACGGTTTTTATATAATTGTATCGAAATATCGTATTTACTTAAGGTTATTTTCAACTTTTTATACAAAATTGCCTTTCCAAGCCTGTCAAAGGCACAAATTGAAAGCTTTCCTTCAATAGTGTGCGTGAACAGGCGTACTGTTCCTGAGTACGGAAATAATTTCTTAAATTATAAATCGTTACACAAAACCACGTAACTGCTACATCACTTTATAACAATTATATTATACAAATCGTAAAAAAATAGGTATATAAATAAAACTTATAAAATTGTGAGAGGGAATCGGAAAATTAAATAAAATATATGTTTATTTAATGTATTAAAATACTATTATGCTTTTTATTTAGGTTTCATAAAAATTAGTTCAGCCAATGTCATATTAATTACATCATCATCAGTAATCACACATCAGTCTGCTGCTTGCGGTTCTCGCAAAAAAGTATTATTCTAAAGCTATAAAATCATTATAATAATCATACTTTTACGATATTACCACAGATATATACTTATTTATATATAAATACATTTCTTTGTAAGATTTATTACAAAACGTTTAAGTAAATAACATCCTCCTCTTTCAAATGTTAATGATCGTTTTTGCTAATAAGCTTTTAGCAATGAAGCTTTTTAAATGTTCCGACAGACTGTGCTACGAAACTTTTATCAATCTATCAAAATATAAAAAATTACACTGCATTACAATTACAACTGCAACTCTCGCCACATTCCTCACAAGCAACGAAAATAGCCTATAGAATTATATACACAACAAAAACGATGCATAAATGCTTATATCTTTTGGTTGCTATAAATGCTTATATCTTAAGAGGTCTTTTCTGTGCTACAAGTCCACAAGACTTGAATATCTGATATTAATATCAATTCGATACCTTCTACAATTAAAAAAATGGTATTGTAAGATAGACAGACAGATGGACAACAAAGTTTGAAGTACGGAACCCTAAAAATAACAAAAATAAATCTTCAGTACATTCTATCAATTCTATATTCTTATAATAATTTACTGTCATTCAAATAAACACGTGTAAAGGAATAGATATAAGCGATTTTCCTCAAAAATCACTTTTATACACATATGTACATAGAGATGTATGTATATACGTGTGTAAGTACATATATACGAAACATATTTTGCACACAAAGCAGGTAAATCCTATTTAAATTACGTGAAATGTTCCGTGATTCAGCCAAATAAAATGGTGGAATTCACAATACAAAATTATGTTCGCATAACTTATATTTAGGGCTTTTAGAAACAGGAAATGTGTGAAGATATACTCGTATGAAAAAAATACAAGGAAAAATATAAACAAAAATTACATTATCAGTAAGTTATAAAAGACGGAAAACGTTAAGCTCAAATGCGATTGTGAAAAACGGAGTGACGTAATACCTACTAGGTTATCTCTGACTATCATGCTATATGCGGGATACACCGTTAAGCTAAAAAAATATTAAATAAGTATAGCCAAAACTCTATGATAATATGATTTTAATAATACACTATGACATCACTTCATCAAAGTCTAGACGCTATGAGTTTTTTTATTAATTAAGGCTTTTCTTCATAAGAAAAAAAGAGATATTTAAGTGTTGAGTGTTTTCACAGAATAATTGGTCGTATAATTGGGTTATGTTCACAAAAATATTTAATTGGATTACTTGTCAAATAAATTTTGATTCGCGTCGATTTCGAATTAATAGTCGTTTAATATTATGTGTTTATACTCTGTACACCTTCATATGGATATAAATATATACAATATATATATTTTCGCTGTATCTTACACACATCTGGATAGACAGAGGGTCCTAGTGTTAAGACACTCCGAATTTTGAGTGCATTGCGTGTTTATTGGTGGAACTCAACGCGGCGTTTTGCCTCGTTACCAGAGTTAAAGAAAATATTAAATAGGATTTAATTTCCTTGAGTAGGAATCGAACCCACATCGCGTCGCGCTTACAGTCGTACGCGTATGCCCCTGCACCTCAACTGGCCTCATATTTATTATATTTACAGATTTCAATAATTAAGTTTCGATTTATAATTTATTTGTTCTAAATTAAACTACGTACCCGGCACAGCGTACACGAGGATGAAACTGAAAGCTCCAAAAAGCTCCTTCCTTATCGAATCTGGCCACTTCTCTGTGCAGAACTCGATACGGTTTTCTACCCATACCTGTAAAAGTATATTTTTTTAATAAACTCTGTTATATTTTTTGTCTATAGATACTATAATAAAAATATCATCTTACTGTAAATGTGGCAGTTCTTGGTTCAATTCATACTCATGGGAATAAATTATTTTCATTCCCCTGTTGTCAAACCGCAGCAATAAATTCTGCCGCTCAATAAGCAATGTTGGGGAAAGCCCCACGCACTGACCAATTTTCACATCGTCATATCCTATATAGGTGCTACAAATCTATATACGTACTTAGTAGATAGATGCGTGTGTCAATTAAAAATCAAAATTATATCTCTGAGTATGGTTTGTATGAAAGCTTAATTTTTTGCTTATAAACTAATTAGACGGTTAAATAACCAATGTTACCTTAGAAGTTGCATTATTACAGTCATTTATGTGTCACAGCGAACATTAAGTATGGCACAAGCGAAATCGAATCTGTCATGTTGAGATATTAGTTACAATATCGCTTAATAGTACCTAATCTGCTTATTATACGCGTATTTGTCTGTCTGTCTGTCACAGATAATGCATTTCTTGTCATGATAAACGAGAACTAGTATACTACCTATGTAGTAATCGGTTTATTTATCCCTTACCGGAAAAAAATCAAATCTTTTCTGTCTTTAATATTAGCATAGATGATAAGATCACTTCTACAGTAAAATACTTTAGCTAAAACAATTAAAGAATTAAAAAGTTTCCGTTTTTGACTATCATTGTTTGAAAGTCAATAACTTTCTATTGAAAGATAAAAGCTTGAGATTAGAGAATACTCATAGTCCTAACGTACTTCAAAAAATAACTTTTCACTTAATTAATGGAGTTACTTGTTTGATAGATATGATAGAGGCCAGTCTTGGCGCAGCGCGCAGGGGCACAACTCCCACTACAAGACTAAATAGATAGATATATTTAATATTTTCATTTTCCTGCCAGTAAGGTAGGCAGAGAGAACCAAGGAACAGTGTTGGTAAACTCCGTTCCCATTAAAGCATTTCCGTTCCTTACTATCCGACAAAATCAAGAGGCACAATGCCAATGTGTGGAGTTGAGGAATGAAAATGTTGAATATTTCATTTCCTCGAGTAGAAATCGAACCCACAAGCTGTCGCGTTTGGAGTCGCACGCTAGTGCCCCTGTGCCATTAAATTCCTAGTTACTGAATGATAATATTTAAATTGATCGGTTCGCGCTAGTCGACACGCACACAATATCTCGAAAATTGGACAAAAGTGAAGAACAGAGAGTTATGACTTTTGACCACAAGTAACGGACGTAAAGTTACAAAAGTATATATAAAATTCAACAGGTAAAAGATTTATTTGACTTTTCCTTAATAAAAATAGAACAATATTCATATGAATTTAAAATATTTTAAATTGAAATAGGTTTTTACATAGAAACGATTTGGTCTGTAGTTGGCATGTGGTCAGTTTCCAGCTCGTTGGTTCAGTTTAGTTTACGCTATACATACAAATTAACGTACTTGGTTATCTCTATCTATTATAAACACGATGATTTTGGATTTTTTAACTTGGTTACGTACAACCGGTGTTGGGTTCCGCCATCTAATATTACCGCAGGCAATGCCCCCAAAAGAATTATAAGCGTTTTGCAGAGTAATTTATACATTTAGCTCTATGTACATATATGTTAAGATAAAAAATACAAGCAAGACGAAAGATCATCATTTCATTTGAGCCTGACAGTTCAATAAAAAGAAAGAGGGTTACATAGGGAGGGAGGGTTATACATGAGGTAATATTTTAAAATTAGGAATATAGCTTCAGCACCCATCTGCTTAAACATGTTGTCTTGGGAGACTCAAGCATTGTTATTTTTTTGTTTTTTTTTACTTATTTTTTTACGTTTTGGTTTTTTATTTGACTATATATATTATTTGACACGCTTTTATTGCGTCGACGTTGTGTCCCGGAACCCAACGCCGCGTATTGTCATGCCAAAGCCAATTTAAATATTTTATTTTCTTTAATAGGACAACCCCACAACCATCACATTTAGTGGCAGATGCTCAGACGTCTTAAATAAATTTCGAGTCTATTTTTATATATTCATTATCACTTTACACGCTCAAGCTGTTCAAACAAAGGAAAATTCGCTGAGTTGGATATGGATAAATGGTTATTTGAAACTGAGCAATTGTCTTTTAGAATCGTATTCTAGAACGGCGTATTATTATTTAAAAGGTACTTTGTATTTGAACGTTATATATAGTGGATAAATACTAGGTTCCCAGGTTCCCTCTCTCTCTCTACCCTGATTTATGCGTAATACAGCATGTATTTTTTGTTTTAAATTTACTGGCTGTGCAGAGACTGTAAACGCGGCGGTTTGGGGTACAATTCCCTTTCAGGAGAATTAATGATTTTGCCGAATGTTTCCATAAATGTATTAATTTAAAAAAAATATATCGCAATATTTTAAATATGCGAAATGTTTCCAATAACATGAATATTATTATTTATTATTATTAATAAATAAAGACTCATCATTGCCTAAGCATAGGTCTTCAAAGAAACATACATCATATACAGCGTGTTAACATCATATACAGTGTAACTAAAATATATATTTCATAGGATTTGTACTCGTAGCAACGCCATAGTAGCAGTTATCACTACTATTATATGCTAAATATATTAAGTGCAAAAACTTTTGCATGTAGGTAACTTCTTATTTTGAAAAAAAAAAATGACTTTGACTTTATCAGAGATGGCCAAAACCGAATTTCAACACACTAGTGCGGGTTCCCTCTGCCTACCATGCTCTGTTCAGATTATAGTATGAAGAGAAAAAAAATAGATATAATGTTGGTGAAGTATTATAATTTATTTATCTACATATCTCAGTGTAATATCTTAAAACGCGTTATGTGAACATCAAGTGTGCGTAATTTCCTCTATTTCCAGCTCTCATGCGATTCGACGAGATATACTTGTTTCCGCAGTGTAAGGAGTATTGCATAACTTTGCTTACAATATAAAGACGAGGCCGGAGACAGGAGGTGGAGGTGTGGTCGAGGTTGAGGAGAGCACGCGAGAGGTTGCGGGTTTCGTTTCCATTGGAGGAAATGAAATATTTAATATTTTACATACTTATATTTATATTACCTAGATTTTAAACTTTCTATATAAGTTACGACGACTTGCACTTAAATACAACAATTTTGAGTTCGATTCTCATTCAAATGATTTTTAATTGACACAGCAAAGCCGCCCTTTGGCTTGTAATTTTTTCCACAAGACAAGCGTCGTTGAGTTTTCCCACTCAAGAGAATTTTGTTAAAGATGTAAATTATGAAAATACACAAATATTTTACCCTTGTACCCCTAGTGTGAACGTTAATAAACTTAATTAGTATAACACCCGTTACTCTCAATAAAATAATTGTATATCATAAATTACATATAACATTACTTCAAGCCATTAGAGGTGCTAATAGTCTTAAATATTACAGAATTATGATTCCAATACGTGTTTGTATTTCGCGCTGATGTTAGACAATTAGTATATTATTAGAGAAATGGCACATATAGTATTATCGAACCTGGGGAACGGAGTGTCTTAGCACTAGGTTCTCAGGTTCCCTTTCCCTACCCTATAAGAATTAACATACCATATTATGCTCAAACAAAGAAAAAATAATAAAAAAAAATTTTGGAACCTCTCACAATAGCGATAAGTAAATAAACGATTGATTTGCACAATAGTATCCCGTTATATCCTGCTTGTATCCGTCAAGACTCCTACGACTCATCCGTTTTCTCCGCTCTGATCGGAGACATTTGTTGTCCTGCAGCGGAATTCAACGTCGCACTTAATTGTGCCAGTGCAGAGAAACTAAAATCATTCATTGTAATTAGGTAAAAGACGTATGGTTTTTAAGAATCTGGTCAAGTGCGAGTCGGACTAGCTCACCGGCGATTCCGTGCCGATACCATGAGTGCCATGAGGTCAAAGTGAGATAAGCACTAAGTATGTACACTGATATTGTGTGAAATGGTTACAAATATGTTTTGTTTACACTACATTATTACTTCAATGAGTTATACTATAAAGCTTACACACTAAGTCCCAATTAAGTAAATTAGATTTAATTAAGTACTTTAGTCAAATTGGAAAAAAGGGAATCTAGTGGTAAAACACTCCATCTTACACACATTATCCAAGCCTTCCCTAAATTACACCCTCGAATGGGAATCGTACCTACAGCCGTCGTGTGTACAGTCGGACGCTGTACCACTGTACCGCCACCGCCACCCTTAACAGTTTATTAAAATACATTTTACTTTTAAAAATTCTTGCCTCAATTTAAGAATAAACAAAATTCCAATACATTAATATAAGAATTATAATAAAATTGATGTGTTTGAAGTGACATGATTGATACGACCTTCTTTCTTAAGCTTTTTACAAAGAAAATAAATATAAAATTGGGTATAAAGGTTTATAGGCAAGTTTATGAAATATATATCTACAGAATATATATATTTCATAAAAAGTGATAAAACGTGTAGGGAAAAATTGAAAAATATCTAATAGATACTGAATAGGTAAGTGAAAAATTATATGACATATATTTTCTTCAAGCCGCCAAGGCGCAGTGGAAGTTCCCCGCCTTCCACCCGAATTTAGGATACTATGTGTTGACTTATCAAAGAAGGTTAATGAATATAATTAATTTCCTCTAGTGGTAATCGAATCCACAATCATCGTGTTTGTAGTCAAATGCTAAGCTGCTATAAATATGACATGATAACTTCCATTCTTTTCCTTACTAAGGCTCTTTAGAATTTATGGTACACGAAAACACACAAGGAATAAGCGATAACCTAATTATGTTAAGAAAGATTATCCAAATGAATTTTGAAACAAATCAAATGTATGTCCATATAATACGTAATTCTTTTCTAAGTAAGCTCACAGGGGAAATAAAATCAATTATAATTTATACGACATTAGCTAAATGGAAGCCGTTGTACCGCAATGTGTCGTCTTAGCGGCGTAGCGTGGCGTTGATTCCCATTTTAGGGAATATGTTTATTATTTTTTATTTACCAGCTTTATAAGACAAAAAGAAGTAACTCTGGCCGCAGGTAAGATTAACGTGATATTTAACGTGTATAGCCGACAGGCATTCCTCAATAAATGGGCCATTAAACTTTTTTTTTTTTCAATTCGTAGCAATAGATTTGGAGATTATCCCCCTCTACTAAATAAACTCTTCAGATTTGTAATATAAGTATATTTTTTATCTTCACGCTATATATTGTTACCTAGTGTTAAAACACTCCTTACCCCTTAAGACGCTATCGTTCCCCATTTATCGCCAAATTTTGGAAGCATATGCAATGCGATGCCATGTTGATTGACAGAGCTCAACGCCACGCTTTGCCTCGTTACCAGAGTGAAGAAATGAAAATGTTTAATTTAACATTTCATTTCCTCAAATGGGAATCAAACCCGTCGCGTTTTCAGTCTCATACTTGTGCCCATATGCTTCCACTAGCCTCAATTAGTATAAATAAACACCTACAATAACACATATTACCGCAATGAAAAGCAACAATTTATAAATTTATATTAAAACCCGACTTTAATTTGTCAGTAGACCTTGAATAGAAATGTGAGAATTTTCATATATATTATACAAGTGTATATTTATCTATGAAATAAAACAATATAGTTGAATAGACTTAGTTCATTAGGAATATTAAATAACAATTGAAATTTTATTCGAGTTGAACGGCCGCGATCTCAATTAGTGCGGGGTGAATGAAAATATAACTTGATTTAGTCTTCTGTCTATTATTTCAACCTGTACAAAGAAACCATTGATATTGTAACAATTGTACTATTTAAATACATTTTTTTGCTAAAACAAAAAACACGCTGTTTCCCGCACAGAACAGGGTAGCAGAAGGGAACCTGGGAACCTAGCGCTAAGACAGTTCGCACCATTAAGAATTCAAAATTCTGGAGGCGTCGCGTGTTTAGTATTGAAAGCGAGAAAATGAATTCAATATACCATTTCTCCAAGTGGAAATCGAACCCACACCCTATCACGTTTACAGTTGCACGCTTGTGCCACAACTGGTCTCTGAAGTAGGTTAAAATAAAAACTACCAATTACAATTCTAAACTCAATTAAAACAATGTAAACAAAACATATTGCAATAATAAAACACTGGTCATCCATAAATAGCGAACAAGCCGTGACAAATGTAATATGGTTGTTTTTTTATTTATATTGATGTAAATAATACTGTAGGTTAGTAGGTTTACTCTCCGTTCTCCACCGTTTTTTATCCATTTTTGAGATATTAAGAGAATACATTTTTTTTTCAGCTTTACGCTGTCTGTTTCTACGAAGCCTAGTGCTAAGACACTCTACTTCCCATTTTATTATACGTTTGCATTGTATTCTAAAGGCATTTAGTTTTAAGTGGCGGAACTCAATGCCGTGTTTTGCCCCGATGCACAACCTGTAATTTTTTTAGTTTCAAGAGGTATCTTGTACGTATCCTGTAAGCAGAGGAATTCTGGGAACCTAGTGTTAAGCTTACCCTTCTAATAACGAGATACACCGTTAGGCTAAAAAACGTAGTATATAAAGCACATAGCAGACTAGGTAAGGGGAACCTAGTGTTAACACCGTTCTCCACTTTTACAACCATACTGTACAGGTAGGTACCTACAATTGTCATGCAAAGTGAAGGAGATGCGTGAATACAGAATTACGTTTAAATTACCAACACAATTTAATAATTTGCATAAAATAACGTTCAATAATCAAATGCAAATGAATAGATATTAAGAATATACACATATACATATATATTAGGGTTTCAGGTTATTTCTATGTAAATAAGGTAAAACGATCAAATTTATCACTTGTAAAACTGTTGTTTCTGAGCTTTACCCCTAATCCTGCCTATAGTACGGTAAACACCACACAGTCAAGACACTAACCCACACCCATCAAGTTAATAGGCAGAACCGCTAAATAGCAGTGCCGCTGTGCCACGACGGCCTCTGAAATATTATACCAGCCATATTATATGCGCGTGATTTCGTTGACGTGGTCGTTATAACCGACCGCGTATCCTAGCAATAGTTTCCACAGGGTTATTTTTTATTTTTCTTACTTAATTTTCTATGGTGGACCAAGACTATTCCTCCCCTCTTTCTACGCCCTTCGTTGCCATGCGACTTCCATTTGCAACTCATTGTGAAATTAGCAGCAGGTCTTCATTTTTATGTATCAATACAAAGTGCCTATCACGCTGAACAAATTTTGCTAATTCATTATTTCTTATGATGAATGAAATATTTGGGATCCTGATATAAGTGTAGTCACCAAAATGCACGAACAGGATGAATGATGAAAGATTATGATAATTATGATCACTTCCCCAGATATCCCCAGATCAAATTCAAAATGCCTCTTATACTGAAAGAAAGTGTGCCATTGCCCATGATACAATATTTAAGTTTTTGGTTTTTAACACAAATTGTTATTATAAAAAGGCAAACTTACATACTTAAAATCGACATAAAAATGAATCTCTTAATTCGAATAATAATCTATTTACTACACAATATATTATTTTCTTTTTCAATATAAACATACTTTTGTCCTCATAAGTAGTAGGCTTTTGAATGTATCACAATTTTCTTTTACTTCCCTCCTTCGTTATCGGATTGGCAAAACTTCTATATAATGGGAAAACATTTTTATTTTGACAAAATAATAACTTATATTTTGCTTTCATATCACAATATTTCTTTATTCGGGTCATTGTGTAGTAAAAAGCTCATTATTTGAGTTGCGAATCCTGAACCAATAGCATAAACATCCAAAATTGGGCAATCTTTTAATTTAGTACTTACTTATGATCTTGGCTTCACCCGTTTGTACTATAAAATTATTTATTTTTTCATCTGAATTATTTTCGTAAGGTATAGCATTATCGTTTTAAAGACTATATCCATACAATGAATACTTAAATTTCATCCAATTTAGTAAAACATAAAAAGTTTCATCTAAATCCGTACAGTAGTTTTTGCGGAAGTGGAACCTAATAACCTAACCTAACCTCACAAATTTTCAATTTTATAATATAAGTAGGATTTAATTCCGGTTCTAATTTATTTAACACGAGCATATAAAAGGGGATTGCAAGTTGAACCTAAGCCGTATTTCATTTCTGAAGATAAAATCGCTACAGTAATTACCTTGTAACGAGATTTCTAAATTAGATTATATTAAATGTCGGAGGGTAGGCCTAATACAGATGTCATATTAAAACGTAATTAATCTTCAAGTGCCTTCAAGTTTTTGAGACAGCTGTGTAGTACGTATGTAACAATTTAGAATATTGTGTGGTTACAGGATCTATTTTATTTTAAAGTATTATAGCTTCACGCTGTATCCCGCACATAGCAGGGTAGGCAGGGGGAACCGGGAAACCTAGCGTTAAGACACTCTCGTTTCGTACTGCTTGTACACTAGCCTTAATTAGCTTTATATTGATAGTTACAGGATTAACTTTATTTTAAAATATTATAAGTTTGTAGTGTATCGTTATTAATTATTTATTTAATGAATTAGAAATGGTATAATGATCCCTGAAAGTGGACTTTTAAAGCAAAAATTACAACCTAATTTTAAAAGTAGGCTTTATGGAACTCTTATTTTCATTGTAAATAAAAGAAAGATTTTTTTTTATATAATGTACAAATATTTCTACATGTATTACTTTGAATGACTTAGTTTCCATACAATTGCTACACGTGGTTTAACAGCGATTGACCGATGATAGCCTAATATCTAATTTAGTTCTAAGTGTGACACAGACAGATATGATAAGTCTATAGGGATTCTGTCTTGGTTAACTCCAAAAACAAAAATTTTGTATACGAGTTAACTAAAGGAAATAGCCGTAAAAAAATCAGGACAGTCGCTAAAACTTGTAGCTTCTTTATTAAAGTTTGGACAGTTGTCATTAAGTGATTCATATATATATATTTTATATCATATGTATATTTTTAAGCATTGCAAGAAAATTTGATACTTATTATAATAATAGATAAAAATATTATCTAAGCTCTAATATATTTTTGCTCGAACTCTCAAATTACTTTTGGTGCTTTCAAAGGTGTCGACGCAAAATTTTATGTCATTATTCTTTGAGAAAAAATTGTACTTGTAAACGAGTTAGTTTTTAATTTACAATTGCTTTTTTCGCAACTTTATTTTATAACAGTCTTAAGAAATATTTTACGTGGGTTCGAATCCTACTTAGAGTTAACAATTTTCATTTTTAACTCTAAGTAGGATTCGAACCCTTTTTTTTTTCTTTCTTAAAAATATGATTATTATTTACTCATATATTTACAAATAAAGGAAAATAAAACTTGAATACTGCAATTAAAATAAAAATAATAGAAAAATGACATATGACTTACAGATCCGTTCTCGTTGCTACTCAGCATGGGCACCATAACGGTTTCAACGGCGGCAACGGCGAGTAACGGCGCGAATATGGCTAACGAGACCAGCCATAACGCCACTAGCAGACTGCAGGCACCTCTGCGTGAAGGCATCCACGGCTGGCGGAGTGATTGCGTGATAGCGAGGTACCTGTCCACTGACATTGCAGTGATAGTGAACACGCTTGATGCTACTGCTACACCTGCAGTAAAAATATTTTTTTGTAGACCGTGAACTTATCTATTAGAAAACTTAAAGCTTGTAGTATTCTAATAGATAAGTTCAAAATAAATAAGTATATAAGCACAGGGGTAATAGCGTGCGTGCGTCATATTTGAGAATGTATGAAGTTTAAAGAATAATTTTGGTGAGGGCCACAGTTACCGTAGTCACAAAAAAGCTCGATGCCACTGTTACACATTAAATGAAAATCCTAAAACGAACCTATAAACAATTTTCATTGTAATTTTCACAAGGTTTATATTTCATTTAACTTTTAACAATTTTAATAATTATCTCGATATGCCCCAAGCAAAAATTAAATACCTGTTTTTCTAATAAGCCTTTAGTACGTTTAAAGTGAAATTTGAATTATTATATAAATCTATATATTACGTATTATAATTATTCTACTCATTATATAAAGTTTCAGAACAGCCAGACATCTCATTGTGTGTCTAAATGAGACGTGCACCTAAGTTGGTTAATTAAAGTCTTGCCTCGCTTAGGGTTGTTCACTTTTACTGTAATAGTAGTACATATTATACACTAGTCATGGCCCGCAGGGTTGTTTGCTTGAACGTTTAAGATGTTTTTTTATTATTTTAACTTTATGCTGCATTCCGCACGTAGCTGGGTAGGTAGAGGGAACCTGAGAACCTACTCTTAAGACACTCTGTACCCATACATTAAACTAATAAATATCGAGCCCGCAACAGCACGATATACAAAACTTTTTATTTTAATTAAATAAGAAGCTCAAATTTTCTAGAAAAGAACACACCTACTTGTAAACACATTAGTAATTATATACTCGAGAGTACTTAGCGTATACTCGTGTTACCGCTACAGTCTACTGTCGTACTCGTATGAGGCCGGTGTTTGAGAATAGTTAATTTAGTTTTGATGGCTTTATGTTGACTCCCCGTTTTACCATTAACCTAAATATTACCGAGACGTATACGTCAGAACACATTACGTTAATCATATATTGTTTAGGATATTAAGAAGTACAATGCATTTTTTTAGTCTCACGCTGTGCTCATAATATGAAGTGATGTGGACTGTACTATGCTTGGAGCATCTGCAAAATATAATTTCAAATGATTACTTCTATTTCGACACTATAAAGAGAATCAAAATTAGGGTACTTCTGGTTAACCTAGAATTATGAAATTTAGCAGTCAGCATCTACAGGTAGTAGTTGTTCAGGAAAAAATCTGAAAACTATACATTTGTGTTTAAATCCTAAACAATAGTAGCCTTAAATGGTGGAAAAATTTCTCGAGATCTCCAATTTTGTACGGAACCCTCGGTAGGCGGGCCCGACTGGCGTTTGTCCGGTTTTTTAATATACTTATTGTTTTCTTTTTAATTCGTAAAAATATGGAACGTGGGTAGAGGGTTAATAAATATTTTAAATAAAAAAAAAAACAGTCTAAAAGCTTTTATTTACCCTCACTTAAAATCTAACAAAATTTGAAAAAAACGGCAAAAACCGACCACCTCCTGAACATAGCAGAGATTATTTTTTACAGTCGCCCTATATTAAAATAATGTGCCAAAATAAATGTTTCAAATAAGCTTTTCCAGCGTTCTTAAATTTCTTGATGCTAGAAGTTATTAACTTTGGTAAAATGGTAGGACGCACATGTTAGAAAAGGATTTAGTAACGTACTCGTATATATCAAGTCACTCGGGGCGAATGAAATATTTCATACTTTCGTTTCCTCTAGAATTCGGCGAAGTGGGTAACTGAGTATTTTAGTAAGAAATGCAGTATCTCTACAGTAAGTTCTCATGTTTCGTCTGTCTATCCTGCTACGTGTGAGATACAGCAGTTGCTTCACCAGAACGAGAATATGCNATATGGAACGTGGGTAGAGGGTTAATAAATATATTAAATCTAAATAAAAAAATAAACAGTCTAAAAGCTTTTATTAAACCCCTCACTTAAAATCTAACAAAATTTGAAAAAAACGGCAAAAACCGACCACCTCCTGAACATAGCAGAGATAATTTTTTACAGTCGCCCTATATTAAAATAATGTGCCAAAATAAATGTTTCAAACAAGCTTTTCCATCGTTCTTAAATTTCTTGATGCTAGAAGTTATTAACTTTGGTAAAATGGTAGGACGCACATGTTAGAAAAGGATTTAGTAACGTACTCGTATATATCAAGTCACTCGGGGCGAATGAAATATTTCATACTTTCGTTTCCTCTAGAATTCGGCGAAGTGGGTAACTGAGTATTTTAGTAAGAAATGCAGTATCTCTACAGTAAGTTCTCATGTTTCGTCTGTCTATCCTGCTACGTGTGAGATACAGCAGTTGCTTCACCAGAACGAGAATATGCAAAAAAAAGTGCTAATAGAACGACCATTGTATTTACAGCCTGACGTTTTTCACTGCTTTAAGATGGTCCTATTTTTTTTTATTTTAAATATAAATATTTTGTCAAACAAAAATCGAACTCATAACGTTGACTTTGACATTTAAACTTTTTACTGCACTTATAATATACTGCGTAAATTCTCCATTAAAAAGTTCTATATAAATTCTTTATGTAGAATTATTTGATAAAGTATTGCTTATTAATGATCAGAATGAATAAAAAACCTTTTTAATTAGCGTAGCTCTCATTTCCTCGATGATATTTCGAAAAGCCACTTTTAATGTATTGTCATTGTGAGCAGAAGTTATTGCACAGTTTGAAATGCCTGACTGCGACGATTATTTTGGGTTCAATTCTCAATTTAAGATATGTCTATATTTTAAATATAAATAAGTGTATATTATTTATTTAAAAAAAAAAACAATATTTAAAAACTAAATTTTAAAAAATTGTCCGTTTTTAAGTGGCGGTGGCAGACAGATAGATAAGATGAATATTTAATGGTGCCGGTTTTTGCCATTCGAAGCCGAAACCCCAAAAAATAAAAGGAAGTGGAAAACTAGTATTACGATTATCATATAATTAATATGAAAATCATAAATTCGATTTAAATTAATACAAGCTTAGTATTCGCGTAATAATTCAAAATATATTCAATCCATTCAAATATGTATTCCCCTTCTAATAATCATTAATCCACTCTAACACATCGAAAATTGAAATCGACCCTGTAATTCACACCAAAGGTCGAAGCTTGCGATTTCAGGACACCGAATAAAAAGGTTTCAACCCTTTAAATTATTTATGCTTTGTATCATAGAAATGATATTTTTCATTGAAAATATTTTATTTCTTACATTTAAAGGATACGTAAACAGAAATCAATAATTTAATATTTTTTTCTCTTTTTTCTTATCCTGCTCATCTAGTCACTATATTCTGGGGTCGGTACAAAATCGATTATTTAGGGTAGACAGATGTCATCTGGGAAACTAGTGTTAAGACGTAAATAAATATAAGCTTACCTTGTAAGAAGTTGACAGTCTTACACATAACCTCGCCGAAGTACCACAGTATAGTGACAGACTTGGCGATCTGCACCGGCATACAGAACAATGTCACTAAAAGATCAGCCACGGAGAGATTCACGAGGAATATGTTTGTGACGCTGAAACAAAAAAGAATATATACATTTTTATATGTTTTTTTATACGTCTTAATGGGAACGAAGTTTTAAAAACGAGAGGGAGGGGTAATCTGGAGATCTCCCCAGGTTCTCTCTCCCTATCCTGCTATGAGTGGGACACAGAGTGAAGCTAAAAACAAATTATAGTCGCGGCGTTGAGTTGAGTTGAGTTCTGCCACGCCAAAATTAGGTAAAAAGTGGGGACAGAAGTGTCTTTATGGGAACAAAGTGTCTTAATATATAGGTTCCTAGGTTCCCTCTGTCTATCTACTTGCAATGAACGGAATGCGGAAGCGTGAAACTATAAAATAAAAAATATACATAATAAAAAAATAAAACATATTATGTACATATTCCTATTTTCTTTACAAAAATGGGTATTTATTTTTTTATTTTATGATTTTTTATTTTATGATTGCTCAAAGCGGATACTCTATTATAGCAAAATTGGGACTTATCTATGTACTAGCGGACGCGCGCAGCTTCGCTTGCGTATTTAAGGGTGAATTCTAATAACCCATGAAACATGTGTTCAATGAAATATTTTTAAGAGTCTAAATTTCAAATTTTATAAAAATCGGTGGCGATTTAAAGATTTTTCCATACAAACTTTCAACCCCTTATTTGCACCCTTAGGGGGTGAATTCTAGAAAACCATGAAACACATGTTCAATTAAATATTTTTAAGAGTCTAAATTTCAAATTTTATAAAAATCGGTGGCGATTTAAGAATTTTTCCATACAAACTTTCAACCCTTTATTTGCACCCTTAGGGGAAGAATTCTAGAAAACCATGAAACATTTGTTCAATTAAATTGTTTTAAGAGTCTGAATTTCAACTTTTCAGTCTGTAAACAAAACACGAAGATTGTAGGTTCGATCAGTAGTCAAGGGAATTAACTTATTTTATTTCCCCGCTCAGACTCTGAATAATCACTTTTACATTTTTGTTGCATTTTAAAAACGTTAAATTAGATTCCATATTTAATACATGTCTTAAATATCTTTATAAACTAAAACACACTGTAAATTAATTATTCTTTCTGAAAATTTTAAATTAGACATAAAATATGAATACAAAAACCCTTGAAAAATTTATTATTCGTAATTAAGTAAGGGAGCCTCATGAAGAATGTCCTTTCATTAAAATGTCGTACCTACTGTAAATTCTATTAATATTATTTATGTGAAAGTTTGTGACGAAGGATATTTGTAAATTTTTAGACATCATACTTTTGAAGAATTAAAAAAAACTGTTTCACTTTTTTTTCCGCATTTAAGGGTAGGCGGAAGGAAACACAATTTCCGTGTGAGTGGGGAATCTCAATGCCACGCTGTGTCGTGTCCGAGCAAGTAAATAGAAAATTGAACCCACAATCATCACTCTTATAGTCAAATGCTGTCGCACTGCGCCACGATGGCCTCAAATTTCAAATTCAATAAATTTGGATATGGTGTAGGCGATATGATAACATTACAAACTGTCCCACGAAATGTTATATTAATAGGAATTTAATTACTATCCTTCCATATATTATTGACAAGCTTTGACTTGTTCTAAAACCAGTAATAATAATAGTAATAATTCTATTTTGAAATTTAATTACTTCCAATATTGTAGATGTTATGGATGTTGACAGGAAGCATTAAATCACTTGACACCTTATTTATTTTACCAACGTAACCCACGGTTATTTAATTTATTTTATATAAAACTAGCGGACGTGCGCAGCTTCGCTTGCTTATTTAGGGGTGAATTCTAATAAGCCATGAAACACATGTTCAATGAAATATTTTTAAGAGTCTAAATTTCAAATTTTATAAAAATCGGTGGCGATTTAAAGATTTTTCCATACAAACTTTCAACCCCTTATTTGTACCCTTGTGGGAAGAATTATAGAAAACCATGAAACACGTGTTCAACCCCAATTTCACCCCTTTAGGGTTAAAATTATTTAAAATTCCTTCTTAGTGGATGTCCAGAATATGAAAGTAAATATTCCAAAGTCCAAATTCCAAAGTAAATATTCCAAAGTCCAATTAGTCCAAATTTCACGTTTTTACCATCAGCGGTTACGGCTGTGCGTGCGTCTTACCTCAGTCAGTGAGGACAAGTCCTTTTATATATATAGATTATTATTTAATATTTATAGATGAGGCCGTCGATGTCCAGAGATACGTGGGATAATTGTGAGTTCGATTGCCACTCGAAAGAATATAATATTTTGCTCTGGTAACGCGGCAAAGCGCGCCGTTGAGTTACACCACTCAACACTCAATGTTTCGAAAATTGAGAAAAAATAAGGCACGAAACGTCTTTACCCTATATTCTTTCTGCCTAAACTGCGGTACAAGTACAGATACAGACTCTGACTACAGGTACAGAAGGTTACATAGAAATATTTTAGGCTTATTCTCACAGTGCACACATACGAAAAATTTCAAAACATTTTTAATTAATGATTGAAAGGAAAAAAGGTTTGCTCAAATCCATCGTGCGTGATCATTCCAGTTGACATGCACTGATTGACCTCCGCCTAAACAAATATGAGGGCACCTATCTCTTGATTGCTACGTTTACGCTTAAACGGAAAAATAACTCAGTACTTTTGGAGGTTAATTTGAAATTACCTAGAAGTTTTACGATTTTTATTTTTATAAACAGCTATTGGGTATTCCATGAGAGAATTAACCTTCGTATCGATCTATGAAACCTATCATTTATTGCTAATATCTAGAAAAATCAATAATAAAAACATCTAATTATCATAATCCATAAAAAATATTTTGATTACCGTTAAAATGTTGGATAGAAAGTAGCGGTTATACGAAAAATATTTTTTGACATTTTCGATAACGCTAAGACCCTTTTCAATTATCCCGAAAAAAAGCAAACTCCGAAGTGACTGTTGAAGATAAAGAAATGGTAATTAACTTGTGCGTGATAATCGCCGTCGTCCAACTAAAATTGTTAAATTAAGTGTAGTTCAGATGTATTTAGACACATATGAAAGTGATTTAAATGACTAAGCCTAACCTTTTGACTTCTTTAATGTATAATAAATAAAGTTTTAATATTTTAAATATAGCTTTTAATGTATTATTCATGTTTCGTGTAAAATAGAGCTAAGTAAGTTTATTATATACAAAGAAATTCGCACGTGTCCCACCCGTGACGTGGCACATGCTGTCCATCCCGTGACAGTAGCAGTAATTGTTTTTTTTTTGTATAAAGGTATATTTTTATTGTGGTTTACTACATTATAGAAGCTAAGAACATCTTCTATACGAAACTAGGCGATTTAAATTTATTAAGATGTCTATTTTTCGTTTTATTTAGTTATTTAGTTTAGTTTTTATAAAAAATCTTACATAAATACTGTTTATACAATATACAATGTCAAAAGTAAACTTTAAATTCGTTATATGATTGTCCCACCCGTGACGTAGACGTCCCCTATGTAGAAATAAATTAGTAACGTG
This sequence comes from Heliconius cydno galanthus, assembly GCA_036379175.1. NCBI lineage: Eukaryota > Metazoa > Arthropoda > Insecta > Lepidoptera > Nymphalidae > Heliconius > Heliconius cydno. The sequence continues at coordinate 252,907 of JAKRZM010000867.1, forward strand.
GGGGTACAAGCGTTCAACTGTAAATGTAGATGTTTGTTACATTGAACACACCACTTGAGAAAATAAAATATTAAATATTTTTATTTCTTCGCACTAGCAACGATATGTATTTTAATATACTATCAACAAAATGAAATCACAAGCCTATAATATGATCACAAAACTATTCAGACAAAAAGGTCTGTCTTTTAATAAGCAAATTTCAATAAAATTCACAAAAGAATTTCCTAATAAGCCTTTTGCAAAAGACCCGGAACCGCTTATATGAAGAGTAAAGTGAAGTACTTGGGATAAAAGTTTTAGGCTCGGCCAGTTTTTCCACATGGCCTACTTTTTACGGGACTTGAGCGGTGTCGTTTTATGTTCAATCATAGTAAAATGTCATTAATTAAAAGATTAATCTCATATGTTTCTTTTCAGGGTTCCGTACCTCCAAAGTATAAAACGGAACCCTTATAGGATAACTTTGTTGTCCGTCTCTCTGTCAAGACCATCTCGAGATCGCGTGAAGGTATCGAATTGAAATTAATATCAAATATTGAGGTCAATGGTGTGCTAAAGCACATAAAGATGAAAACTAAGCTTTTAAGTTATCACAATCTAAAAAGTAAAGATAAGAGTATTTATGCATCGTTTTTGCTGCATTTTTTATGATATTTGCCATAAGAACTTACAATACAAACAAAGTAAAAAAATATGTAAAGTTAAATTTATAGATGTTACAAAGAATAAAATAACTTAACTACTTAACAAACTTAAATTTACAGTTGACATTATATATAATGAGTGCATGGGTATATGCAAACTAAATTTTTCAACTTTTATAAGTTGTACTTCCCGTTGACCCATAAATCTGAAATATGGACGGAAGCCTCGGTGGGCGGATTCGACTCGCGTTTAACGGTTTTTTTTAACATAGAAATTACGAAAAGTAATTAAATGCTTCACATTAAATAATTAATTATTTGATAAGCAGAAAAATTATTTACTTAAATTAAAATTCACGCTGTATCCCTTAAAATACGCCTATCCGTGTCTATCTCGTATCTTCCATCTCTACTGAACATATTTCCCAAATACCATGTCTTTCAAAAACCAAAACGTTTTTCCTTATTAATTATTAATTAAGATAAAGGTTAATTCTGTAATGATAACATTAATAACAAAAGGGCCTCCAGATTATGCGTATTAAATATAGATGTAATAGGTAGAAAATAAAATTAGTGCGGCGGCTGCTATGGTGTGGTCTCCTGACTAATTTAAAAACTTGGGCGATAAATCCAACTCAGTTTTTAATTTACTTTGTCCATTTTTAATATTCATTTTTTTGAAACAGGTATGTATGTAACATTGTGGAAATTGGTTCTATTTGAGTATAATGATCGGCTTGGACTTTAAAACAGATATGCATGTGTACATATTTTCGTAAGTATTATTGTTTTAAAGAAAAAGAGTACATTCTGATTATCGTCTCAATTTGAAATTCACGGACTTTCATACTTTAAATTCCAAATTTACGTTCTTAGGAGACTTAATAGATAGTAACACGCAAATATTATGTAATTCCAACGATATAAAATATATAAATATCAAACTGATAATTAACCTTATACTAAAGTCGATTAAAAAAAAAGGGAATCGCGTTTTTTCCGAAGCTACTGTATCCCGCATATGGCAGAGTAGACAGAGGCAACCTCGGAATCTAGTGTCAAGACACTTCGTTGACATTGAGACAATTCCGTAACCTTCATGAAAGAATTAAATCCTACATTTCTTCGAGCGGCCCCCAATGAGACGCCTTTACATTCGGGCTCCTGCCCCTGCGCTACGATGGCCTCGATGAATATTGGGCTATATTTAGTTTTCCCAAAATACAAAAGGTAAGTGGAAATAAGTATCTAAGTACAAGTAAGTATACTTGACAGTAATCTACAACAATTATTTTTATCTCAATTCTTAATAACTTATCTACGCGACGTGACAGATGGCAGATGTGTCAGCTTTAACTGTTTACCTTTTCTATTCGTGGTTGTTTCCTCAATCTTCACCTCGTCTCGCCTCGCCTACATTCTTTTATTTTTGATATCAATACATTTTAAGGGTTTATTTTTTANTTTGTTGTCCGTCTCGCTGTCAAGACCATCTCGAGATCGCGTGAAGGTATCGAGTTGAAATTAATATCAAATATTGAGGTTAATGGAAATGTGTTGAAGCACAGAAAGAAGAAAATTAAGCTTTTAAGTTACCGTAATCTAAAAAACAAAGATTTATGCATCCGCTTTGCTGCATTTTGTATGAAATTTGCCACAAGAACTTACAATACAAAGAAAGAAAAAAATCCGTTAAGTTAAATTTATAGGTGTTACAAAGAAAAAAATAACTTTACAAACTTAAATTTACAGTTCACATTATATATAATGAGTGCATATACCCGCAAACTAAGTTTTTCAACTTTTATAAGTTGTAGGTACTTCCCGTGGCTTTCGCCTCGGTGGGCGGATTCGACACGCACTTAACCGTTTTTTTAACAGAAAAGAAAAGTAATTAAATGCTTCATTTTAAATAATTAATTATTCGGTAAGCAGAAAAATTCTTTACTAAAACTAAGATTCACGCGGCATCCCTTAAAATACGCCTATCCGTGTCCATGTCGTACCTTCCATCTCTACTGAACTACTTCCCAAATATTCCAATTCATTCACTTGCGTGTCCAGTAAAGACGGCTTACTTCATTTCTTTCAAGGACCAAAACGTTTGTCCTTAGTAATTATTTATTAAGACAAAGGTTAATTCTGTAATAAAAACAGTTTTTAATATACTTTGTCCATTTTTAAAAAATATTTTTTTTGAAATCGGTATGTATGTGATGTTGTTGAAATTGGTTCTATTTGAGTATAATGATCGGCTTGGGCTTATATACATGTGTACTTATTTTCGTTAGTATTATTGTTTTAAAAAAAAAGAGTATAATACTAATAATTAACTTCTAGTTTCTGAGAAATTCGTGGACTAACATATAAACAGACATTAAATTCCAGATTTACGCACGCATGTTCTTGTGGCCTTTATAGATAGTAACACGCGAATATTATGTAATTCCAACAATATAAAATATATAAATATGAAACTGATAATTAACCTTTTACTGAAGTCGATTAAAAAAATTGAATCGCGTTTTTTCCGAAGCTACTGTGCAAAACAGAAATACAATTTACATTTTGTATAGCCTTACATTGTATCCCGCATATGACAGAGTAGACAGAGGGAACCTCGGAACCTAGTGTCAAGACACTTTGTTGACATTGAGACAATTCCGTAACCTACATGAAAGAATTAAATACTACATTTCTTCGAGCGGGAATCGAAACCCCAATGAGGCGCCTTTACAGTCGGGCTCCTGCCCCTGCGCCACGATGGCCTCGATGAATATTGGGCTATATTTGTTTTTCCCAAAATACAAAAGGTAAGTGGAAATAAGTATCTAAGTACAAGTAAGTATACTTGACAGTAATCTACAACAATTATTTTTATCTCAATTCTTAATAACTTATCTACGCGACGTGACAGATGGCAGATGTGTCAGCTTTAACTGTTTACCTTTTCTATTCGTGGTTGTTTCCTCAATCTTCACCTCGTCTCGCCTCGCCTACATTCTTTTATTTTTGATATCAATACATTTTAAGGGTTTATTTTTTAAACAAGTGTCTAAAAAAGCCCCAGATACAGAATAAGAAAATATTTTAAAAAATATATAATATTTACATATTAGGATATTTTACGCTTATTCTGTAATTACTTTCGTAAAAATATAGGCATGTTAATAAAGAGACCATACCAATAAGATCCTTCCCCTGAGAGACTTCTTATAAATTCATCCTAATAAAAAAATTTTCCTCTTATAATGTTCAAAAAACCAAACCGAAACCAATGTAATTGATTACAACAACCCTTCATTTGTGCGACCTTTCTTTACTGGTAGGCAAAGTGAATCTAGAAAGACAAAATTTGGCGTTAAGTTACGCCACTCACATTCACGAAAGGATTAGTTTTGAGAATAAACACTAACTACCTTGCCACACAGGATTTAAAAAAAAATCAGTAAGATTTAATTTATCCTAAATCATCTTTTTTAAGTACAAATTCCTAATTTCACTTAAATTTCTTTTTAATCTTATCTTTTCTTTAACAACTGAGAATAAAGCTAGAAAATGGTTGCGTTAAGAGCTGGAGGTCAGAGATTAGTGGCATTCAAGTCGTAATTGTGGTAATAACCACACAAAAAATAACCTTCATGTATCAGGCTTAGCCTGATACATGAAGGTTATTTAATAGAGATAATTAAATAATTAAATATAAGAAAGACGTGTTGCAGCTTAAGATAATACTGTACTTTCGTTTCTTTTTTACATTATGCATATGGTATGGTACGTAGAGGGAACCTGGGAACTTAGTGCTAAGATACTCTGTTTACCTTTAGGTCACTTCCTTTCCCCATTTGCCACCGCTCGAGATATTGAGTGTTAAGTGGCGGAACTCAACCTTGCCTTGTTACCAGAACGAAGGAATGAAAATATTAAGTATTCCATTTCTTCAAGCGGAAATCGAACCCAGGACAGAGGCGGGGCACGCAACTTTTTAAGAATATTGTAAATAATGTTATAAGGCCCAAAAGTGGACTGTCATGGCAGCGCACATCGTCTTGCGGTAAACGCTATGACAGAATCGACAGAATAATGGATTATTGTGAAGTGAAGCTATAAAAACTTACTATGAAATATTAGTTAGTAAACAATTCCCTTACAAATTAATCTGAATTATACAATTAATATTTCCAATATCTTCACCAATGCGGAAATTTTATTTCGTAGCGCGGTTTTATTACAGTTCTAAAGTACCTACCATTATTTATTCTTTAATTAAAGAGAAATTATGAAGCTTTATCGCAATGGAACGGCGTTACATTCAGCCTGCTTCAAAAAATGGAAATAAAATATTTAAAGACCAACTTCGAGGGCGTTGCGAAGCAAATGATACTGCATCTGTTACGGTTGTGAGTTCTTTCCCCTCTCGTAGAAGTGAAATATTTAATAGTTTTGTTTCCTGGCTTATAGCGGCAAAATGTAAGTAAATTATGCTAACATTATTAATAGCAAGTCATGGTGCAACGGCAACTTTAAATGCATTAGTTATGAGCTTAATGCCCACACGGGTAAATGAATTATGTTCACATCCACGCTCAAGACAAATCATGTTGAGATTCGGTACTAAACACGAAATATCTCAACAAATGTACGAAAGGTGGGGAACAGGGAGTTTTACACTAGTTTCCCTCTGCCTGCCCTGATTTATACGAGATACAACGTTAAGTGAAAATACAAAAATATAAGATAACTTATATATACATATGTATAAACTCATAAATTAATATGTCCATACTATCATAAGCTATAGAAACAATATAAAATATTCATTGAAATACCAAAATTGTATATGAAAAAGGAAATAAAAGATATATTAATGCTATAAATATGTAAAGCTCTATACAACCGAAGCTACGTATGTCCGTCACATACCTCAATTATTTTGGAAAGCAATCATCATACAGAAATTGATGAAACAAATTAGGTCACTTTTGGGTCAAAGTCCCTTGATTAAGTATGGTTTGTGTTTACTTTTTATACAATTAATTATTTTTTCTATATTTACACACATTTTTAATCATGTGAAGTAGAAAAACATTGAAGGCTGTCGTGGCGCAGGGGCACAAGCATGTAACTGTTAATTCGGAGGAAAGTGGGGAGAGGAGTATCTTAACACTGAACTTCTTCTGCATATAAGTCTCCCCTGCCAGCGGGACACAGCGTGAAACTGAAAATAATAATACGGCTCTATTGTCCTATTTCAGTCCAAAGACCGATTGTTCATGGCGAGTCTAACCTAACGTACCGCAGCGTTTCGCTCCTCCGCTAGGAACAAAACATGGATACTTTTTTTTTAAAACGCAGCGGAACGTAGCGCGATTTCAACCCGAGGCTACGTCGCTGGACTGTGATAAATTTTGTATGATTTCTAAAAAAAGTACTATTTTGGTGTGTGTGTGTGTGTGTACTACATGTGGCGCAAAACTGATATATTCTTTACTGAATAGAAGGTACTAGTAAAGATGGCAATAAGTAAATGAAGAAGAACGTTCGAAACAGCAAAACAGATTATTGCAGCTAGAGATCCCTTGACCTTCTAGGTCATATTTTCGGTAATAGACCAAAACCCAGATAAAAAACATGAGGACCGTCCGGGTGGTGTTGTGTGATTCATGTCAATGACGAGGTGAAGGGGTATTTAAAGATTCGTTTCCTCTAAAGTCAGTGTAGTCTAGTCATTATCAACTATTTATTATATTTTAATTCTTGAAAACATTTTTTTGTGAAAATAATATTTACGCAGTAAAAAGCTTAGACAGAATACGGTATATTTTAAAATATACCTGCGTGCCGTACACTAGTTGACTTAATAAAGAAAAACCTTATTTGCAGTAAAGTTTCAGTATTAAATATATTATGTATATTCTACATATTTTCTACATGACATTTGCAGATTATACTTTCAAGGCTATAATATTTTTAGTTTTACTATTTAAGTTCTTTATTTATTTCTCTTCTATTTGCCCTGTATTGTAACCAATGATCGCTCATTGGTTACAACACAATTATCGAATAGATTTTTAATGACTGTTTAAATTTATGTTCACGCATATGAATGTGGAGAAATGTGTACGTGAAGCAGAGATTTACATTATATAAAAATGAGTTGACAAAGAGATGAAGATAAGAAAAAAATGAGAAGAAGATGAGATGACCATGTCTTATTACCTGGGCAAGGAAATGATAACAGCAACTGTGAGTGACACTCGTACCCACAACCCAACCACAACCAGTGTGCAGTGCCGCTGTGCCGCTGTGCCGCTAGCACGCAAGTTAACGTTAGGTACAGTTATTATGTCAAATTAAATTCACTGTTTATCTTTTATTAGCTGTAGCGTAAGATAAACTGAATCTGCAATTTAAATCCAATCATGTTTGTGCACGCCTTTGTTGTGATATAGTATAATATGTATTTATCTAAATAATGAATATTCTCATTTAATTTAGACAAATTCATCATATTATTAAATTAATATAATTATAGACCAAGTTCGACGTTGAGTGCCGCCATTTAACGAGCAATGTCTTGGAAATTTTGTGAAAAGTACAGAACGGAGCATCTTAGTACCTACTAGGTCCCCTTTGCTTACCCTGCGAAAGAAGCGTGAAGCTCGTTATACTGTAGACGTATCACTACTAAATTATATTTTCTTGCATATGATTTGTTGAAGATAGAGACGTGGTTAGAGTTAAATATTTAATTTATACTAGATCTTATATCATGAGGCTCAATTATAACTTTAGGGTATTAAGTAACCTAATGATATTAAATTCTTACAAAATTTACAAATTATGTTAGAAAAGACAATCTATGCATATTATATTATGATAAAATTGATACGTTTATGTGTTTAAAGTAATTTAAATTGAAAGAAAAAATCGGTCAAGTGCGTGTTGGGCCCGCCCACTTAAAGTTCCGTATTAATTTGGTGACCGTAGGTCAAAGGGAAGTGCAATTTTTGTTATGAAATGAATACAAATATAAGATTGTTATAATTTTTATCGATGATCTTTTGATTGAATAGGGTTACTCAAGGTACAGTAGATCTAGAGATTTTGGATATGAAATAAAACTTCACTGAATATAAGTTCGAACTCATTACTATCGCGTGATATCATTTCAACTGATCTTTCACAGCGTTAACATGTATAAATCTCTATTAGTTAACATAATATTGTAGTTAAATTTTCACAGTAAAATTTCTTGCGAAAACAATGAATCCTATTAATTATGTTTACTTGGGTCCGAACGCAAGGTGTATTTTACATAATTTAACGCTAAATGTGCCACTGACTATGCCATACGAAGTTTCATATAAATTATATGTTGGTTTTCCAATTAATATTTCAAATAAAATGATATGGCACAATATGCCACTAAAAAAGTAGAGCATGGAGAAAATAATAAAATATACAAAACGGCGTGAAGTTACGCTCCATCACACTCTATAATAATTCATTTTACCATTGGAGTTTGCATCCATTTCTTGAATATTGGAGAACTGAATTGGGGGAACTGAAACTCAAGAAAAATAACCAATAGCTATGTATATTTATATTCCAATATTTATATAACACAAAGTTAATAGTACGACCTTATATTATTAAAGTATTTGTAGCGGAAACTGTATACGTAATTTAGATTCAAAATATACTCTCAATGAGATGTATTGCTCATATCAAATTATTATTACGCAAACTTTCTTAGATCTTTCGATAAATATAATATTTGAGTATATTAATCATAACGATAAAATGGGTATAATTTTGTAGGAACGTATAAGTATGAGTAAATAAAAAAAAAACAACTTTCAGACATTGCGTTCCTTACTTTTTGCCCGATTTCCGAGACATTGTTATATATTTGATCAGTAAAATTGTAATTTTGCTTTAGCTTCACAGCTTACTTAGACAAAGGGAAACCTTTTCCCTTTCCTATTAAGATACTTCCGTTCTCCACTTTCCGCCGAATTCAGGAGGCAATGCATGGTTATGGGTACGGAAATGAAAATAAATTAAATATAATTCATTCTCTTCCGTGAGAACTGAACCCACAAAAGTCGCGCTTACATTCAGGGGCTGTGCATACGTGAAAATAAGTATTATAATAATATTCAAATATTTTTATTAAGGTGTGTCTCCTGCTAGTTAGATACATGTGACCCACATAAAGTGAACGTCGTTAAAACGTTTCATATTTTTTATAATTTTTTAGCGGTCGTTGATTCAAATCATGTTAGATATATTCACGCTTTATTATGCGTATAGTAGCATAGGCAGAGAAAACCTGAGAACTAAGTGTTCGATTCCATTAGACACCCCTGCTCTCCACGTTCCGCCGAATTATCGGGGCATTGCGTGTTGATGGCGGAACTCAACGACGCGCTTAATATCTAGGAAGTCATTGCATATTGAATTATTGCAAAGGCAGAAAAAATAAAATGTCGTTTTCTCGTCTGTCGTAGGAATCGAACCTACAACCGTTGCGTTTACACTCACGCTTGTGTATTTGCGTAATTCACGCATCAATTATTATTAATTTATTATTAAATTCGAAAATTAATTTCGGTTCTAATTATACTAATAACTTAATATTAGTTTATATTTAACTTCGTTAAGGTTTATTGGGGCCATTTTATTGCACTGGTACAGCGTATATGTTGGAAAGGCGATGATTGCAGATTCGAACTCCATTTATTTAACAATTTTAACCTTTTCAAATATATATTTTTATGTTGGGTGGGGAAATATGTATAATGTCGTTATAGTAGATCCGGTCATAGAAAAAATCTTTTAGATTATATTATTAGTATTAAATGCTTTTTCACTTTTCATCTTATTTAGAAGCCTTCGTGACGCAGTGACTGTAACGCTGCGGTACTAGATTAGATTCCCTTTCGGGGAAATGGATAATTCATAAATCCTTTTTCATATTTCATCTAAATAAGATGAAAAGTGAAAAAGGATTTATACTAATAATATAATCTAAAAGATTTTCTATGATGGGATCTACAACAATGACATAATATACATCCACCCAACATCATAAAAATAAGATTTTATATTTTTTAAGTTATTCTATCACAAAAAATATGTCTTATCGGAAATCCTTTGATCGCAACTAATTACTAGGAAATATTGACGAGGAGTTTGATTTAATTATAACGCCGTGGAGTTACAAGTATTCAAATTATGGATAACAAACGACGAACGATCCTGTCGACATAAAGTTATATAGCCTTTTGTGTTTATCTTAATTGTTAAATAAATATATATTTGAAAAGTGTTTGAGGTGCGCTGGGCACTCAGGAGAATGAATTACTTAATACTAGCGACGCGCTAGCGGCTTCGCCCGCTCGAATTCCACAATTGTATATTTACTAATGTAAATTATTTTTGTATTGTAATAACATTATCATTTTAAAGTTGACATCCTTACTATATACTTTCGTAACTACAGTTTCAGTCAATTCTGTAAAATTTCTTTTTATGAACGGATTCAAATAAAACATCACTAAATGCAAAAAACACAATAGTAAAAACTACATTTAACTCGTTTCTGAGATTAGCGTGCACAAGCGCACGGAAACGGACAAGTAGACAAATAGACAAACGGACAACTTTACTGAAATAACTCGTATAGAATAAATCCAAAAATGTCCATATGAGTGGCGCACTCAACCCTACGTTTTGTTCGTTATGAAATCGAATAAATAAAAAAAATAAATAAAATTAACTCCCAGATTGGGTATCAAACTCAGAACCGTCAAATTTACAGTCGAGAATATAAGAATTGAACTCACAACCACGAAGTCTACAAACACTGGTCTGAGGACCGATAATAATATTTTCAGTTACAACAGAGTGATTTGTCACTACTTCTCTGTGTCAATTTTCTAAGTGAAATGCTTTTAGTACTGTAACAAGGCAAAGCTTGATAGATTGCAGCAATTTATCTTAAATCAAGCTCCTGTTTGAGCCGCTACTTCACTTTTGATTTATTAATATGGAGAAAAGGATTTGAGTGCGTCGTGGCGCAGAGGTCAAGGGTGTAACTGTAACGCGACGATTGTGGGTGCGGTCTCACTCGAGAGAATGAATTATTATTTTTTGTTATTTTCATTCCTTCGCTCTGTTACTAAGGCAAAAAGCCCGAAGTTAAAAGTTCAGCGGAAAGTCGGGAATGGCGTTTTTTTTTTTATGGTAAAAGGACAAGGCAAACGAGCGTTCGGGTCACCTGATGGTGATCACCGCCGCCCACGACCCCGTGCAACACCAGAGGAGCTACAGGTGCGTTGCCGGCCTTTGAGGTGGAGATAGACGCGCTTTTTAAAGGTACCCATATCGTACCGACCTGGAAGCACGGCCGTGGGTACACCGTTCCACAGTTCGGTGGCGCGTGGAAGGAAATTTCTACGAAACCGCACAGTAGTGGAGTGCCACGTATCCAGATGGTGTGGATGATATTTAAGTTTGTGACGTGCTGTGCGGTTAGAAAATTCGACGGCAGGTAACAGGTCAAATAGTTCTTCAGAACACTCACCATGATAAATGCGATAGAGAACGCACAGCGAGGAGATGTCTCTACGCAGAGCCAAAGCGTCTCTTAACAATTGGCTCCGTCTACCTACCCTGCCGCATGCGGAATACAGCGAGAACCCACATTCTGTCGAATTCTGGAGGCGTTACATGTTGATTGGCAGATCTTTCGCGCGCTTCACCTCGACACCAGAGCGAAGAAATGTAAATATAAATTTAAAAAATATTTCATCTCCTCAAGTGGGGATCGAACCCACAACCAGTCGATTTTACAGTCACATTTTGTGTCCCTGCGCCTCGACTGGCCTGAATTATTTTACGGAATTGGCTAAAATAATCATATAGATGAAGTAATGCTTTTTAAAAGTCTTTATTCATATTAAAATTTTCATTAGTTTAAAAACAAAAGCTTTAGTTTAAGCAAATTTTGCGCTTCAAAAACCCGCTAACTAGATTTCTACGGATTAAATTGACCTCTCATTCTGTTTTACATTAGCTAAGTACACTGGAACTGTAAGGGTTAGACACCGTTGAATTTTTAAGCAAAAGATTTTAAACCTCTTTATAAATTTGATTTAAAAATGCATTTTGAAGCTAACTTATTTTTCTGTGGAAGCTAATATTTCATGCAAACCGCGCGATGGTTCTAGGTTCGATTCCGACATACTACTCAAAGCAATGTATTATATTTACTTCCTTGCTCTGGTTATGACAAAGACAAACATTGAGTTTTGCCAATTTTCAAAACATTGCGGTCTCAGTGGCGAATTTCAACACTGCACGTTGTCTTGTTACCAGAGAGGGGAAATGGAAATCGTTTTTTAATTTCAGAATCGGACCCATAACTGTCGAATTGATAGCCAGATCCTGTACCTTGGCACCACGACGCCACGATGGCTCAGACATAAAAGTTTTAGAAAGTACTGAAACGAGTTTATGAGTGATTTAGGAAAAGCTCAAGACATAAATGGAGAAACTTTTTACTCATGTTTATAATAAAAATTTTATTCGTAGATGAAAGTAACATTTACATGTTCTAAGATAATATGTCCAAAAATTAAGAATATACGAGCTATATTTTCAGTTTTACATTATTATTTACATACTTAAAACAGTTTTCCATTTTCCACTTTGAAAGGCGGAATTCAATATCGTGCATTATCTGGATCAAACCCACAATCACCGTGGTGATGGTCAGACGTCCACTGCGCCGTTACTACCTCAATTATTATGATTAATTTAAAAAATAACATACATTTTACACAATTTTTACGCTTTGTCCCGCATGAAACAAAGTAAGCAGAGAGACACTAGTGGTAAGACAGTCCGCTGCACTCACTTTCCACCGAATTTCGGAAGAATTGCGAGTTGAGTGACTGCTTTTGTGAGTGGTTACGAAAAAATGAAAATATTAAGTATTTCATTCCCTCGAATGGGAATCAAACCCATGACCTATCGAGTTTACAGTCATACACTTGTGCCCCTGCGGCACGACAGTGTACATAAAAAGATAAACAAACAAATACCCATATTAAGCGATCATTTACACGCTCGTGTTAAGGACTTTTGGTTATTTACTTGAATTCTATTTGAGTTGTGGTTCTTGAACTCTTACTAGGAAATTATATGTCGAAATGTACAATTAATTGTACTTTAAATTGGTTAAATGTATAGTTCGCCCCTATAGTCTAGTATTGTGAATTGATAGATTTGAACAGAGTTGGGATTCAATTCTCTAAATCATGCATGATGAGGAATTATCAACCGGAACTCATTCATAGGAATACTATATCAATATTATTCAGAGAAAAAAGCTATCGCCAAAACAAAAGCATTAAAATAAAATAAAAAAGAAAATCAATGGACGATCATATTAATTATTAAAATATTACTACTGACCGGAAACCACTCACTAATATAGTTAATTATGTTGATTCCCCGTCAAGTAAAAGAATCAAAGAAAAAGAATCGTCAAAGAACTGGCCAAGTGCGAGTCGGACTCGCACACGAAGGATTTCATACCGTTAACTATAAAAAGACAAAAGTATTGTCTGATGGAGCCCCTTGATATCTTATTCTGTTTTTTTAATATTTGTTGTCATACTGGTAACAGAAATACTATTTTTTTTTCTGAGACACTTCGATCCTATTAAGATACTTCCAATCCCCACTTTTGGCCGATCCACAGCCATTGCTTGTTATTTTGCTATTGCTTTGCAGCTTGACGATATATATTATGATACATATGTAATTAGTAAATAGATAGAGATAACTTAATGTCGAGACACTCCGTGCTCGACTTTCCTCCAGAATTCAAAACATGATGAAACTCAATGCCGCCTTTGATCTTGCTCGACCGGGGAATTGAAATTAACTGAACCCCCCCAATGAGAATAAATCACAATCATCCGCTTTGCGACTGGAAAGCGTCTGACTAGCCATTATACATAAGGATACGATAATTATCAAAAAATGAGGAAGTGTTTTATTTTAACGAATTCAAAAGAACTATGTAAAAAAGAACCTGTACGTAAGTACCATTGGGGAAGGAAGTTAAGCCATTCTTATACCATTACGTTTATTAAGAAAGTTTCTGATGAGTCCTAAAAGAGTTAACGTCTTCAGTAGAGATAATCTTTTCTTAGTTATATGTATAGCAAAATTATATAAACGTGAAACGTGTTAATATAACACTTTGGGTACGGATGAAATATTTGCTTTTCGTCAAATTTGAACATTTTGAAATGTGCTACTATTGGCCAATTATTAGTATTTCTCGAAATTTCTTGCATACTAGGTAAAAAGTAAATAGATATAATTTCAGAAGTTCTACATTGTAAGCAACGTACGTTTTTTCTAGCTTATCGAGTGATAATACAGTCCTTTCTCTAAAGCGCGCAGATAAATAGAGAAAGAGATATTTAACACAAAATCTTCCTGTGAGTAGAAATCGCAAAGGAGAAGACACAATGTCTTGCGCAGCCTTCATATCAAAGTTTAAAGGCGAAGATGTAAACCGCTTTCGAGAATATTGTTATACAAAATAATAGGGGTGAATCAAAGTAGAAACAATACGTCTTTGTAAGAAATTGTGGAAAATAAACACTGAGACCCTTTAAGTGTAGTGTACAAGGAGACGATTTAGAATTTAATAATGTTTAAATTTTAAACAGTCTTAACTTTTGAATTTGTATTGTCAAATAATACTATAGAAATGTCAGGCAATTGTAATTTCTAAATGATCACTATTTTATGTAGTTTCAAATCTCTTATAAACTTAAAATAAATAATAAATAGCTTCACGCTGTATCCCGTATATAGCAAAGTAGGCAGTTAAAATACGTTCCCCACCCTCCAAATCTAGAATTTGCGTGTTGACTGGCGGAATTCACCGCCGCGTTTGGTGTTCTCACCAGAGCGAAGAAATTTAAATATTTACTAGAGTGAGAATCGAACCCCTACTAACAGGCGGCAAGGCAAGTGATCATCTACAATCGCACTTTCACTTGCCGCTTGCGTAATTTATATTTAAAATTAAAATTACATTACTTATTAAAAGTATGTTAGAACAATAAAATTATGTTGTTTTATTAAAATTTTATTAATATTAAAATAATCCTTACTCATAGAATATAATAATAGCTTATATAGAATTTAACTCAATACTATAGAATCGTAAAATAGGTCCTAAATTTGAAAGTAAGCTAGATCTTAAACTAATGCCATTTCCAAAGTAATTTAACATGTTGGATGTTTATTAGACGCGACTATAAAGTGCCATCTCTAAAACTAATTTGTCACAAACGCTTTGTATCAGAATATTGACCTTTCGAACTGTATCTATAAACGGAGTTCAAGAAATATTTGAATCTTGTACTGGCTTATATACTTTAATTGTCTTGTATTTGGTATTACTTTGCTTTAGTTTTGAATTATTTATTTCTATAATCATTTATTTCTATAATTTTTATTGCGATTATTTACTAATATTTTTATTAAATTATTTTTATTGGATATTAGGAAATGAAATTTTTCTATCTAAATCTAAATTTATATTTCCATTTCTTCGCTTTGATTTCGAGGCAATTAAGAAATATGTATTTTATTTTATAATTTCAAAGACATGTTGAGGCCGTAATGGGGCCGCAGGGGCACACGTGTTCAACTGTAAGCGCGACGATTATGGGTTCAGTTCTCACTTGGGGGAATGACATATTCAATATTTTCATTTCCTCGCCCTTGTAGCGAGGGAAGGCTCGGCGCTGAATTCCATCCAACACGGAATGCTTCAAGATTTTGAAGAAATGTGAAGATCGGCGACGACAAAGCCTCCGAAAATTCGACATTTTGACAATTATTTTTCCATATTGTATTCGCCACTATGGACTTTAAAAACAAATAAACTGTTTAAAACGAAAAATGATGTGTTTTAAGTTTCTATTATAAAAAAGCAGTTACCGAACCATTGAAAATACTGGATTAACCTTAAAAGCGTGCAGATAGATCTATAAAGTTGTCAATCGCTTGGAAAGGATTTTAAAAATTGAATCTTTAAGAAGATAAAATTTCAATACTACTTGCTATTGAAATTACCAAAGAAAGAGTAGCGTAATTTAATATTGGTATATTTAAATTTATTACAAATGTGTAACCATATAATTTTGAACTGACCAGGTCGGTTTCCAGGAGGCGCGGGTTCGAGTCCCGCTACGTTCAAATTGTTATACGTTTTCTAAATAAGTATTTTCCCTTCCTAAGTGTGGAATAATACTTTAAAAATGTTAAAAATACTTATGATTTCATATAATTATGCTTTTAGATTTTTCTTTTCAAAGTGTCTATGAAAATTAAAAAGTAATCTATATATATAAAAGCAGATGTTAGTCGTGAATTCCTATCTTCCTTTTGTTTGATTGAGAAAAACGCGCAATGTCTCAAAAATTGGCCGGAAAATGGAAAACTAGCGGTAATATTTATAAACGTTTGTTTTCATACAAATTCACTTAAGGAAAAATAAGAATACTACTAAATATTATGTTGTTGACACTTCCTTCCTCTTTACTCCCACTGACTTCCGTCCTTTGTTGTTATTTCCCTCGTCCATTATTTTGTTTTTTTATTTTTGTAACAAGAGAAATGCAGTAAATCTGTTCATTTTACTTTTACTTGAATCTGCATTATTTAAGATATTTTTTCAGCCTAACGCTTTATCCTGCACACAGCAGGGTAGGTAGAGGTAGCCTAGTGTTAAGACCCTAGTTTCCCATTTTCTAATAAAATTATTTGACTTTGATGTTTGTTAAATTATTTTCATTTCCCCATATTGACAACACAAGCCGTGGCGTTTAGTTCCGCCACTCAACACGCACGCGTACGTACACTATAACTATTTAGATACTTGATATAACCTATAGTCAATCACGTCACTTGCAAAAAGGAAATTATTCATGTTATAATAGCTTTGAGTACAGACTTTGAACATTAGCTCGTAATTGAATCGGTAGCGGGTAGGGCGAGGTAATTTCAGACATTTAGTATATTAGCTCAATGAAACAGTGTTTGACTGTAAGAGATAGTTGTGAGTTCGACTCTAAATCTAAAATTTAATGAATTTTGTATTACAACAAGCTTTTTCTTGGGAGTTCGTCCCCGTTGTCAAATAGAAATAAGAGATGGGTATGACAATTTAATTTCTAAGTATCGGAGATTACAGAGGCCTGACGGAACTGTAGGTTACATCGAAATGCTTAACGTTAATAATTCGAATTTTCTTATTTCCATTTCTGAAATAATGATTGATTACTGATGAATCAAAATAAATTAATATATTTTAATTAACGCCGTCGTAACGCAGGGACGTCCGACGGTAACCGTTGCAGTTTTGGGTTCAACTCTCTCTCGGGGGAATTAATTATCTTCCACGCTTTGGTAATACGACACGATGAGGTTCCCTAGACCTAGACACGATTAGGTTCCCTAGACCTACCGTGCTTTAAGCGGGATATAGCGTAAATCTAAAAATGTAACTTTATTTATCGTTCAGAATATTCAATGAACCATACACAAAGCTACGTAAATCCACGTCTAACGTCAATACAAAATAGCCAAGTTATAAACATTAAATTAATGACAGTATAAAAACGTAATGTCTTCGTTTCGTTATATTCTGAAAAGTTATGGCCGATTATTCTCATGCACCCGCCGTATATTACAGCACTGTTTCAATAGATTCCTGCTAATGTATTATACATATACATACATACATACGTATATAATAAATACATATATATATATATATGAATTTTAGATTCTTAGATAACATTTTTAATTATATTATATTTTACATATAGAGGCACATCGTGTGACTGTAAACGCAACAGGGGGGTTCGATTTCTACTCGATGAAATAAAATATTTAATATTTTCGTTTTAATGAGAAGGGCGTGTTCATAGTACCACGAGGTTCCATCTGCATAACCTGCTATAAGCGGGAAGCGTGAAGCAAAAAATAGTTATTTTTTTAGTTTCTAGATATTTTTCTTTTCGCCACCCACTTAGATATAGGCGTCCTAATTCCTTGATGTATACAGATTCGATGACAACACAATATTTTCGTAGAATGAGACTCATAAATCATTGCCAAGATAACGAAAACAATGAAGCTTGTTATTTTTAGTTTTTTATATTATATTATTTGTGTCATTTACAAAACATACATATAAAATAAGAATAAAAATATGTTTTTTTTAATATTTCTGTATGATAGTTAATTTTTAATTTTTGTGTGTCCTGCTGACGTTAGCCAACGAGTTTGTTTGATTTAGATTAAGTGTCAAAAAACTCCTGCACGACAGATTATGTGTCAAAAAGTGACGGGTGCATGTAGAGCGAAATTTACGGCTTTTATTTTTGTTAATTGAATTTTTAGAAAGTGAGGCGTCTATCCCAATTGTCTATCAGTGACTAACGGCAAAGCACAGTCGAAAATTTAAGAAGTTGAAATTTAACATGTAGGTAGGTTAAGACGGGTGGGTTAGCACTGAGAGAGGAGTTTTCTCGAATTTTCTACGAAAATTTGATTAATGAAAATGAAAAACATGAATGCAATTGAAGATTGAAGTTACGGGCGACGATTATTAGATAATTATATGACATGACTAGTGGACCCGGACGCGGCTACGCCTGCTTGAACTATAAGAATATTTATTAAATATTATATAATATATTAATTTTTATAAGGATGAATATCAAAATATAAGTTCATTTTGGGTGACGTTTTCTTAAAACAACAAAGAGACTTTGCAAACCGGTGCTTAGCAACGACGGTTGTTATTAACATGGCAGAATAAATTGCATGTCAAATTAGAAAGTATTTTAATTTATTAGTATATATGTGTAATGTAATGTTATATAGCCTATAGCACTTCTGAAGAATGCAGCTTTCATACAAAACAAAAACANGACTTTGTTTTATAAGATATAGGAAGAATAAAAATATGTTTTTTTTTATATTTCTGTATGATAGTTAATTTTTAATTTTTGTGTGTCCTGCTGACGTTAGCCAACGAGTTTGTTTGATTTAGATTAAGTGTCAAAAAACTCCTGCACGACAGATTATGTGTGAAAAAGTGACGGGTGCATGTAGAGCGAAATTTACGGCTTTTATTTTTGTTAATTGAATTTTTAGAAAGTGAGGCGTCTATCCCAATTGTCTATCAGTGACTAACGGCAAAGCACAGTCGAAAATTTAAGAAGTTGAAATTTAACATGTAGGTAGGTTAAGACGGGTGGGTTAGCACTGAGAGAGGAGTTTTCTCGAATTTTCTACGAAAATTTGATTATTGAAAATGAAAAACATGAATGCAATTGAAGTTACGGGTGACGATTATTTGATCATAATTATATGACATGTTGTGCAAGAAGCGTTGACCTAAGCAAAAGCCGTAATAATAATTTTGATAGAAAAATTTATAGAAAAAAATTACTATTCGGATTTAATATTTTTTATGTTTAATGTTTATAGAGATGCCCATCTTAGCTCACTGGAACAGCGTCTGACGAATGGCAATTCAATTCAAAAAGTCATGATTTCAATCTCCACTCGGGAATGTTTTTATTAAATAGATTGCCATTAAGTTGCACCACCGAAAGCGTCCCTAAAAATTATTGACACATTTCTCTGTACCTTCGCTGTTAACAGGAGTACGGAGAAAAGCAGGTAAAAAAATTAAAATAATTTATCAACGTTTAAAACGTTATAACTATATTTATTATTGAAATTATACAACAAAACTTTACAGCGATAAGACCCTCGGAAGTCTCTAAGCCTCTAAATCTCTTTATGAACTACAAAGGCAATAAGATGGCAATCTTCAAACGCGTAGACCCATTCTCCTATAGTATTATACATACTTATACTCGTATATACTGAGATAAATTTAGAATCCTCAATGGTGATAATTATGGATTTGAACCCCATTAACAAAGTGTATTAACCAATGCTCTCATACCTTTTTCTAATACTTTTCATTACGTTCATTCAGCCTAACTCATGACGTGAGAAGTGCATAATATATGAATAAATAAAAGAAAAAAAATACAATTAATTACGTACGTAATTAATTAACTGCAAACTCGTTGTTTGCGGGTTCAATCCCTACTAAGGGATATATTTACATTATTTTCTTTTTTTAGTGTGATAAAATAAAAAGCACAGAGTTGGGTTTCGTTATTTATTTAAATTCCTCCATTTTGAAGTGTTTGCCAAAAAAAATTGCTATAAAACAATCAGTTCGTCAATTTCTGGTAATTTACGAGACTATTGAGATTTATTTCATACATTGTCGTATATCATAATTACATTATAATTTCCATATTTATATTTCAATTTAACAAGACGGAATGCGGCGTTGAGTTCTGCCAACAATACGTAACTTCTGTTAACACGTAACGTCTTAAATTCAGTCTAACCTGCAACACGCACGATAAGCTGAAACTGTAAAGAAATCATAAATGTCTCCCCAAAACAATTTGTCACCTAACAAAGGAATATGATATGAAAGCAAATGTTTTACCAACAAATAATAGGCTATTATTCTAAAATGAATGTCATACCCGCGCGACGTCTTATTTATAGAACCGTTTCATGTATATTTAGAATTCGTATATTAATTTAATAATTCCCAAATGTTTAATAGAGTTATATATAATTTGAGTAAGCTTTGATAGCTGCTCTTGCATCAGCGCCTTACCGTGATGGTTGTAGATTCTAAAAATATTAAGGGGAATTATTTATTTTAATTTGACAGGTTTCTCTTTGCTCACAGCTAATACAGACTTCAGTCTGTATAGATAAGTAAATTTAACCCAGTAACTTAGTTAAGTAGATTTAACCTAGTTTTAAGGTACTTTTTCTCCGAGAAATTAAATTATAAAAACATTTTTAAAGTATATTCCACAATTAGGAACGATCTTTTTTAGAAAACGTATATATATGTATATATCTCGCTACGTTCCACGTTTTCTAAACGAGTATGAAACTAAAAAATGTCTAAAATATAGAATTCATACCATACACGTAATTCTTGAGACATACACCTAATTAACAATTTCAGTTTGACCACGTGGAAAAATCTATAGATAAACGCTACTTGCTTAAAACACTTATTTTCAAGTTCTATCAAGAGAATTTTGTCGAGCGTGTTACGCAAGACACGCATAATACTTACTTTAAATAAGAGTCACGTAGAGCAAGATTGGTAGCAGAAGAAAGTCGGCGAAAAAGCAAAATATTTCTTTCTTAGATTTGAAATGCGTAGTGAGTTTCCGGTTTTATACAAACCTGATTATATATGTAATATAAATATATAATTTTCTTTTGAAATATTTAAAAAAAAGTGATAAATCTCTTTACGCATCCCAAAAATAGTGGGAAATACTAGAAAAAATAACTAGTTGAATAGCACTCAACAATTACAAGTTGTTGTGAGGCAACGCTATAGGTATTACAACAATATTATTAGCAAAGTTTCTACTCTAAACTTCTGTGTACTAAAGTTGGAACAAGACAAACTTAGAGATTAACTTCTGAGTTGAAGGGTTGAAGGGTAATAAATATCTACGTATGAGTATTTAAGCTGAGATAATAGGGATATTTTTTGTCCGGAATGGTCGTGAGTTCGCTTCCTCCGAACATTTTTCCATATCGTTTACACTGTATCCTGCATACATATATTACGCAGATGGAACCTGGTGCTACGACACTCCGTTTCCTATTTTCCGCTCAATTTTTGATACAGTGCATTTTGGGTAGGGCAACTCGACGCCGAGCTTTATCTTGTCCCCACAACTGTCGCCTTTACTGTCACACGCCGTGCTCGTGGGCTACCTCCTTTTCAAAGTAAGTTAAGATAATAAAATACTAATAATATATTAGCATTTCATTTAAAATCTTTAACTTGTACTGAGTGCTTGTATATCAAAGTGAAAAGTAATTTGATGTAATTGCTTGACCTCCGAAATCTTTGAGGTTTAGCGGTTGTGATCTAACCTTTTATATCCTTTCAAAAGATAGTGGACGCCTTTGTGAGCGCCGAATAAAATATCTAACAATATTTATTTTAGCTGAACGCTTTGTCCTGCACTTAGCAGAGTAGGCAGAGGGAACCTGGGAACCTAGTGCTTAGTCACTCTCTTCGAGAAGTGCCCTATAAGCTGCAAATTTCATACAAATAGCAGCAAAATTGACGCATAAATGCTCGCTTTTGATTGCGTTGACTTAAAAGCTCACCAAGTCTTCTCTTCCCTACAATGCTGAGTTGGGTAAAGCGTGAAGTTATTAATGTATAAAAAATATTATGAACATTCTATGCAAATAATATGAATAAATAAAAGAATATCGGAGAGACAAAGGTTAACTATTTGAACTGTTTAATAATTTCGACCCTCATCAAAATATCGGCCCTAGAAGCTTTTCCGTGTTTTTAGTCTTCTCAAACGTCATTTTAACTTATTATACTTGAAAATAAATTTAAGAATATTTTGTTCAAGCTTCACGCTGTATCCCGCAAATAGCAGGATAGGCAATGGGATCCTAATGATCCTTTTTTATAGCGTACTTCGTAGTAAAAGAGATCTAAAAGGAAGATTTATTTACACAAACTGAGTTAAATAAAATGTTATCGTCCTTATTTTCAAATTAACTGCACGTAGATAGTTTTATAAACAAATATCTCGAAAATTCGACGAAGAGTTGGTAACGGAGTATCTTAACACAAAATTTTCTTCTGTTCCCGATAAATGTGAAATATAAAAAAAAAATATTTATATGTTGGTTTTTTAAATTTAACTTAAAGGTAAATAATAAAATTTTGTCTAAAGCCCACTTCTAAGCGAGAAGCTAATCCGAGCTTCACTGATATGTCACGTTATTCGGTGGTGCTTATAAAAGTGAACGACGTAATCCTTCCCTTTAAAGTAATAACTCAAATGTATTATTTAAAAAATATAAAATTAAAACAGTAAGCAGCAGATGTGGCGCAGGGGCACAAAGTGTGACTGTACACGCGACAGGTTCTTGGTTCGATTCTCACTCGAGTAGAAGAAAAGAAGCGTTTATTTAAATTTATATTTTCATTTCTTCGCTCTCAATGCCTCCAGATTTTTGCGGAAAGTAGGGAACGCAGTGCTTTAACCCTAGGTTCCCTCTGCCTACCCTGCTGTGTGCGGGATTCGATTCCATTTGAGGAAAAGATATTTAACACACAATACCTCAGAACGGAGTATCTTAAAACTAAATTCAGGTTCCTTCGTTCCTTCATATGTGGAATGCTGAGTGGATGTGCAAATCACAGATATCCGTCAGCGACTCACTAACGATTAAATTACTAGTAGGTACTTCTCCAAATTCGCGCCGTAATTTTAGTTCTACTTGCTTGAAGAACTTTTTCATAAGAAATTCCTATAAAATTAACTTTTTTCACTTTGACAAAGGTGAAAGTTGATGTCGTGAAACGCTTTATTAAAATTGTGAGCAGTTTGAAACTTAATTCATTTTTCAATAAAAAGGCCTGAGAACATTTTGGTTCACAAAACACATTTTATTTTAACTCTCTTTTTAAACAACCTGACCTGTTACTGAGACACCTAATGCTTCCTTTACTTATTCAGTGAAAAGGGTAATTGTTTTGTTTCATTTGTTTGCGGGAGACGACAGAGTTAAGACATTTTTCTCCCTAAGCACCGCCTTATTTTCAAAACATTGCGTGTTGTATAGAGAAACTCAACGCTACGCTTTGTCTTGTTACCTGAGTGAAGACATGAAAATAATTAATTCATCGAATCAATCGAACCAACAACCACCTTACTTACAGTCAAAAGATATTCCGCTGCGCCATAACGGTCTCATTAAATAATTTAGTTTATTTCATATAATATCACACCTTTTTCTTTCACATATCATTACAAGCATAATACAAAAGTTTTCACAAACCGCCACTTGTTTGTACGTTTTATACAAAGCCGCATAACTTTGACTTGTTCCGTTTCTGTTTGTCACGGAAGCCTTTGAAACGACACTTGAATTTACAAACGTATGTTTTTAAATATAAAACAATTTTCCCGGCCTTTTTTTAGCTTTACGGTAAGGGAACCTAGTGTTTAAACATTCAGTTCCTTGATTTTCCTATGACCCTACGAGTGGCAATCGAACCCATGACCGTCTATCATTTATAGTCATTATTTCTTTTAAGGGTTCAGGACTTCTATTTTATATACAATTACGTCTGCCGAAGTAGCGGAACTCAACACCGCGCTCCATGTTGTTATGATAACGAGTAAACGAAAATAATGTTGTGTCCTGAGTGGGAATCAAAACACGTTTTCTAATGTGATGCTCAATGTCCTCAAATAAGAAGAAAACAGAGAGCGGAGTGACTTACTACTCTCTAGTAGGTAGCTCACTAGGTAGCTCCATAGCTACGAAAGAAAGACACATGAAGATAAAAAAAATATTCCACTAAACATTAAAGAATAATTTCCGTCGCCTACCCAATTCAATTTCAATTTCCTCCGCACCATGCCATAACCGCTAATATTTTGGACATTTAAATAAATGACCTTATCTAGTCACATTATACACTGTATCGATAATATTTATATTAATTATTAATGATGCTTAGTTGAATAATAGTTTAATATTAATTTCTTTATAGTAAAAATAACTTAAAATAATTAAATCGATTCCAAATATACTATCTAAGTGATAGAAGATATACATGCTATATCCTCCAGGAATATGTGCATAAATATGTATCAGAAACAACTGAACTTAAAGGGATTTTGATGAAACTTTGACTGGACCCTTAAGTTGGAGTATATCTTATTTAAATCAAAAGAATCATCTTGATAAGATCTAATCTTTCTGCGAAAAATTTTAACTATTCCTCTACCACTATATTTGGTTTGGTTCTACATAAAACTAGTATTCTACTATAAA
Organism: Heliconius cydno galanthus; assembly: GCA_036379175.1. Classification (NCBI taxonomy): domain Eukaryota; kingdom Metazoa; phylum Arthropoda; class Insecta; order Lepidoptera; family Nymphalidae; genus Heliconius; species Heliconius cydno. Next base: position 277,641 of record JAKRZM010000867.1, read on the forward strand.
TGTTATTATAGTTCCTATAGAAGAAGCAACATTTTTTATAAAAAAATGTCGTATAATGAAAACGCGCCCTGACGTTGTTAGCAAGCTGTCACTTCACAAAGAAATTCGTTAGGATGTTAATTCAACGCCAGCTCAATGGTCGAGTATTTGATGTACAAAAAATTACGGAGAATATTTACATTGTTTTATGTAAATAGTGTAATCAATAAGGCGTTGAAGACAAGGAACAAGAAAATATCTTATTTTCTAGCTCTGGTAACAAGGTAAAGCGCAGGGTTGAGTTCCGTCACTTAACACGTAACGTCCCGAAATTAGGCGGAAAGTGGGGAACGGAGCATTTTAATATTAGGTTTCTTCTGTCTGATGCATGAAAGAATTTAAGACACTAGTCTTAATTTCTTAATTATATTATACAGGTATGGATCTAAAAATAAGTGTATTGAAAAAAAAATGTATGTACCTATTTGTATTTTGACGATTTTTATGTTTGTTTCTATTCTGATAAAAATAAGACTTAATTAGAGCTTCAATTTTCATTGCTGATTTGATTTTAATTTGATTAATTGAAATCATATTGTCAATTGCGCCTGTCACTCGTGCCTTACCGTCAAAATACATATGTACTCGTATATGACATTAGAAAAATAAAAAGGCATTTGTTTTTTTCATCAGTTTTTCCGGACGGAACTTTTTGTAATGTTATAAAATTATTATTTTCATTTTGGCACAACTTACTTTTTGAATAAAATCTCGTTTATAAGAAAGGTTTTGAATATTTTTTTTTTCCCTTTTAGTTTTCACTTAATAGAAAATTAAGCGACTACGTGCTATCTACTTATCCTGCTATGTAATACTAAAAAAAGAAAATAATAAATACGCACGGATTCCAATGAAGCTACGCTTAAATTTTCATAAAATAATATAGTATTCTAGTATTTTTAACAAAACCTAAAAGTTTCAAAGTATAAAGAAAGATTTCGGTAAGTATCATCAACTGGCAAAGTTTATCGCAATAAAATACTTAATAGTTCATAAACAAAAAAGATTTGCAACAAAAGAAATATGAATCTTTTGAATATATTCAAAAATCCTCTGAAAACGTTACTTTTTATAAAAATATTTCTAAAAGTCAATAGTTTTCTCTTTCAAGAACTTATGATTTATTCTAGGACTTACATTTTTACCCGTACCCAAGGTTTATGCTGTGACAAGAAATAAACTTTATAAGGCTTTTATTACCTCTTTTCTACCTTTTTATAACTTGCCCTATTATTTACGGGTCGCATAATTTTAGTATTTGCATCTCTTTGTAGGTGAGATGGTTGGTTATGAAACTAGATTATGGCTAAATTAGAACCTATTTTAAGTTCAACAGTATTGGATAGTAATAGAATTCAATTGTAACCCGAAAAGAAAAAACCAATCAAGTGCGAGTCGAACTCGCCCACCAAGTATTCCGTACAAATTTTAAGATTGTAGGTCTATATCACGTTTACAGACGTATTATATATTTATTTTGTGTGAAATTAGCAACTACTAAATATAAGTTTGTTAGAGGCTCCTGCTTTTAGTACAATTAGAAATATATGTATACTAAGATTTTATACATATTAGATATTAACCTGTTTTGTGTAACAACATATAATTACTTATTTAGTTTCACCGCTTATCCTACACTAGCAAATCTTTTACTAGCACTAGTTTTCACTTTCGATCCTAAATCAAGACATTGCGTTTTCGTGAAATCCAACGCGATAAGACAAAGTTCTAAGAAAGTTAACGATAATATTTAATTCCCTCGAGTGGGAGTGGAACCACAACTATCACGCTAGCATACAGATACTGTGCCATTGCTCTACGATGCCCTCATTCTTATTAATACATACAACCTACTATTGAATTCACCACCCAATTCTATTCATTAAGACAACGATACCCTTGAAGCTCTTTTTATGGCACTACAGACATTTCTCTTGTACTTGCTGAATTTACACGCGAATGAATCTGAATACTATAAAGTAAACCAAATGCAAACGTAAAACTAGACTAATTAAGCAAATTATGTTGTCGTCGAGTTTGTTTCGTCGTGAAAGGAAATGAAAGTTATTTGAAGCCAGCCTTAGCGCAGGCACTAGTGTGTGGGAGCGGAGTGTTTTAGCACTAGGCTCCCTATGCCTACCCTGCTGCATGCGGGATAAAGCTTCATGCTTTACTTTACTTTACTCACTGAAAAAAAAACTCTAGCGTAAATAATTCCCAGAATTTTAATCAGCATGGATTCATATTCAGATTTTGGAATCCATACTCATTTCAAGGTTCTCATTTCACAAAACTGGACACACAATTTGCCAAATATTGAGTAGGAGATAGGGAACGGAGTCTCTTAGTACTAGGCTAGATAAAGGCTATCTCTATCTCTCTCACTGTCAACTAAGAATTTATATAAAATAATAATATTTAAGATACAAAGTTAAATTTATGAAAATTATAAAATTTTGCAAAATTTCAAATAAATTAATGAAAATATTACATTGTCAAGTATTTGAAAACAATAAATGAATTTTAAGAGGGTAAACAAAACACTTAAGGGGGCCATTTCTTTGATTTTAACATCAAAGTATAAGCTCGGAGATCTCCGAGTACTTTCTACTTATAATGGAGGCTCAAAAATGAAATAATTTTATAAGGAAATATTAAATTTAATATAAATTATCTTATAGTAGCTATCCGCTCGCGGCTTCGCCTGCAAGGGCGATACAAATATTTAGTGTTTTTTCACGCTTTTCCAGATGAACCCGCTTAAATATATTTTTTTGTAGATTACATACTGACGCATATCCGTACATAGCAAGGAAGGCAGAGGGAAGCTTATATTAATGCATTTTCCCAACAATTTGTCCAAATTTTAATTACTTAGTTGTATGTATACTGAATTTCGGAACTGAGCGCCTCTTAGACGTCCATCCTCGGTTAACCAAGATAATGCAGGATAATGTCTATAAACTGAAGCTGTACGAAAACAGGAATTTCAGAAAAAAAAAAATTTACATTTTACAGATATTTATTAATTTTGCCGCCGTGACGCGGCGGGCACTACAAGCGTGACGGTAAGGGTTCTACACAAACTCGGTAAAATGATTATATTTAAATTTAATAATATTTCTCCGCTTTATTAATCAAAGCGCAGCATTGAGTTGTCAGTTGTTGCCAGATAACACGTAATGTTTCAAAAATAGAGTACAAAGAAGAGTACGAGAAGAAGATAAAAAACTGGAAAAAAGCATTATTCCTGGCAAAGCAGTATTGTCAGGCAAAATTTACCAACACAACAATTTACATATGAAACAATTCAAATATAAGCTTTCGTCCATATGTACTAATAAACGTAAAGATATTCAGATAAAAAAAGAAAAGTAAAATATTTTTTTTTATTTAAGAGTCACCATGATATTGAAGAATCTTTACAGGAGGTGAGTAAGCGCTATTTCGAAGCAGAATTGCAATAAAAGGATAATTTATCAAGACCCCCATTCATTTAATTACGGATTGTATTTTTTTAAAAAGAAGTAAAAAGGTTTTTAAATGTCATTTTACGATATTAAAAACAATCATTAATTTAGTACTCTGAATCGAATTTTATATAATTCTACACGAATATTACAGATTTGCAGGGTGTGTTTGGTTGGAAATGGTAATCTCGAGAACTACTAGTTGGTATTTAAATATTAGTTTGTGTAGGATATGGATTGCTTCAACTCCTAAACCCTCTATAGGTCGATGAAAGTCTCATCAAAATTCGATTCAGCTCTACTGGAGTATATCCCAACAGACAGATAAATATTTCAAAATTACGTGTTTGTGTATTGTCGTATAAATTGCCGATATGTACTTGAAACGATACGGTAATTATGAAATAATAAATAGACACTTCAATTCTATTTATATGTAATGGATGCTATCGTACATATTACTTTCTCAATTTTTAATTAATTTATTTTTTAAAAAAGAATAAAAAACTTTGCAAAACAATTCGTAATTTTTCAATTTAAACCATAAAAAACAAAATAAACATAAAAGTTTCAAAAGGATCGTTCTAATGGTGTCACTGGCACCGTAATTGGTTTTAGACTTTGGCAAATTAAAAGAAATTTTCCCGTCAAATACTTTGGTTGAAGTTCGTGAACTTAAGTATTTCACTTGACTTTAACAAGTTTAACAATTCTTACGAATCAACTCTCCATGCGCTTGATATTGGGGTTCATTTAATTCCTAATTCTTTTCTTTATAATTTTATAACTATTACTTATCCATACCTATATTATAAATTCGAAAGTAACTCTGTCGGTCTTTTACGCAATCAGGGCCAAACTGCTAATTTATTTGTGATAAAATACTCATATAGAGATACTTGAGGGTCTCGGGATGAACATAGGATACTTTTTTTTCTCATATTTGTAATATGTTCGATATATACCCATATATTAAAATACTTATTAATTTGACATGCAATTTATTCCGCCATGTTAATAACTACCGTCGCTATGCGACCGTTGCTAAGCAACGATTTGCAAAGTTTATTGTTATAAAACGTCACCCAAAATGAGCTTGCTTAACGCATCTGTCTATTGAAAACTGAAAATAATTTCATAAATATTCGTATAGTTCAAGCGGGCGGGCCGCCTTCGGGCCCACTAGTTATAATATAAAGCTGAAAAGATAGTATTATTGAACGCGCTAATTTTAGAAACTAATTTTCGTTCAGATTTAAAAATATTTGTTTGTGTTGTATTTATATTTAGTTATTGTGTTTATCGAGCACGCTAATCATATATAATGTTCTTATAATAGTAAGTAAAACATATTATGAATAGAGATATAATATGATTTTATTTTATATCGGTATTCTTTGAACAATCCAAGCTTTGAGTTAAAAAATGTTTTATTTACAGGTTCATTAATCAAACGAAATTTACTGTCTGATACGATAACGATAATGGATAATTTATTTTTTATTTGAAATGTATCGCTGATTGCATAATGCGGTAAAAATATGTTTTATTGAAAGAACAGCTTTACATTTTTGCTTGCATAGCAGTCTCTAAATGAAATTAACATTATTTTTTAGCTTCACGCTGTATCCCGCAATGTTCAGACACTCCGTTCCTACAAAGATACTTTCATTCTCCACTTTCTGCAGAATTCTGGAGAATACTAAATATTTAATTTACTCACGTAGAAATCGAACTCATAACCTGTCGCGTTAAAGTCGCGCGCGTAATTTTGTAATCTATGTATTTTGCAATTTATTTAAAAAAACATATATTTCAATAATATTATAAAATATAAGTCGAAAATTCTACGACACTATTGAGTAAGTCAATAACATGTCAAAATAAAGCTCTACTATTGCGGGATAAGTTGACGTGTTCGCTGACGTGATGAGTAGCGTGAAATGATCTCATAGCACGCGCTAACACGCTTGCATTCACGTGTTAAATTGATGTTTTATATGCCATATACTAGTCGGTATACTAAAATGTAAATTTGTAATTTATTTTTTGCAGCTTAAACTTTCTATAAATGAAGAAGTTTACAAGATAACTGTTCAGCAAACGCAAACGCAAAGTGTAAAAGACATTATCATTTTGTTTACCGATGTCGTAGTATTTTATTTTTAAATATACATATCGATTACACGTTAGATATTCAACTACCGTCGAATAAGGTTTTTTACAAATGCTCACCCTGAACATGCTAAAAGCAAAGTGCCACGAAGCCTTTCGTATATAATATTGGTATCAGTATCGTTAATGTCATGCAAATATTTTTTTCACTCAGAAAATCTGTTTAATATGTTTTCTATAAAGTAGGAAATTAATACGCGTGAAGTGCAAGGCAGAGTGACGAAGCACTTTACTTATCTCGTATAATACGAAAGACAAAAATTAATATTTTGTAATAAAGTGCTGTGTTGATTTACGGCACTCAACACGCATTTCGGTGGGATATGGGAAAGTGGGAACGGATGTCATGAGGTGTTGAGTGGAAGAACTTAACGCATCTTTTGTTCTCGTTACTAGAGCGAGGAAATAAAAATACTAAATATTCTATTACTCCGAGTAGGAATCGAATCTACAACTTGTTGCGCATAATTTTGCGGGCTTTTGCTACTGCACTACTTCTTCTTCTTACATTTTAAATAAAAATAATGCTTATAACTCGAGAAATGATTGACTTGACTAGTAATACTACTATATCAGGGATACCCCTGGTACAAAAGTACAACATTTCTTTCGATTACATACAGCTTAAACAGAACTATACATAGAGGAATTGAATTCGTTATTAAGTTCAAGCAAAACTAATAACGTTAAAAGTTGTATAATACAGCATTATCATTTGTAACCGTCATGTCAGCCTGTGGGGAGTGTGTTTGTTTTTATTACCCAACTTCGAAACTAAGAAAAGAGAAATGATGTCTTCAAATATTTATGAATACATTGAAATTTATATTTTACTTCTATACTAGTAAATTTTTAAAATTTGGTAATTTCCATTTAATATTGGTGAGAAATGATACGTTTATAAACTCATATTTTATACATTCATTCCATACAGTCACTCATTCGTCATTAATACGAGATCCACCGGCAAAGATAGACGTGTTGGTAGTATGTCCACTAAATCCAAGAAAAAAAATCCAAGAGTTGCTATTCCATCCTATCCATCCATCCTAAATACAAAGTTGTAACTTATCACTAATTTTAACTATGTTAATAATATTAATGTATATATGTGATAGAAGTTTCCCTCTAAGCATTATGAGGGAAACTTCTATTCAAAATTTTTAATATAAAGTATAAATTAATGATATTATTTTCTCAACATGTGAGAACTGAGAAGTTAGACACATTGTGTATACATGTATGTATGTATGTCAAAACATGAATTATATCAAAGTACTAACAAACAAAGTTGTAAAATCTTCGTAAGTAGAAGTAAGAAGGGTAGACTTTTAGATACTTGAAAAGTTTGATATTTGGCGTATTAATGCCGGTTACAGTAATTAATTAAGGGTATAATGGGGCTTGGTTGGGGCGATGGGGTACAAAATGTACCTAATAACAATTATAATGTAACTCTGATTCTATAATCCAGTAGCCAGTCTTTGAATTTCGTGAATCTCCATAACTAAGAGTAAGTCAAATGAATCCCAATGCGCTATTTCGACAGTAGAGTAGACAAAACCCAGTGTTGACACACACTCTTCCTCATCTCGGTAGTGTTCACATGTTGAGCGATGCGAGAATTTTTTTGACCTAAAACCATTTACCTGGTCATATTTATATGTTTGGAAATTATTTATTATTTATTATTACTGGTGGCAAAGAGTGTTAGTCTCCACTAGTCTCAACTAAGCTTATAGAGTGATTGGATTTCTTTAGAGTATACATTTAAATAAATTAGTAGTGTATTTATAAAATATTTTTATTAAAAATATTATAGAACTTCCATTTAAGATATTAAATTTTGTTTCTATTTTGGAGGACAAGTAAATGTTTTCATAAATGATAGCACACCACGCCTCGCTAATTAATTACTTGCTCCTGTCTACTTCAAAGGTATCATTATCACAAATAGATAATTGTTGATCTGTAAATTATTAGCTTAAAAAAATGCACTTAATTTCGTGCGCTAGTTCTTCTCAGACATTAACTTTAATGAACCGGTGGTGTATTATCTCACATTTAAAAAATTATTCAATTTCATTTATTTAACTTTTATTTTACTGTACCTACTTTATGTTGATCGTTTAACCATTATGAAACTGTGCTTTAGATTCGAGTTTCAAGCGAAGCTTTAGTTTCATTGCGTTGCTTAACTAAAAGATCAAACGTGATAGAGTCTTCAGTTCCGTTGTTAATTTATGGCGTTTCGAGCATGACAGTGGAGCACCAAACTGATAGTCTTTTTTGAGATTGTCCAAAATAAGACACGTAAAATTATCACAGTCACCACTATAATAACAAATATGTAAGAGGCTCCCATACATTAATCTCGATTTTTTGCCATTTTTGTAGATAATGGTATGGAAACCACATGACCATTTCGCACATGGCCGGTTTTTATACTCCAATACCACATTTTTTATAATACAAGCCGAATTCAAATTGCTTCAAGAAACATAACTAAATTAAATGCCTTAAATTAGTGCTCAGAAATATCAAATATATTGTAGAACATAGAATTTACACAAGACCAATTAATCATTTCATGCACAATTTGCTATAAGTGTTCGACATTGTAATACACTGTGCAAACCCTTTCTCTGCGAATGATCGTCACACTGTAAATTAACGCTTAAAATAACGTTGCGGCTGAGGATAATTAAATTTTAGGGGTCTAATAGATAAATATTGTAATCTAGTAGATAAACATTACCGACCGTTGTGGTGCGGCGGCACAGTATTTGTAACGGTTGTGCGTTTGATTCCAACTCGAGTGAATAAATTTATTCATTAGTATTTTAATTTATTAATAAGATTTTGCTAGTGGATATTTTAGTATAAAAATTACCAAGTATTCAGTAAAATTTAGTAGAAACATAATACGTGTAAATTCGTTAGTTAAATAATTGCTTCACGCTGGGATGATAAATAAAGAAAAAATATAAATCTGAGAATATAGAATGAAATGTCGAGAATATAGAATGAAGTGTCAGAGACCGGTCGTGGGGCAGGACACAAGCGTACTCCACTCCACTTGAGAAAATGTAATATTTAATATTTTCATTTCTTCAATCTGGTAACGAGACAAAATGTGAAATTATGTTCCGTCACTCAACACGGAATATCGGTTTGTAAGAACTCACAAATGGGAAACGGAGTGGTTTAACACTACGATCCCATGTTCCCTCTACCTACCTTGCTATGTGCAGGATACATAAAACACATACGAACTACAAGCGTGAAGAGATACTCAGATATACGAAATATAAGCGTGAAACCGAAAGAAATAATAATAATAATATTCCTACTAATTACTTAAATTTCCCAGCCCAAATTTGAACTAAGAAGTATAATTAATATTGAAGCAGTAAAACCAATAAAGCGGCTCAAGAGACTCCATTTACATCTTGATCACTCGAACACCCACAAGTAATTTGTTTCACAATAGCCCCGATACCTATTCTATACTAATTCTATAGAGATTGCCCATACGAGTACATACATCTGTTAAAACGTAAGAACGTAATCGAATTGTTCAAAAAATAGATTAGAAAGTTGGTTTAATTTAGTCATCTAGCTAATTGAGGGTTCGATTCCCAATTTTTGAGTCAATTATTTTTGATTTCGCGGGTTTGACTAGAAGATAAAAAGTGAGGTTGAGTTTCGTCCCATTCCGTGGATTCCATTTGTCACTCGGGAAAATGATACGATGATGTGAAGCTTTAGAAAGCAATAAAACACATTTTTTTAAACTTTCACGCTGTATCTCACACATAACAAGGCCGTAGCAACCAAAAATTCCTTGAAGCACTGTGTGTCGAGTAACGTATCTAATATACTCTCCGTACCCCGAACTCAAACTTCGAGACATTGATAAAAACAATATCCTGAATCAAAAATGAAAATATGAAAGGAAAGTTATAAATCACTTCGAGTACATGTCTAAACATCGATTTTACATCGAAATCGGTTAAAAAGATTCGATTGAAAAACTTTCCATGCTAAAATGTACGAAAAAGTTATTTCAATTAAACGTCCACAGAATTACTACGCAGGCTCTCTTACAAAGGTCCAAAGTCCCCGACACCTAAACAAAGGGCGAGGAATTAAAAAGTAAATAATGGTTAAAGAATTTGTTAAGAGGAAAAAATCGGTTCGTTGTAATTATACGAATCTACTTATCTTTGTATAATAATCCTTAAAAATAAGCGGATACTGCTTAGGTGCAACGAACTCCTTTTTAAATAAAATAAATTTATTTTTCCACCAGCATGCCTTTCCTTCGCCTTTTCCATAAAAAATATTTATTAAACAAATAATAAAGATGTAAAGAATATAGAGTTAACATTGTGTAAATGATATGTCTAAAAATGATTCAGTTTCCAGAGTGGATGTAGCATCACGTTTGCTGGTTCACGCCTGTAGCGCTTACGCACGTAGGCCTCGTATCGGCCTCATTACAAACTTAACACAAGCGAACCGCTCGCGGCTTCGCTTGTATGTTGTGTATAATTAATAATGTCGTTGTGTCGTAATCCACACATTGAAAGGTAATGTTTCAGCCAATTCAATAAAACATTCATTTTGTAACAACATTGTCGCACCAATACTTTATATTGACAATATTTATACAAAACTAGCACTAAAATTTAAGGAAAGTTTACCAAAACNAAAAACCGATCCATAATATCGATAATTGGTCGATGAGGTTTTTATCGATGGCGTATCCATACATCACTAGACCAGTGAATAAGCGCTCTGGTAGGGATATAGCAAACGTACGTGCACCAACGTCGAACGCTGAACGCGGAGTCGAAGTTTATTGAGGTAAATATTTATATCTAACGGAAGTGTCAAGTCAAGTGGCAATGTATTCAAATTATTATTTATTCACAAGCCAATGTCTTAGAAGGCTCTGCAGAGAAGAGCCGGCAAGAAACTCACCGGTTGCTCTTTTTAAATGTGATGTCGATTTCTTACTCAATGAACTGCTTCTTTTTTTATACGAAATTAAATATAAATACTGTCTTAAATGAAATATTCCGTTTTATATGAAATACGATAGATAAATCTCGGCGTTGAATTCGAAACACTACTTCGAGACTCAGCGTAACGAGTGGCGGAACTCAACTCGGTTATCTCGCCAGAGCAGTAAAAATGTAATAAAGGAACGATATCAATATTTCCTGGTGGAAATCGAAGTTTCAACCAACGCGAGTACAGTCAAGCACTATACCACTGTGCCTCTGTTACGTCTTTATTCTGTAAATATAGAAAATAAACCCGTTTACAAATTTTACTCATAGAAAGGCATTCAACATTTTAACTAAAATGTCTTTTTTTTTTTTAATTTCTATCCTATCAAAAAATGTAAAGCTATAATATAAAGTAAACGAGTAAGAAAATTGAGAAATGGATTTTGATTCTTAAAATGCAACATACATATTCAATTAGGTTTTGCCAGAATAAACGAGATTTTTATAGCGCGGTTGAGCGTAAATGGTGGCTTTTCGAGCGAAAACCACAACCTGCTCTACTGAAACGTTTTAAAATGTTAAATTTTACAATTTAAGCAGTTATTAAGGCATCGTGGCGCAGTGGGACATTACCAAGGTACCTATATCGAACAAGTCCCCTTCGTGGATACTAATGACATAAAATGTACTTACGTAATGTAGTTATAGTATGAACAGCTTCAGGATCTATTTTGTAAAACAGGACACTATATTCATTACTAGTATGAAAATCATATTATTACACGTTCAAACACGTTTTAATTAACATTTTCTTAAAACCCTTTTATCAAAAATCATTTCATATAACTTAATAGTAAACATAATATTTATATCTCAAAATCTAGACTCACACTATTTTTGTTAAAATAAAATACTAAAGTTGTAACCAAATAAACATACAACTTCTAAAATATTCTACCTCTAAACCTTAGGTTACTTTACGTTCAAGAAACTAAAACTGCTTAGCCAGAAACAGAACTCCGCTGAACCAGAATTGTAAATAAAATACGTAAACAAAATTTATAACTAAAATGCTATAAGAGGTTGATATATTTTATTTCTATTGTATACATTGTGTATGAGGCCGGCGTGGCGCAACTGAACAACATTTTTCTGTAAAAATAACAGTTGTAGGTTCGATTCGCGAGAGAAGCATTATTTTCATTTTCTCGAGGTAATCTCATATACATATCTTATTTTCCAAAGATATATTCATACGCATGTCCCGCCCTATTTTCATTTTCATATTTTGAAATATATCAAATTATTTAATACGTTCTTGTACCTTCTTTATAATAAAACAACCCCATACATAAGTTATCAAATATTCCAACTATTCTCCACAACCTCAAGTCAGTTTACCTCGAAACCTCGAACAACTAAGATGTTGTGTACAAACCCTACTTGTACACAACATGTTAGTACCTCTACTACCTACCTCTCCTCATTGATTATGCTAAGACCCTTGGGATAAACAACCTAGCTCTATACGCAATAGACAAAGGGAACCTAGTGTTATGATACTTCCCACATTTTACGCATTTTTAAAGATATCGTGTGTTCAGTGGCGGAACTCAACACCACAGAGCTGGAATAGAAAATATTTCAGAATCCCACAGCCCAATAACGGCCCCTATATTACATTTAAATAAAAAACATTATCATGTTCCTAAATAAGGAACGAATCCACGACCATCACACTTACAATTATGTATTGCCCCACTGCACCACCATGGTGTACTAGACTAGTACTAATTTAACTAAAAGTCCTCTCATTACTTATGCTAAGACCGGACACGGGACAAATGTATAGAGGAATATATTAATACAAGAGAAAGGACAATCTTTTTTTCAGCTGAATGAATCCTTTTACGTGTTTTCTATTTGCATTCACTTTACTGGTAAAGAATACTAAGTTTTGTTTATTTTTTGTTAGTTTTGTTTTGTTTAAGAGGGTATCTGCGAAAATGAAAGAGTATAATATTGTTTGATTAGGGTAAGGTTGTTACAATTCACTCCTATTTGAGTATTATTAAAAATTACTACATAGAACTTCTAAAACGTATTATTTATCCCAAATCCAGATTCATATTATCTTCGTTAGAATATAATATTAAATTTGTAATCAAACAAACACACACCTTCTAAAATATTCTTGATCTAAACCTTAGCCTTTATCTATGTAGCCTTCTGAGCACTTGCGCTTTCTTGCTCTGGTAACAACTGTCTTAATGGAAACGGGAAAAACGGTAAAGTGTTGTAACACTAGGTTCGTTCTATTTACCCTAGTGCTTGAGAAATAAAGAGTGAAACTAAATACAAACTGATAAAAAATAATGTTCACCTTGTAATTCATGAAAATATTAGAACTCTACTGTATTAAAATGCTGGCCTCTAGACACCTCGAAGACCATTTTCCAATTTTTATCTGAAGTTGATTAAGTATTCAAGGCACTCTACACCCCTGAATGGGAAGGCGTCTTAGAAATTTCTTATAGATTTTATCGACATTATGGCTTTTGCACCAAAATATGAAATTTTAGAGCAAAAAAAGAGAAAATGGAGATAATTGGATATTAAAAATTGATGCCTTCGCGTACCTTAATTGGGAAGTGGCTGACTGTAGGTATCTATTCGGTAGGTACTCGTATGTTCCAATCTACAATATTTACTAACGCTAATCTGGTTACACAAAATAAACAAAGTAAAATGATTTTATTTAAAATAATAATTTATATGCTTGATTTTTTTTGAACTTCGCGAGTCGTGAGGCGCGGCGTTGAGTTCCGCCACTCAATGTCTCAGATTCGTCCGCAGTTTCATGTTTTTTTTTCTGTACTACAGTCTAGATAGAGGGAACCCAGGATATAGGCACTCCGTTCTACTTGTCTACCGGAACGAGAAAATAAAAGAAATTAAAATATAATGATCCCCCGAGTGAGAATCGAACCCACAACCGTTGCGTTTACAATCGGACCCAGTCCCACTGCGCCGCAACCGCCTCAATTATTTGGACATTGTATTTTATATCCAAGCAACGTCTTTCAGTTGTGCTTCAATGTTATTTTGCGTATATTCTCGTAAATATATTAAATGTATGCAAGAGACAGTGTTTGTTAAACATGTCCCATGCCACCTGCTACAAGAGCATCTTATTGTGAAATTTTGTACAAATTTCCTTATCCAAGAATAATACAACGAACAATTATTATTATGCTGTATATAATACATAGATATACAGGAACACTTCTACTATTAAACTACTTTAATAAAAGAAAGGAATTTCAAAATCCAATCTTCCAATAAATAAAAAATACAATAAATAAAGATAGATCTCCTAAAAAAACATGAAGATCTGCAGGATAAGGCGTAAAGCTTAAAAAATGTATTAAAAATAAAAAACAGGCCAAAAATTATGCTAAACGGTTATAATTTTCATACAAAACTTTATGTTTCCATATCCACAACATATTTGCCAAACGGCGTATTTACCATGTCGCGGCGTTCCTTGCGTAAATCTTCGACTTGTCGAACTGTCGGAGTTTCGCAGACTGGAAGAAGTTTTATCGTACCCATAATGTGAAGCACAAGAGTTTGGAAACTAAAGTAACATACAGCTTATTTTTGAGCTTGAACTTTTCTTGGACCAAAACGATATATAAAAAGATTAATTTACAGATTGATATTGTATCTCATATATCTTGAAAAAAGACGCGTTTACTCGTAGTTCAACGCCGCAATGTTTACTGAATATAATAATAAATTCGATCTAACCACTCCCCCGAACGCGAATTGAAGCCACAACCATCGCGTATATTTTCGTCAGTCATTCCCACAGCGCCACTACAGCCTCTGTAAGCGTTCAACCAAAACGCACCGCGTTAACTTGTTAGTACAAATTAGTTCAAGAAGAAACGTTTTGGAATTCATCCAAGTATGTGGAAATTAATTAATAGTTATATAAGTAATTTGTAGCTTATATTATACACAACATTAGTCAAAGTCAAAATTTAAATTGACATAATAATGCAAAGGAATAATAATAATGAAGCAAAGTGCGTGTTGAGTACCGGCACTCAACACATAATACATCCCGGGGAAAGTGTGGAACGGAAGTGTATTAATGGTAACGAAGTGTCTCAACACTTGGTATCCAGGTTCCCCTTGCTTCGTGCAGAACACAGCGTGAAGCTAAAAAAACTAAAAATATTAAAATCCTTACGCACATTTAAGCAAGCTACAAATTCTATATTTTTTAAAAAACAAAAATAGTAAACTTTTATAATACTGGCAAACCTTCATGTATCGACGTAACTTAAGCGCTTTAAGCTATATTTTCAGCAAGTAACTATAACAGTTTATTAGTCGTACAATTGCATAGTTACTTTGTGATGTTTGGCAACAGCTCCTACCTCACGCCTACACTGCGGCCGTTTAAGGTACATACGTATGCAATATTGTAGTAGCTTAAACTATAATTTTCAACATTTCTTTGCCCTTTTAAAGACCTTTTAGGTCTTTAGATAGTTCACCTTTATTATTTACATAAAATTCTGCTCTTCTGCACTATTAGTCTTGAAAGTTATGATTTCACCCACTAAGAACTTATCATAGCACAGAGACTGTAAACGTGACAGTTTTGGGCTGGATTTCCACAAGGAGAAATGAAATATTTTAATTTCCTCGCTCTGCTAACAAGGCAAAGCACGTTCAAGGAAAAGCTACTCAACAAGCAATGCTTTAAGAATTTTGCGGAAAGTGGGAGTGTCTTCACACTAGATGCCCAGGCTCCGTCTTTCTATCCTACTAGTGGGATACATTGTGAAGCTCAAAAAAATCAATCTAACAAGTTTGTTTACGATTTATTAGAAGCAAAAATCGACCCATAGCCTTGACTGCAATAACATTACAAATATAGCCACTACGTCAAACAACTGATAATATAGACACTACATATGTACTTACTCAATGATTTATTGTGATTTTGATAAGTTTCATTCTGATATTTCAGTAATCCTCTGAGCTGTAATTACTTATTTAGGCTCACAGGATAAAAAGAAATCGCTTTATTACTCTAATATGAATAAAGTTATACCTAAAATCAGCGTGTTGGTTGTCAAATATTATTAGTAAATTACGTTTATATCACGATCAAGAAATGCATTATAAAAATTTAAGGAAAAATAATAATACTAGTTTCCCTCTGCTAATCAAAAAACCTAAAGAAGTGTGAAGCTAGAAAAGAACAGTTATTCACATAAGACAACCGTATATATTTTGTTTAGCTTCACAACAGCAGGCAGAGGAAGCCTGAGACCCTTGCATAAAGAATTAAAATATTCCATTCCCATCTTAATGGGAGTGTCTTAACACTTCCTTCTCCACTTTCCACTGAACTGTCGGGGCATCACATGTTGAGCGGCGGCAATCAACGCCACGCTGTACTTCGTTACCAGAGGAAAGAAATGAAAACATGAAATATTTCCTTCCCCCAAGCGGAAACCTGCACTAGGTGAGGACGGCTTATTTATTCTTGTAATATAAAAAGAATATTGACACTTTGAAGCATGACACGTCACGCCCCAATGAGAAGCATCACATCTATCTATCTTGATTTGCTGAAATGAATATTTCATATTTTAACATTTCAAAGCTTTTTCCTTTTCCTTTACCTTTTAAGTAACTGAATGAAAAGTGACATTCGCAAATAAAGGAAGATCGAATGTCACACTATGTAAAGGTATAGATAGTCAGTGAGCGCACCAGTTGTAGGTTCGATTCCCACTTGAGAGAATGAATCATTTATATTTCCTTGCTGTGGCACAAAGACGATGCGCAGCATTGAGTTCTCCCACTCAACACACAAAAAAAATAAAATGAGCATAATTTTAAAAAGCTTAAAAAGATTTACCAAGCATTTAGATTTGATGTAATGAAATGTTTTAAAAGCCAACCAACGTGTTTTGTAAACTTATTAACGTCGTTTATATGAGGCCGGAAGGAGCTTAATGAACGAAAATTAATTTAAAGATTAGATGCGCTTTGAAAGGTACCCGTTTGTTTATTGTTATAATAATGAGGATTTTTTTTGCACTTAATTAAAGAGCGCTGTTTCACTGCGAGACAACTGTACACGTAATTGTTATAGGTTCGATACCCACTCATTGTAATACTATTAATTCAGCTTCATATAGCAGACGAAACATATCACAAAGCGGAACTAGTGTTAAGACATTCCATTCTCTCTTCTCGTGGAAAAACATTCCGTGTTGAGTGGCGGAACTCAACGTTTCGCTTTGTCTTGTTACTATAGACAAGATATGTGGTAAAAGAAAGTCTTTATGTAATGTAGACAGTCAATAAGAACAGTTTTTATTCCACAATACTCCGCACTTGACCTACAAAACATTAAAATCGCAGTGAGAAACGATCCAGTAATTATATGTAGGTACGCTTTGCTTTACGTAATACGAGGATTTATTATGAATCCTATTATATTCTCCTAAAGGAAGGAAAATGTGCATTTCCTATATTTAAAAGGACTTTTATTTAAATGACCTCTTTGTGTAGTAGTTAGTGAATGTGGCAGTTAATTTTCAGATCAGTTATGCACTCGATTATAACGTTAGATAAAGTAGTTTCTCTTATTTTAATATAGATGCAATCTACTGTCAGTGCTCCATTCTACGTCGTCATTCTAAGTTTCGTTTTATATTTCGGACTTTAATGCCGCAGTTTGTGGTAATACCAGAGTAAATAAACAAAAATAAATCGTTCCCCCGAATGGAAATCGAATCTATAATTATCGCGTTAACACACACTCACACGCTGACCCCCTATGTCACAATGTCACGATATTAATTAAATGAAGTACATATATAATGTTTTACTAAATACTTTTCGTATATATATCTTAATCCGATAGAATAATCCACACACAAAGAGATAGACAGAGGGTATCGTTACTAATTCATTGGTTAGTATTGTACCTTTCTTTCTTTCTTAGTTTTAAATAGTCTCAATTCAATCAAAATGACTAAATTAATACTATACTATTATTATTTGTGTATCATACGTTCTATATAGAGGCTATATGCATAAGGATGTTAACCGGAAGAAATCTCATCACAGAGCTTATCATTGGCTAAACGGATTATCCGGGGGCGTTAATATGACTAAATTGACCCAATTTGCGAACGTTGTTGACACTTGAAATATATTATACCCATTCCTCCTATGTTCGAATGGAGTATTTAATATTTTCATTTTCTTGCTCTGGTAACACGAGGCAAAGGGCAGCGTTGAGTTCCACAACTCAACACGCAATACCTTCAGAATATATCAGAAAATACGGCATGAAAATATCTCAATAGGATCGGTTTGTATTATCACAAGATTCTCAAGTTCTGCCTGCCTATCTTGCTAAGGGAACAAAATAAAAAACAGAATCGAACCCACAACGTTTAGCACAATTAAGACGCCATTCTAATACTCCATAACAACCTTAATTACAAATAATATAATACACACAAATGTTATAAATCTTTTTAAGAAAATTTAGACAGGATATCAACACCGAAAATATCGAAATACGATTCGAAACGCACTTTACGTGGCTTCAGTATTTCTTTTAATTCTCATATTACCTATATAAGGAGGAAATTGAGGCTGAGAGCACTGTAACTCTACGATAATTAAATTTATGTACCATTTTAGCATAGTTGATATATGTTGTTTATATACATACGATGGTTGTGAGTTGGATGCTGTTTCACTTTGCGTTTTCAAGTTTTCGGGACATTGTATATTAAGTGGCATAGTTAAACGCCGCGCCGAGCCTGTCTTGTTACCAGAGCTAGGATGGAAATAATTCATTTCCACAATGGAATGGAATGGGAGTCGTACCAAGAACTGTCGCGTTTACAGACCGGCGGAGTACCAGCCTTATTTCATTATATTTTATTCCGCTTCATTTTTTGTCTTTCATAATAAAATATAACAGACCTAAATAAATATTTTTTCAACTAGCAAGTAGGTGTTTATCTTCCACTTTTTTAATAATACTACCACGCTTTTAATATAAAAATATTCATTAATTTAATTATGAGAAGACAAACAGCAAATGAAACATAAAAAAATTACAAAAAATAATAAATTGCAAATTTATATTTATTCAAAGGCACTTAAGTTATAACTATAGTCTTTGAGTGCTAGGCTTAATTAAAATAATGAATAATCGATTTTTATACGATACGTCATCTTTAAACATGAAGAAATCCCATCAAGTAGCTTATTATTCACCAGCAATGAGATACAATTTCCCGAAGGCGACACTATTAAAATCGTTTTTATTTGGTTAGCTGCTTAGAGAAGCTCACTCCGTGGAGGCCAGAGGGACCCCTCGAGCCTCTGGGTAAGTTGTATTCCAAAGGAAGTCGGTGAATCTGTTGAATGCTAAGAACATTCTTGCCCATGTATTAGTAACGGCAAAACCTTATACAGTAAAACGACCATACAAATTTTATACATATTTACAAAATAAATTAAATTTATCCTCCTGCTTTAAATATTTTCTATGTTAGTATAAAATAATAGATAAAAGTAATTTAATAATTTCTAGTATATACCAAAAAAAAAAATTAAATAACTAAACTTACCTCCTCATATACTGGAACTTGATTACTATAAAGATGAGCAGCGTATTAGCAGACAGCGACGCCGTCAGCACCGCCACATACAGAACTATTATAACGACATCTGGGTTGTAGAACACATCCAGGTCCATGGAGGTCACTCCCCAGAGCTCACTCTCGTTGGCCATCCCCATAGAGGTATTGGGGCTCTTTAAAGGCATTTTTTTTGTTATTTCACTTAAATTTCATATTTATGTTTGTCTCTTTTATTTTATTGACTGTGAGTCACTTTTCTTATGTAATGTCCAGTAGTTCATATTTTTTGTTTTCTGTATTTTTTCGATCGATTTCTAAATAGTATTTTGTGAATTTAGAAGTTTGCACTTAACAAATAATTTAGACGGAACTAAAAATGCTTATTTTTAAATAGCAGGTCAAGTAGGTAAGGATACTACATAGTATGAAGTTACTCTATTCCTCACATTTCACCCAATTTTTGAGACTATTGAGTGTCAAAACGGCACACCACCGGACTCCTCCACATTCGCTTTGGTGGAGTAAATAATAATAATTGATTTCCCTAAGCGGGAATAGATCCCACAACCACTGCGTTTACAGCCACACACCATGCTACTGTATTTTATTTAGCTTAAACAATGATTTGCCTTTGATTATAAAATAATGTGGTGGGACTCAACGCCGAGCTTTGACTAAATAATTTACATGGATGGTATGTATGTAGAAACTTCCTAAGAACGCTACTATAGCGAAATAGCTTACTTTAGTTGCAGGCAATATGTGTACTTTATCATAATTAGCGGTTTGCAATATTACGTAACAAACGAATATGTTAAATAGTTTCACTTCACGCTGTATCCCGCACAAAGCAGGGTAGGCAGAGGGAAGCCGAGAACCAAATATAAAGACACTTCCATTCTTGAACTACTGCGTGTTGGTTAGCAAAATTCAACGTCGCATTGGCGGAATTTAACGACGACAATCAACATAATATCTTAAAATAAATATTTTTTGCTATTATAATATGAATGTCTATATTTAATATTAATATTATAAGGCTTAACAGCTTGTATGGTTGAGCTCACTAATCTAAAGAAGGCATTGCAAAACTTTTGCCTTGGATAATCTATTTATTGCGTTAAATTATTGACTAAGTTCACGTTATATTAATTGTTTCAATATAACCCACAGTAGGTTAGAGCTGGATTTGTAAAGCGCTCTCAACTGTGAGATTGCTCTCAAGCTCGGTCTCAAAGCTGAGAGCAATTTATGCGAGCTCAAGTGCATAAATATATGGCAAAAACCTCACAATTTTGTCCATTTACCTACATTTACTGAGCCGAAAAACTTGGTGGAAGCGACGATACATTCTCTCTTAATTGCACAAAAAGACGACTATTTTAAGCGATGCGCCAACAAATTATATATATTTATACTGTATGGTTCGTCGAATTTAGTTACAACCTGCAATGTCTCTAAAATGAATATCAATTACAGACATTCAATAATATTTTTTTTATTTTATCATTTCAACATACTCTTTTTTTCTAAATCTATTACCAAATAAATTAAATAAAAAATAGCTTCATGGTGTATCCTGCATATAGCAAGGCAGGGGACATAGTGTCACGTCACTCCGTTCCACATTTTCGAGACATAATGTTGAATTACTACTTCACACAATAATTACTTAATGCCAATAATATACAAGAAAAATAAATTAATTCTTTCTCCGTGTGGGAATTGAATCCATTATCGTAGCGTTTAGAGACGCCTGCTCTCAGCCACGAATGTCTCAAAAAATAAAGAAAATAATATCATTAACATCTAGTAATCTAGTAATCTACAAAAACTATTCAACATTAACCTTTTATCGACTCAGTGAAAGTTTTGAATAAGTCTAATTATAAGCACTGACAGTTGTAAAATGAGTTTAAAGCTTACCCGAACCCTCATCGTGTTTAGAACCCTAATTGGTATCATTTAAAATTGTTTACATTTTTAATTATTTTCTTATTTTTAGCTTTACGCTGTATCCTGCCTGGGGACCTAGTGTTACGACACTTGCATTCCCCATTTTCTTCCAAATTTGTAGTATATCGACGACGAAGTAGCAATACCTCCTAACATTGATATTTTAAACAAATAATGTCTTTTTTTATTAATTTTTTATGATATTTTCATATATTTGGTATGTCATGTGATACAAAGAAAAGAAAATCCAAACACATATTTTGAACAGGAGCGACCGTAAACGCGGCGGTTCGTTTCATGAAATGCCTCGAGTATTCGGCTGAAGTGGGGACCGCAAGTGTCTCAAGGTGAACAGAGTGTCTTATCACTAGGTTCTCGTGTTGCCTCTACTACTGAAACAGCGTGAAACTAAAAAAAATACAAAAAAGGCATACATATATCATGGCCGTCTACGAGAGAGGTTAGTACCAAAACATTCCGTTCTCCATTTATTTAAAGACTCCCAGCCATGTCTTAATGGCAATATTATACAATAAGTACTTATAAATAGTTGTAAGTAACTCTTGTATTTACGCGACAAACATCTCTGAAGTATTTGATTGATTTATAGCAAGCTAAGTAAGTTTGTAGTTTACAGCCGTCACTACCTCTATATAAGTTACGACGGTGTACTTATAGAAGTAATTAGCGAACTTAAGTCAAACGATATCTAAAGTTGTCTGCAACTTCATTAAATGTCACTGTTTTCGATTTTATCTATCATTTTGTATATAATCTATTCTTATTCACACTTAATCTTATAAAGCAGTAGTGTTTGTTTAATTTAAAAACAAAGTTCTTTTGGAAAAAAGCAGACCACCATATAGAATTTTTAGAATAGATTTTTTTTATCACCATATAGAATCATTATATTTGTGGTCCATCTCTCTTTGTCTCCGTCTGACAATATACTTTTTCTCAAGAACGTGTATAACTACACATAAAGCTTTTACACAAAACCTAAACATTACAAAACGTATAAACATAAAAATAGAGTTTTAAAGTTACTTTTTAGACGCTTAGTAGAAAATATAATTCATAATAAAAATGAATCATAGAAAAACATATAAAAAGCAGGAAACGTCCGCTCTGCCATTAAAGAATGTCGACAGAATTTTTATTGTTTGAGATCGTAAATCTCATAAACTATAGTTTGGCAACGAAAACCATTGACTAGAAACACACATATCTTAGAAATCAATTACCCAAAATTATAGTAACGGTGAAAATAGTGTTCAGACACTCCGTCCCCTATCTACTGCCCAAGGTTCGAGACTTTACCTCTCATTGCCTCGTTACCAGAGCAAGGAAATGAAAATACTGAATGTTTCATTTCCTAGATTGAGAATCGAACCCACAACCTATCCTGTGCTTTTACTACTTTTGTGTACTATATACGAGTATGTATATGTTTTAAATGTTCAATTTTTTTATTAACTTACACTTGCTCAAGCGACGCATCTTAATCTTAAATAACTACTGTAATAGTATATTCTCATAAAGACTCCCCATAACGTAGTCCGGCACTCAAGTCGTTGTGCTTAATGTATTATATCCGCAATAAAACTTCTTTATACATTTCTTTTATTTTCATGTATTTCCATAATTTTTGATCTACAATAGAAAAGCTAAACTAACTTTGTTCTCTGGTTTAAATAAAAGATGATCATAACGATATGGATAAGTCATATTTTTTATTTAAGCGTGGCGTTGAGTTCCGCCACCTACCTGCAATGTCTTAAAGCAGGGGGAAAGTCCAAAAAGGACTGTCTGAACACTACCCTAATATAATTAAGGTATAAAAAATACAATTTACGTTTAGGTTTACGAAAAGGTTTGTGTATTTATTTTTTGGTTTACGTTGTATCCCGCACATACACAGGATGGTCAGGGAATCTGAGAAACTAATGTTCCGCCAAATTCTGAAAGCATTATGTGGTGGAACTTAACACCTGCTATGTGAAGCTAGAAAAACATTATTAAATACTTAGTCAAATATTTAACTATAAATATTCTTCAAGCAAATATAATACATAGAAAAAACATAAAGTGGGATAGGTCGGAGAATTTAAAAAGGTAGTAAACTTAACGATCTTTTCGCCATAAAACTAAGGTTTTAAGTACTGCTTAATAGCGATGTGTACTACATTTTTAGGTTGCTCGTATTATACATTTGGGAGTGACTCAATTGAGGCTAAAGTCCAATGACACAATAAGCGTCATTAAGCCGTTATAAAATTTAAAATCTCATAATTATTTTTTCTAGCTTCACGCTGTATCACGCACATAACAGGGTAGACAGAGGGAATTCTCCATTCTCAACTCAATTCCACGCTTTGCCTCGTTCTCAGAGTCAGACAAGCAAAATATTTAGTTTTCATTTCGTCAGGTGGGCATCAAACCCACAATCTGTCGGGTTTACATTTAAAGTTACACAATATGCCACGACTAGCCCTATTGTTTTATTTGTATACTACGCAATTTTATTTATTGTGTAAGATTAACCCTTGTCAAAAGCAAAAGTTAAAGCGCTCTGATGGCTGATCTCCTTTGAAGTTGGAACCTATACGAATAAGTGTTCCCGGGTAAGCCGATTTGAATGAGAAATGGTGCAATGCGTGTTTCTTTTTAATATATAAAGCATCTTCAGATAAAGTCAGCCAGCTCAAAAACTGACAATTTGGGGGGAAACATCATAGAATTCAGATTCTACGATTTTAAGATCAAGACTGAGATCAATCTTATAAATGAAAACGGCATCTCAGAATCACTGAAGACCGACTTCAGAGTTGAAAGCGATTTACAAATACTGATTAAAGCCCGCCCCTCAACTCTGGATTTCCTAAAAAATTTAATAAAATCAGAATTCCCATTTTTTTTTACCTTCACTGTATCACACATATATCAGAATATAGAGGGGACTTCGCATAGTATAGTTCCCCACTTTCCACCGAATATTCGATTTGTGGAGCTCAACACCGCGCTTTATCTTTCTACCAGTAAAAAAACAAAATTAATTTGTTTTACCAGTGGAATGGAAGCCACACTGCTGTTAGATTTTTTTATAATTTCTAAGTATAGATAATGGAATCTACAAAAAACTTTAAAAATTTAAATTCAAACGCTAACTGCGCACCGACTACGTCGTTCTTTATATAATTACAAAAATAGTCGCACTAAATTTTCTTATAGCCTGTTAAGTTAAAGTTAGTGCCTACGTGGTACCTAAGATTTGCCGACAAAGCGCTAGTAAAAACCTAAAATAGACAGCAGTAACAGAGTTACTAACAAGTAAATAAAATTACAATCGATATTACGTAAGTTTTTATGGACAAAATGTCAAATTGAAAATACCTACCCTACCCTGCCTGTACTTAGGGAGGGTAGCTAAACTTATAATTTTTAAATCCAGTCTTTTTTTCTGTACCTACGTTGTACGGCAATGTAAATAAATTTAAACCAAAATAATATATGTTGAACCTTTTTAAATTGTGATTCCATACTTAGAGAAGAAAAATACTTATTTAGAAAACGTATAAAAAACTTGAACTTGGAAACCGTAAGCTGACCACTAAGGCATATTTTTCGATGAATATAAAGAGTTTTTTAAGAAGGACTTTTGTCAGCCCTGCAAACGAAACACTACCCCTAAAACAGACCCCTAAAGGACACATCCAGCCATAATATGATACTATCACAGAATCTGCTGGTTCAAATTGAAATTCTTTTCGTATTGGATATTCCATTTATAGATGAAGATTATAAGCTGTATTTCATATTCATAGTTTAAATAACAAATCACACTATCAATAATAGGATTTTTCTCCTTCAAAATTGACTTTGATATACGAGTATTACTAAAAAACACGAAAATCTTTCAATAACGTATTTGATTTCTGTCGAGTCGTAATTCAATCATTGTATGTAAGACTTATACATACAGTTATAAATTGCGCATCAATAAATGTAAATAGCATTATTTTACTAAGCTACGTCAGTTCTATAATAAGTTTAAAATACGTTTTTTTTGTTATTTTAGTTTCACCCTATACCGCACATACCAGGGTTGGTATGTCAACGTCCCTCATACAATTCAGTGAAGTAAGTTCTACCTCTCATCAGGAATGAAGTGTGAGAATGAAAAAAATTTCTCATATTTCCTATAATTTTGCTAAGAACTGTACATTAAGTACAAGAAGTACATTACGAATTTAAAATATGTAAATTAACAAAAAGACAACTTGGCTTACTCGATGTACGCAAAATACGTAAAAATTATACATATTTGAAAGTTTAAATTTTTTATTTTAATCTAAATTTTGAGGCCGTCGTGGCGCAGCGGCACATGGGTGTGACTGCAACGCGACGGTTGTGGGTTCGATCCCAGTCGAGGAAGCGAAATATTTATTTACGTTTATATTTCCATGTCTTCGCTCTGGTGTCGAGGAAAAGCGCAGCGTTGAGTTCTGCCGCTCAACACGCAACGCCTGCAGAATTCGGCAGAAAGTAAGGAACGGAGTGTCTTATTAACACTAGGTTCCCTCTGTCTACCATGCTGTGTGCGGAATACAGCGTGAAGCTGTTTTTTTATTTAATCTTAAAAGTACATACTTAAAAGTAAATATTCTAATATTTTTATGTTCACGCTGTATACCGCGGGTAGGCAGAGGGTACCTAGTGTTAAGACACTCCGTTTTTATAAAGACACTTCCTTCTCCCAAAACTAGTAAATATAATTATAATAAAGTAGATGTTATCGCGGGGAAGCGGCACAGTTTTAGAGTGTAAGCGCGGCGGTTGTGAAAGGAATTTCCACTAGAGAAAATAAATTATTTTCATTTTCTAACTCTGACAATCCGTCAAAGCACAGTGTTGAGCCGTTTAATAGACAATGTCTCGAAAATAGGACAAAAAGTTGGTGAAAAATACTTTATGTAAATCTAAATTATTTAGTTTAAATAACTTATTAATTTATTACTTAAAAATCTTTTCAATAATATAATAATTAATCTTATAATTAACAAAAAATATATATTATATAATTTACATATGATATAATTTTACTTCGCTCGCTCTATTCAAAAGCACAAACTTCCTTAAAAGCTCTACAAAAAAACACTTCACTGCACCAACCACTTACAAATATTGATTATGTTTATATATACAGTATGTTTTTATTTATTAAGAAGTATTCTTAATTATTTCCTATAAGGTTATCGTAAACTTTCCCGGGATTTCTAACACGTCGTCCCGGCGCGAGATATGGCATACGACTGAGGCTCTACACAAGTTTTGTTATATATTTTTCTTACTTTTATAACTTTTATGTATGAAAAAATATAATTTAATAATAATAATATTAAACGGGAATAAATTTATTTTGTTAATCAATAAAACATATACAGTACAAGTACATAGTATTAGATAAGTTTAACGTGTTAATGTTTTCGGGCTTAAGACCGCGAAGAATAATTAATTTTAATGTACTTTGTTATAAATAAATAAATAAAATAAAAAAATGTATTGAGGCAAACATGAGGCGGTGGTAGTTTTGAGTTTGATCCCGAACTGTAGGATGAATTATTTTTAATATTCTTCTCCAATCAGATCAAGTGTGGCGTGTCAACACGAAGTGTTTACATACGCGCGGAAAATAGAGAACGTACTGTCTTCACACTAGCTTCCCTCTGCCTACACTGCCATCTTCGGGATTCAGCGCGAAGCAAAAAAAATGTTAGAATAACGGAACTACTTCTTATTTGAAACATGTAAAGGCGAAAATTATCTAAGCTTTCTCTTTGTGCTATAACGATATCAAAAAGTTAAAGCTATATTTAGCAAGTGTTCACAAGAACATGATGTATTCAAGGAAAATATATAATGTGGTGTCGTGGGACACCAGGTAGGAACGAAGTTCCTTCGGCTAATGTAGAATCAAAACAAATTGCAAAAAAAGTCGTGCTCAATTTTATGTAGGTTTTCTTGATTTTTCTCTTAAATTTTGCTGATTAGTTTTTATTTAAGTACAAGAAAGTATTTAGGAAATTCAGTATTTTAGGAAATAATAAATTACTTAAAATAAAAAA
>JAKRZM010000867.1:306419-332418 GCA_036379175.1 Heliconius cydno galanthus
TTTTTTTCTAATATTAAGAATTTCCTTTAGTTACTTTTACTTCTTTGGTTTGTTCATTTCGGTTACTCAGATATTTTTTCTAATAATAAATCTCCACTTATTATTATTTTTTAACTTATTTTAATGATTTAGGCTTATATTTTCGCGGGCGTAGCCGCGTCCGGGCCCACTAGTTATCTATATAAATAGTTATGTATAATGTTGATTTATTTATATATTTTTTATAATTTACTTTTGCAATGGCTTCGCCCGCATGGTCAAAGCATAGTAAAAATAAATAAGAATTGTACGAGTATATGACACATGCCCCATTGTGCCAAGTGCCCGACGTAACTCTGTCAGCAAGTTAATATAGCCTGTCGCCCTCCTTGATAAAAACTTACTACCTATCAAAAAAAAATGTCTAAAAGTTCATGAGATTATCAGGTTCAAGCAAACAAACTCCTCAGCTTTGTGATATTTAGCATAGATACGCATTAACATTTCCTCAAAGACTAGAACCCACGACCTTAGTCATACAAGTTACAACTAAAATCTCGATTGCGTCAAATATATAATTAACGCTAATAAAATAGTGCCAGCTTATTTGTGCAGTCGACACCGGCCGGTCGGACATTGGGATTATAGATAGAATGGGAATGACGCTATCACTGAACACGGTCTAATTTTGTGATGAAGCTTTTATGTCATTATTTTATTATATTTTGTCTCCGACTGCGAGGGCTGAAAGGAGGGTGATGTATTTAGTCATTATGTATGTATGTATGTCTGTTCCTTTTTTCCTTGTAACTGTGAACTGGATTTCCTTCATGGCACGAGTGTTAATCATTACATTAATTTAGTTGATGCAGTTGCTTTCGTTTTTTTCTTACTTAAGTGCTACGTACAGAGCACCACGTCGTATTACAATTAGTTAAAGTGAACATTACCAGCCTCCGAGCGAGCACTTTACTCGCAATCGATATGTTTTTTTTTAGTTAATCTGTTCAGGTGTATTCAGTGACAGTCACTTTATTTCGTATAAAAAGCATAAAGTTTACAAACACTTTTATTAAGGTAAAATATTATTCCGGATTAAATACAACTTGATCAAGCTAAAGATTACCATAAAAATGAATTATATGGACAGTTCAGATATTAAAATGTTTTATAGGATAATGGCTATTTTCATCCCGTTTCCATATCCGTAGTTAACTAGAACTTCTTTTACTGAATCTTTATGCATCATCGCCTTACCTGGCGCAGAGAAAATACAGTGGTATATCACTCATTTTTCTCTTTGCAAGCCATATACTGATACTCAGAGTCAGGTTTTGCCCGATAACACTGTAAACACCAAAGTCACACAAATTATAAATGAGTGGTTTTACTATATATAAAAAAAAATTAAAATTTAAGCATTTTTTTTAAATTTGGAAAATCCCATAAAGTTAAGATACTTATCTTAATTTTATTTAATATCTTTTATCACACTAAGGTAAACGAATACTTAAAAACGTATAAAAAATTAAGAGTAACTTTCAATTTTTTTTTATTTACAGTTGCTCGATGATTATTCTTAAAAGTGATATTTTGATAGCGGAAATTTAAGACAAAAATCATTCTGTTTAGAGATGCTCACAACTGCTGCAACTAATTTTATCGTAGCTCGATAATAATGTGTACAGTATTCAAGAGGCGCAGGTTCATATCCTGCTTCATTTTCTATCTTAGCAGAGTAAACAGAGGGAACCCAATGTCAAAATGCTTTGTCAGCACTTTCCACCCAATTTTATATATTAAAATATACTATCATTTTATATTATGCATTTAATGACGGAACATACGATCTTTTCTAAATAAATGCAAAGTATTTTAAAAGTCCTCTAGTTTTGTTTCCTTTCATATATACTGAACAAATAATGGTTATATATGTTTTTACGATAGCCAAACGTGGGTGTAATTTGATTTGCCCATTCCTCGATTGGTACTACGGCTGACATAAAACCGTGGCATCACGAAGGCAAATAAGCTACAAGTAATGGACCTTCATCATAATAAAGAGGGCAAGGCAAACTAATAATGTACTAATACAGACATTGATACTAATATACTTTTGTTTAAAAAAGACGCTTAAATTAAGTAAGTAATTTATGTTATTTCTTTTTATGTTAATTTAATTTATTTATTTTTATTAATTCTATTGTCGTGCCCAAATGACATCAGCACGCACGATGGTAAATAAATATGTTGATCTTCCGCCAAATTCAGGTTTAAACAATTACTTCAATAAGACTTTTCACTTTGATTCCCGTCTAACAACCTCGTCTCGCTGGTGCATAAAATCGAAGAGCTCTTTAAACGAGCCAAACATGTGACGTGTGCCGTATGGGAACCTCCTCTAACATTTTATTTTCACTCAATTTAAATTTTGCATACAGTGTCATAATATAATCTTTCACTGAAAACATATGAGCAAAATCTACCATCATTTTATTAGATTTTCATTGTGTTATTCAGACACTCGGGAGTATAAAAATATTGATATTTCAAGCAAGATTTTTGTAGTGCGAGTTCAATCATAATGTTTATCATACCACGCGTGTTGCCTATTAATGATAAACAAGATAACACAGTATTACAACAATATACTAGACAGTATACCATTTACCATTTACCATAGGTACGTAAAGAAAAAAGGTTTTACGAATTAAAATACCGAAACGATCGATTTAATCTGACTGGAAAGTTTCATTCCAAATCAGAATTTTAAATGATTTGATTTTCTTATTTTATTCCCTAGAGAATGGCCTCTAAAAGAATTATTCAATTATAAATGCTACTTACTACATTTACTTTTGAAGTATACTAATAATTACCGCGACAGGTTATAGATTCGATTCCCACTCGAGGAAATGAATTATTTAATATTTTCATTTCTTCGCTCTGGTGTCGAGGCGAAGCGCGGCGTTGAGTTCCGCCACCAACATGCCTCCAGAATGCCTCCAGAATTTGGCAGAAAGTGGGGAACAGAGTGTCTTAACACTAGGTTCCCTCTGCCTACCCTGCTGTGTGCGGGATACAGCGTGAAGCTGATTTTAATTTTTAATTTATATAAAGATAAAATTACAGTCAATAAAAATAATATATAAACTGAAGCCATTAGATCGAAATAGGAAACGAAAGTAACAAAGTTCTATGTAACTTTACCTTTTAGCGTTTTATTACATTGTGACGTACGCCTCAAATATCAATAAATTATATTTTTATGTGGAACACAACGATTAACTTATATAAGTAAAGAATATATTAACTTATTATATAACTTTATATTAAGCTATAGAGGCCAGTCGTAGTGCAGAGGCACAAGAGTGCGACTGCAAACGCGACATATCGTGGGTTCGACTACCACTCGAGGAAATGAAATATTTTCATTTTCTTGCTCTGGTAAGGAGGCACAGCGCAGCGTTGAGTCGCGCCTTCAGAATTCGCCGGAAAGTGGGGAACGGACTAAAATGGAACAAACATCTATCCTCACAAACTTTCATATTCATAATATTAGTAGGATAGGATAGCATTAGTTAAGAAATAGACTAGGGATAGATATGGACCTATTCCTGGTCCGTTCGTTCATGAATTCGAAGGAGTTGTACTTAACTCTACAGTTATTTCGTGTTTGACGGTGGGCGAACGTTAATGCGCATTTTTAAAGGGTCTCTTAATCTTACCCTGGGTGGCAAGCTCCAGGCACTGTTCTAAGCTCCCCTCCCTGCAACGTGATGGGCTGGCACAGTGAACCCATGGAATGCTGAGTAGTTTTATCTTATTAATCTGTATTTATATCGAATTATTCTGATATTATAGAACAATATTGTTATTATATGAAACAAAAATTTAAAAAAAATATATTGTTAACTTTAGAATTTTGCTTAGGAAGTAAATAAATGTTAATATTATTATATAGTTCTTAAATAAATAATTAAAACACATACAAATATATTCATAATATATGTTTACCGAGGCTATCCGTTAAGGGTTCGATTCCCACTTGGAGAATTGCCATTGCCACGCCTTAAAAATTGAACGAAAAATGGGGAATAGACCGTCTTATTGCTGCATTATCTCTGTCTTCCTTACTATATTCGGGATAAAGCGTGATGCAAAAAAAACCAGGCGAAAATCTTAGAAAAGAGTTTCCACTAAGAAATGGAAAATGGAGAATGAAAATGTCTTTACAGACCATGGCAAAATACTATATTTATGTATTTTCAAGTAATTTTCCTATCACTCTATAAATAATTTACAGCCTTGACTCTTCGTAAATAACTTTGCGTGTGCATGTGTTCACGCCACCGAGGAGTAGGCCGCTTGTGATGTGCTTAACAAGAAATAATGTTTCTTTAGGTGCATCTATTTTATCGTTTTCCTATTAATTTGTTTTCCTCGCATATATCAGAGTGGTAAGAGGGAACCTAGTGTTAAGAGACTCCGTGACCCTCGCACTGCCGTATGTTGGGAGATATTTCGAGTTGACTGCCTTTGTCTTCTTACAATAGCGATACAACGTGCCGAATGGGGATTGAACTCACAACCGTCGCGAATATAGTCTCACTAAGGCCTCAATACATTTAAATATGGAAAATCCATCATCGTTTGCATTAAATTTAATTTATAGTCTCAAAATTCCTTTTACACGCTAAAATAATGCACGATGCAGCTGTTGCAACGTGGGTTTTGTATGCAATTGAGGCAAAATTAGACATATTGTGGATAACGGTTGAGCGTTCTATTCAATCGAATGTAGGCAATGGGTATTGATTGATAATTAGCAAAGTAATTCGAAAATAATTAATGTGTTTTGCGTGTGTGGCTTTTCTAGTGTAATGTTGTCATAGTATTGTGTAGTAAGAGCATAAATAATGTAGTTTTAAGTGTAGTGAAGAGTCACTCACAATCCTTGAGTACGAGTACTCAAAATACACCGTCCTCCTCTTGCCCGAATTCGTAACATTGCGTAACGAAACTCAACGCCGCACATTTTCTTACTAAAGCAGTGAAATGAGAATAATCAAACCCACGACTATAACAATTATAGTCAAAATTTGTCCTAATACACAACGACGGCCTCGGCGGCTTCAATGGCTAAATTACATAAAAATCTTTAAAAACATATTTGATAACTATGATAACAACAATCTTTCAATAAAACAAATATCTTTCAATTTTTCATATAGATTACCTAGCCTATATTTTAACATATTCATAGTAACTATTACCCTTGTACTGCATCAGCATACATATGCGAAGGTTATGGATTCGATCCCCTGATGGATAAAACTCGGCTGAGAATTTTGCCACCCAAAAATTAAGTGGGAAGTAGTGAACGGTATATATTAATATTAGGTTCCTTCTGCCTACCCTGCTATATGAGTCTTTCATAACAAACTTAACTGACAACTAAATAAGTGTAGCCTTGTACAATGAAAGGGGTTATTAAAGCATTTTAGACCTTCTGTATCGATGTCTAGATAATTGTTCATCGATACTGATCTATTTGTTGATGTTGAATTGATGGAGCTCTATTAGCAAGACGAAGCACGGAGTAAAGTTCCGTCGCTTAGCTCGTAATGTCTCAAAACATTGGACGTAGTAGAATGGAGTGTCAGTGGGAGGCTAATGTTACTAACCTCCCACTGCCTTCCCTCTACCCTGCTGCATGCGGGATGCAGCCTGAAACTGAATAAAATGTATATAAAAATTTCGGTACCGAGTGACAACGCACAGTCGAAACTTATACACAGATTTAGAAACTTGAAATTTGGTTTGTAGTTGAGTTAAGAAGTACAAGGGAGCACTAAAAGAGGATTTCTCGAAACTCCTACGAGAACCGGAAAAACTGAACTTTCCGTTTTGTGTCCACGAAAACATAGTTGCGGGCGACGACTAATGTAAATCTGTTTAAAAATATTCGGTAATGTAGTGAAACATTTGGCACTCAAGCCACTGCAGCTCTAACGATACTTGGAACTTTGCATTCCTCTTACGTTTCAGATGTTTCAGCTTATCTAAAAGTTTGGAGTAACTCCGCTTTTAAAATTTAAATATTTCTCACATAATATGGGTTTACATTTCCATTTCTTTTATGTTGTAGGAAAAAGAGTATTAAGGGGTTATTCTTATATCTATGCACATATTAGCATGTAAATGTTAAGACATTCCGTTCATCATTTTCTATCCATTTTTGTACTTCACATTTTATCTCAAACGAATTATTATAGAAAAAGAAGCTCCATTTTCTTCCATACTTCTTGCTCTTCGTGCACTGTCATCAACCTTCTCATATATAAACTGTTAATACGATGGTCGTGAGATCGGTCTCCGTTCGTGAAGATCATGATCACAGAGAGAGTGACACTCGCCCTCTCCGTTGGTAGACAAAGTGCAGTGATGAGTTACGCCACTCAATACGCAATATCTCTATAATTGGGTGAATAGTAGAGAACCGAGCGTCTTAAACTTAGTTCGATATTTCTGCCTGACCCGCTAAGGGAGAAAAAGCGTGAAGCTACATTTTTATAATGATTTTCTCTAGCGAAAATTGTACCTAGAACCAAAGTCAATGACATAAATCTTCCCCACAGCGATATGATGGCCTCATTATGAAATTCTAATAAAGAAAATTGATTTACAAAGTGTGGGCGGATGAAGGCGCAAAATGTTATCACTTAATGAGCATTAAATATCGTTTCAGCTTTTTTGTAGTTGAAGCAGTGCCAACATCTATGTAGGTTACAGGAAGAACATTATACGTTATTATTGTATTATAAAAAATAATTTATAGTTTTAATTTAATAATCTATAATAATTAATGATGTTGTCTAATAAAGTCTGTTAAAAGGTAACAATAAGTGGGGGGTGGGGGGTATACAGGAGGTACAGCTTGCTGGTTGAGGCCGTCGTAGCGTAGTGGGATATTATACGTTAATATTTATTTAAAAGAAAAATTGAAAGTTCATATAAAAACAACTTGAATCCATTGAGAGTCATTGCTCCCAACCTTTCATTTAAATTTTATCATTGCATACCGTTTTCAAGTGTTGCCACGACCCAATGTAAATATTTTTCCAATACGTCTATCCATTTCATACAAATAATATCGTAGCTTTTTGTATGTGTATTGTTATTTCACATTTTGTATTTCATATTCTTTACTTTACAT
The DNA here is from genome assembly GCA_036379175.1 of Heliconius cydno galanthus. Lineage (NCBI taxonomy): Eukaryota > Metazoa > Arthropoda > Insecta > Lepidoptera > Nymphalidae > Heliconius > Heliconius cydno. The sequence continues at coordinate 313,618 of JAKRZM010000867.1, forward strand.
TTTATACAATTGTTAGAAAAATGCATCTTGCGACTTTGCAGATTTTTCTATAATTTGACTGTTAGATGGATTACCCGTGATCTCATCAATCTGGATGGCAAAAGACGCCCTCGACGAAGGAAATCGTCGTGGCTGAGTAACATCAAGAAAGGCGCCGGTATTAAAGCCATACATACATATAAGACATAATCGTCTTCGGATGCCTAAACGAGAATATTTGTAAACGTAAGCGTATTCCCGAGCCCAATCGAACCAACAACCATTGCTTGTAAAGTTTTAGCTTTAAATTTATCCTTTCATCAACAGTCAAAATACACAAGAAAACAAGACATTACGTGTTGAATGGCGGAGCACAACGCCGTGCTTTGCTTTTCCAGAGAAGGACATTGTACGAGGAGTTCGATATTTTAAGTGCAGTCTTTTACGAAAACTTCTATAGGTAGGTACTGCCATTCAATCGACACTAAATATAGCTACAATTGTAAGTCGGGTTTGTATATGTTGGCGAAGGAGAATTATTTCCGTTTAATTTATCGCTTGTTTGTTGCTATCAGTGTTAACCAATGATTTATAGGAAAATGGCAGTATTTATAACATCATAATATTTAACATAAAAAGTTTACGAATTAGAAGATTTAAGATATGAAAAATAAAGGAATTATTTAGAGTACTTACCTTGGAAGCACTGTGGTCTGTGATTCAATTGAAATTATAATATTTTTTTTCTTGACTCTGTATCCCGCAGGTAGCAGAGGCATTCGTTGCTGAGTGGCGGCACTCAACACTGCGCTTCGCCTCGTTACCAGTGGGAGGAAATGAAAACATAAAAACGTTTGGAATTAAACACAAGTTTGTGTCAAAGTTTTAATATTAACGAAAGATTCCCAGGTTCCCTCTGCCTACTCTGCTATGTGCGGGATACAGCATGAAGAAAACAAAACTTTTTACATAAAGAAAGATAAAAAAACACCAATCTTACAAACATTAGATTTAACAACATCGCATCTAAATCCTATAAGCGTCAGCGATAAATTTATATTTATACGATAGTATTTTATATTTATAGTTTAAAACGAAAGCGGCCGTGATTTATTAGGCAATACGGTTATTGATGGATATACTTAATATGTTTTTGTGGGTTCGATTCCTACTCGCCAGAGTGCTATTTTTAAAATATCTTCGCTTCCTTTGACCGATTCATTTTATTGAACGTGACGTGACGAAACTCAACGTCCGTCGTATTAAAATATGTTATGAGTTCCAGAACAAACCGCGAAGTCCTTGAGGTTCTGTCACTCAACGTACAACACATCTACATCAGTATTTTTTGTTTAACCTTGTATCTTCTGTTCTGCTAGATTTGTTCTATCTTAGCTTCAAACGGAAGAATTTTTTTTTCTTAAAAAGGTACTACACTGTATAAGTAGAGTTATCTACATATATAACTACACCTATTACGAAAGCATTATGTAAGTAATTTTGAATAACACGTTCACAGTGATCAACGACGATCAACGAATTGAAATTACAATTAGTTTTACGCGATAATCCGCACAGAGGAGGAGGCAGAGGGAACCTGCACAAATACTTGAAGCATTGGGTGTTGAGTGGTGGAAATCAACACGGCGCTTTGCCACATCACCAGAGCGAGGACATGAAAATATTCAAAATTTTATTCCCTTAAGTGGAAATCGAACCCACAACACGTTTACAGTCGCACGCTTATACCCCTGCGCCACAACGGCCTCACCAATATTTAAAATTACTAAAGCAATTTAAATCACAATTTCATATAATACGAAATAATGAAATCTAGCAAAAAAATTTTATCAAACTGAAATGATAAGGGTTTTGCACAACTGACATTCACAGAGTAACATATCTTTAAAATGCTTCGTGCAAGATGAAGAATATGTGTAAGAAATAGTAACTAACGACTTAGCTGTGATACATTTTTATAAGAAAATTCTAGATTTTTGATCCACAGAACACGGTATAGGGTAGCTTTACAAATAATTTTTAACAAAAAAAGCGCCTTCAAACAATAAATTATGCAAGTTTAAAATTTAAGCGATTATCTCAAGGATTCCATTGTCCAAATTGGGAGAAGAGAGAGACACGAGAAGCACCAGCTTTCACTCAGTCGAAAGTGTTAAGGTATTTACACGTAAAAAATACAGTCCAAATTTATAAATTATTTCTTTTACAGAAGTCGGTTAAAAACTAGCGACGCGCGGCTTTACTCGCCTTAACTGTTTGTTATAGGCAAATTATTCAAATTCTTTATCTAAATTGTAGCCCATGTGGTATTCTCATATACAAGCTATGTTACTGTAAAGTTTCAACAAATATCCACCCTCGTAAACATTCACATTTATAATATTAGTATATATAGATAAGCAGCTCGAGCTCGAGCTCGAGCTTTTAATTGTCCTTTTACCAAGGCAGAGTTAGAAAACATAATTATTAAATAAATTATAATAATAAATGTTGCATATCTGTTTACAGAAATAGAATTTTAAAAGATTAATCAATAAATATTTTTTAAAATCGGTCCACACATGACGAACAAAAATAAAAAAAATAGTTACCGAATATAAAACCTCCTCCTTTTTGAAAAAAGGATTTATTTAAAACTTAATTAATCTATATATATAAAATCGAAAAGTCACTCACTCATCACGAAATCTCAGAAACTACATGTGCTAGGAATCTTAAATTTTGCATAGAAGTTATTTATAGGACGTAGGTACTCGCTAAGACGTGAATTGGCAATATTCGACTTCTAAGGGTTGTTTTTGGGGTCGAAAGTTTGTATGAAACTTCGTTACTACAAATGCTAGGAGTCTCAAATTTTGCGAAGTTTCACGCAGGCGAAGCTGCGAGCGGGCTGCTAGTAATATATATAATTCGTTAACACAAAAACCACCCCTTACTCGGAAGAAACTAAAAAATTATAACTGGAAGATTGTAAATAAGAAATTCTTAACTTCAGCCATAAAATTACGGCGTAAAAGATTAAACTCGTTTGTTACGGAACAGAGAAATACGTTTTGTATAATGAAATAGAAACCAAGAAACAATCTAAACTTTTTACTTTTGTAACTTCTTCAAATGACAAAGTGACTAAAATTGTTAGAAGAATTAAGTCACCGGTCACCCGGTTTTCTCATCGATCACAAAGAAATCATAACAAATATTTTTTTATGAAAATTCATACGCACAACTATTATATTGAGGTCGTCTGATTGTAAAACACGCACTCGCGGCGTTGGCATCTTCCAAGTTGAGTTGGCGTTGACTTGCGCCACCTAATACGCTATGTTTCCAGAATTTGATAGAAAGTACGAAACAGAGTGTCCACACACTAAGTTCCCAAACAGAGTGTCTACACACTAAGTTCTCGCTGCCCTTCCTGCTACGTGCGTGATACAGNTATGCAAGTTTAAAATTTAAACGATTTTCTCAAGGATACCATTGTCCAAATTAGGACCAGACGAGAAGCACCAGCTTTCATTCTGTCGAAAGTTTTAAGGTATTACACGTAAAAAATACAGTCCAAATTTATAAATTATGTCTTTTACAGAAGTCGGTTAGAAACTAGCAACGCGCGGCTTTACTCGCCTTAACTGTTTGTTATAGGTAAATTATTCAAAATCTTTATATAAATTGTAGGCCATGTGGTATTCTCATGTACAAGCTATGTTACTGTAAAGATTCAACAAATATCCACCCTCGTAAACTTTCACATTTATAATATTAGTAGGATATATATATTTTTTAATTTTCTCGAGCTTTTAATTGTCCCTTTACCAAAGCAGAGTTAGAAAATATAATTATTAAATAAATTAAGACAATAAATGTTGCATATCTGTTAACAGAAAAGGAATTTTAAAAGATTAATCAAAAAATATTTTTAAAATCGGTCCACTCATGACGAACAAAAATAAAAAATATAGTTAACGAATATAAAACCTCCTCCTTTTTGAAAAAAGGATTTATTTAAAACTTAATTAATAATATATATAATTCATTAACACAAAAACCACCCCTTACTCGGAAGAAATTGAAAAATTATAACTGGAAGATTGTAAATAAGAAATTCTTAACTTTAGCCATAAAATTGTGACGTAAAAGATTAAACTCGTTTGTTACGGAACGGAGAAATACGTTTTGTATAATGAAATAGGAACCAAGAAACAATCTAAACTTTTTACTTTTGTAACTTCTTCAAATGACAAAGTGACTAAAATTGTTAGAAGAATTAAGTCCCCGGTCACCCGGTTTTCTCATCGATCACAAAGAAATCATAACAAATATTTTTTAATGAAAATACATAAGCACAATTATTATATTGAGGTCGTCTGATTGTAAAACACGGACTCGCGGCGTTGGCATCTTCCAAGTTGAGTTGGCGCCACCACCACCCAATACGCTATGTTTCCAGAATTTGATAAAAAGTAGGAAACAGAGTGTCCACACACTAAGTTCCCAAACAGAGTGTCTACACACTAAGTTCTCTCTGCCCTTCCTGCTACGTGCGTGATACAGCGTGGGGCTAAAATAAAAAGTGTGGAATAACACTTTAAAATGTAAAAATATTCAATTAGTTTACTCAAACATTTTTGAGTATTCGTTATTTAAGTATAATTAGAAGTAACTAACGTCCAGACCAGACTAAGAGACGAGCGTGACCTAATCACAAAGCTATGAGCTCATTCAAAAATATAACATTGTTTAAAGCGCCATAAAACACTGACGCCAAACTTTATTTATGAACGTAAAGTAAATATTTATTTGCATATAATTTACTGCGATTGTTAGTTTTTAAATGCTTTCCGAATGGGCATCGAACTTGTTACTACTAAATCACGTAACGTTTTATGTTTCACATTCATTAGGAATAAAGGTTGTGACTGTAACGCGACAGTTGTGGGTTCGGCTCCCACTCAGGGGACTGATTTATTATTTATTAATATTCTAACTTTTTCGCTCTGGCACCACTTGAGTTCCGCCACTCAACAAGAAAAATTCGAAAAATTCGGCGGAAAGTGGGAAACGGAGTGCCTTAACACTGTGCCCTCTGCCTACCCTGCTATATGCGGTATACAGCGTGAAGTTGATTACTAAAAAAAATACTATAAAGTTCTTCTGTAGCATATACTTACGTAGACTTAGGATGAAAAATTTGAACATTGAGTTATTTACAACAGTCAGAAAACTTATGAATGTGTGAATAAAACGTGATATAAATATATGATAAAATCTATTTTATTTCAAATATAAACAAATAAATAAATAAAATACAATTAAATAATAAAATAAATTCATTAAATAGTTAAAAATTATAAGTGATAACATGATCTTTTTCACAAAACGTTTTAATGTTAAGGTACTAGGTTACGAGTATAACGTCACTGGTCACTAGCGCTCCTTTCCTAATTACATCAAAACACTTATAATATTTATTATTTAAAGACTTCCAATGTTTTTATGCATATTTTATTTTTTTACATGATATTCTATTATTAGACAAAGAGCTAAATTACTAAGTAGAAAAATAGATATAAAAATTCAAAACCACCCTCAGCTCTGTATTAAAATTATCTAATTAATTTATTTTTATTTTTAATACATGTCACAACAATATAAATTACTTTTTTCCCAATAAGTCTTCGAGCAAATCCTGGTTACTCATGTCATCATCTAAAAAATTTAAATCTACCCTTGAACTCTTTTTTCCCGAAATAATACGTTTTTTCGGAACACTCTCGGTAAAAACTTGCTCTGTTAGCATTTTGAAGTTATTATTTAATTCTGCCAACGCTTCATCCGGTATAACACCATTTTTGTTGACAATCTCATTCAATTTATCAATCTCTTGCAATTTTTCAACCAATTTGTCACCGGTGTATTTACTTTGACTAAACTGTTTCACGTGAACGTCAATAACTTTACTACTTTTTTCTATGTCTTGTATAATATCTTTGCAATATTTATCTAATGGTTTTTCTTTTTTATCTGTAAAATCCTTTGTTAGTTGCATTTTATCTTCATCTGAATTAGAATGATCATAGAAAGAGACTGAACTTAATCCTCTTGATTTCGGTCTTTCAATAACTTCTTCAATAGACTCTTCAGTAGACTGTCTTCTAATAGCACTTGGTCTTCTAGAATGATCTTCATTATTCTTTATTTTATTCATTAACTCAACTTTCATGGCTTCCATTTTCTTGTCTGAAGTAGGATTTTTATCAACAATACTTAAATCGGCCATGCCATCTTGAACTGTTTTGGCAATATCTATAATGTCATCTGAGCTTTTCGATTTTTTTCTATTTTGATTTGGTGTAGTACGATTGCTTGTTGAATTTCTACTAGACATGTATCGCGATCGAGTTTCTGTTGAAGAGCTTGTATCTTCTTCGTGGGATAGCGAACTGCTTATAGTGCGAGAGTTCTCGCATAATTTGGCTAACATGTTTTGTTCTAATTGTGTCATCTGAAAAATATATTAGAACTATATACATACCTAATACTATAGATATATAGATGTCGTCATAATTGCATTGTCAATTAGTAGCCATGGTAGACTAATTATTAAAATAATAATAATAGCAATCAAGTGTTAGGACTTTGCGTTCCCCATTTTCCGCCGAATTAACATAGAATTGTTACCTGAACGAGAAAATGAAAATATGAAATAATTGATTTCTCCAAGCGGGAATGGAACATACGACCACGACCTTCTTTAACGTAAAAAACACCAAACTTAATAAACCATATTGTTTTTTTATGATAAATCAACAGAGGAAATAACAAAATTACATACATTAGTCCTGTCCTCATTTCCTTTATCTCTACTACTCTTGCTAAGAGGTCGAGATGCACTTGCAACGGATCCCATTTTAGTAGGCGACCTTCCTGCTCTACCAGCCGCTGTACTTAGCATCTTTTCTTTTATCTAAAAGTAATAAATAAAAAAATATATTTTAAATTACAAGAAAAAAAAGGGGCCGAAATAATAATTTATACACAGGTTTTGAACCAGCGTTTCTAAGAGCAAGAACGTCGAAATGTTTTAAATATGACGTAGGTACATTTTTCTGGTATACTATACTATATATATTATATAGTATGTATACTTTGCAATATTTTTGATGAAAAATATTTAATACCATTTTTCTCCACATTTAAATACTGAAGTAAATAAGTTTTAAAATTCCTTTAGAGAATGTACAATGCCGATTTTATGAAGAGCAAAATTCTAGAAAGTAACTATATTTTCTACGTATCACATTATATAAATGTTCCTACTGAGAGCACTATAATCGTACTGTGAACTTTTAAAGAGGTCATCCCTTAGTTGACTGAAACGCAAGAGTAGCTTAACTTAGTTTTGGTTTTTCAAAATAATTATAGTAAATAAAAGCATTAAGTTACATTATATACTTAACATATCGTTTTTTTTTATTTGTAAGCTTCACCCTATATCCCACATATAACAGGACTTTAAGAAGACTTTTTAAATTAAGAAGGAAATTTAGTGTAAAGACACACTGTTCTTCACACGCTGCCTAATTTTCGAGGCATTGAACAATGAGTGGTAGAACTCAAGTCTACTTCAGTGCGAGGAAATGAAAACTAATTCGTCCGAATAGAAATCGACCTCACTACCTTTACAATTAAAAATTCTTTTTTTAGCGGTGTATCTCGCAAATAGCAGGGTTAGCAAAAGAAATCTGGGCGCCTAATGTAAAACACTCTGTTCCAATTAAGACCTTTACTTTCCCCACTTTACGCTGAATGGCAGCAGAACTCACCATCGCACTTTACCTCATTACCAGAACAAGAAACTACAAAATATTAAATATTTCATTTCCTCGAGTGGGAATCGAATGCACAACTCGGACTGACTCCCTTTTTAAAACAAAAAAAAACGAAAACATACAATACCTCAATAATAGTGGACAATTTATCAGCATTACTTATAGCCAGATCCAGGTCGTGTCTCGTATCTTTATGTTTGTTTATCTCAGATTGCAATTGATGCTTAAAATTCTTAGCCTCTAATGCAATTCGTCGTTGTAGAGTGCTTATAGTATCATTTTGTTGTTGAACTTTAGATGATAGNCTGTTCCAATTAAGACCTTTACTTTCCCCACTTTACGCTGAATGGCATCAGAACTCACCATCGCACTTTACCTCATTGCCAGAACAAGAAACTACAAAATATTAAATATTTCATTTCCTCGAGTGGGAATCGAATGCACAACTCGGACTGACTCCCTTTTTAAAACAAAAAAAACGAAAACATACAATACCTCAATTATAGTGGACAATTTATCAGCATTACTTATAGCCAGATCCAGGTCGTGTCTCGTATCTTTATGTTTGTTTATCTCAGATTGCAATTGATGTTTAAAATTCTTAGCCTCTAATGCAATTCGTCGTTGTAGAGTGCTTATAGTATCATTTTGTTGTTGAACTTTAGATGATAGCTCTGTTAGCTGGTTTTGCAGCTTTTCACGTTCCAGAAGGTTCCTGTCGAAAGGAAAATGGTAATATTAAAGGTAAATAAAAATACAGAATAACCATATGACATTGATCGATAGTTTATGTGCGTGAAAATTTGAAGTTTCTCAGATTTTTAGTGTTACGGTGACAGTAATATCTGAAATCATCAAAATCATCTATTCCTATTATAATAATGAATATAATAAAATAATCAAAAAAAATAAATGCTCGCTGTATCTCACACATAACAGCGTAGGCAGAGGGAACCTGAGAACCTAGTGTTACCCACCTGTCCTTACTCAGATCCAACAAATGGTCATGTTCATCTTTCAACTGCTGCAACTGCATGTCTCTTTCCTTTAACTTTTGTAACACTTCTTTGTATTGGTGTTTCAATTGCTTATATTTGCTTTGTTGTATTCTCAACTCTTCATTGTGAGAGTTTAGGATTTGAGGTAGCTCTGCGTTCGAGTTCTCATACCTAATTGAAAGTTTAACATTCATAATATTGGTTTAATCGTGAAGTAAAATTATACTACTCTCGTGTCGAGGAAAAGCGCGGCGTTAAGTTCCGCCACTCAAGACACAATTTCTCCAGAATTCGGCGAAAACGGCGGACGCTTCGCAGGGTAGGAAGAAGGAGCCTAGTATTAAGACACTTCTTAAGGTCCTGAACTAGGCTCCTTCTTCCTTCGCGAACCTAAAAAAATAGTGTAATGAATTAACTACCTTTGAAGTGCAATTTCTTGCTTTTTCTGTATTGCACGAAGCACTCGATTTTCGTTGCTCAACTCCTGAAATTAAATATCTATGTATTAAGAAACACAACACTAAGGTAATATAAAGATAACTAATTCCCCTAAGTAAGTCTCCTCATTACTAGTAAGGGAGAAAAACTATCTAAGCTTTAAGAGCTCGCTGGGTTATTTCTAGATCATATTTATATATGAGGCTGTCGAGACGCGAGAGCTGAGCACCTCGGCGTATGGGGCGTACGGGATACACCTGTACCCCTGTTGAGACACAAACGACAGTAACGTCAGAACTAGATTCCCTCTACTACTACTAAAAATATGTTTACAGCAACCAATAATTAGATTATCTAGAAACAAGAGAGGTATAATAAATCTCACCTGCAAATGATAATGGGCGTCGGCCAACTGATTCTGCAGCTGTTTGACTCTATGCGTCTTAGCGGAGAGAACTCTCTGCGTTACGTATTTATCTCCTTTGATCACAGATTGGGATTGCGTAGACATTTCTGACGGGTATCGTTTACGTTTGGGAAGCAGATTTAGACGGGAGCCGCTACTGTACACGCTTTCCAGCGAATTTCTGTGTTATATATGTAAGAAGAGACATGGTGAAATTAGCTTAGAATAATGAATTAAATAAATAATAATGTTTACAAGCATAGTCGAAGCAAATCGACAAGTTACGAATTTAAAACGCGTCGTATAAGAATATTTTATATTAAAATTAACTAATTATCAGTGAAGGAAAACATACGAGGCATGGGGGAGACCTCGGTTGACCTTTGAAAATACAGTATCGACGATACCGAAGCATGCAGACTTCCCGGAGAACATATATAAAGAGGTTGGTAACAGATGACGAGGCCAAAAAGATATCTAGTGACCGTAGCGCTGGAGCGTGAATCCAAAGTGAAAATGAAAAAAGCTTAAATTAAAAAAAAAACTGTTCCGCCATACCTCTCTCTCCTCTTATCTTCAGGTGCTAAACTCAATACNAATCGCTTCCCGGCCCACGGGTCGGAAGTAAGAAAACAGATGCGATGACGAGGCCAAAAAGATATCTAGTGACCGTAGCGCTGGAGCGTGAAACTAAAGTGAAAATGAAAAAAGCTTAAATTTAAAAAACAACTGTTCCGCCATACCTCTCTCTCCTCTTATCTTCAGGTGCTAAACTCAATACCGACATTATTAGTAATATTATAATAAATAAGCCATTTTCAATAAGAAAATAGTATTTTGTAGCAAAATTAATAAATGTTTTCCTAATTTTGTCGCCGATCTCGTTTCTATGGTAACTGACATGACAATCGATGTCATATTATTGTTCGAAAGTTGTAATCTTAATATGAGCTTAGAGCTTTTCTAGAGGAAGTCAATTTCATTTAAAAAAATATATAATAATTTTAATTAGTAATTTTTTAAAATTATTTTTATGGTCTGCAAAATAAACATATATAAAATAAATATACAAAAATCTAATGTTAGAACACTCCTTTCTCTATGAATAATAATGTATTAGGAGATTAGACTAATTTTCATTTTTTGCCTAATGACAAATTCTTGTTTTCTTTAGCTTCACACTGTACATAGCAGAGTAGGCAGAGGGGACTTGGGAACCTAATGGTAAGAAATATGAAATAAATTAAATGCGTTAAAGATAAAATACGTTTATATTATTAACTTTTTAAAGATGTAAACGTAATGAAATAACATTTAGAATAATATAGGGTTAGATTATCCTGCGAAGCTGCCGGCCGAAGAGAGAACCTAATGTTCACCTCGCACCGTCTTCGAGATTCAAGAGGCGGTACTCAATCATGACAAAAATCTTATTTCTTCGAGTAGGAATAGTACCCACAAAGACGACGACGACGCTTTAATTACTAATAGGAAAAATAAAACACAAACAACAACAAAAATAATATACTTATTTAACAGAAACTGTACATTATTTACACTTACAATTTCCTACATCGATCTATTTATTTGTTTACTTTTTATTAAAAATATCAGTTAATTCCGTTCAACGGAATCAAATTTAAATAAATATTTTGATACATACAATAATTAAATATCTTTTAACAATATTTATCGAAACCAACATTTTAAATTAGAATATATCTGTTTTATACATAATATATTCGTTATACATTAAAAACAACATTTTGGTATTATTTAGAAATGCTACATAAGTTTCTTTTATTTTTTGTTTTACGCATACAGCACGGAACCTTTCAGTAACAAACTCCGTTCCTCACGCACCGCAGTTTACGAGACATTGTGTGATGAGTGGCTGAACTCAACGTCGCGTTTTGTCTTCTTACCAGAGAGTAGAAATGAAAACAATCTATTTCCCGAGTGGAAATCGAACCCACAACCGTCGCGTTTACATCAGACGTTGTCCCATTGCGCCAAGACTATTTTATCCCATTATTATTATTAAGAGATTTTAGATTATTTCTTTTGTTTAATTAATTAAATTTAAATATAAACAAACATTTTCAATAATATTTGTTTGTAAAGATAATGTTTTAAACATTTTAACATCGAGCAAATAAGTTTAAGAGCTCATTTTCCTTAGTCGTTACAGCTGCTCTAATTGTTTCCACTATCACGCGTGCGGGTACGATGAAGTCCCCATGAAACGCTTGTTCTTCACCAACCGATGAATTTCATTGATTGTTAGCCCACGTGAGGGGTATACCCGCATACCATAAATGGATAGCCTACTTTCCTTCTAGCCCTCTTTCCTACTAGTAACGAAAGTAGGCTCTCTTTCAAGTAGGCTTCATGAAGGCTAACGTCCAATGAAATTGAGGCTCAATATATTGAGATTTTATTAAGGTCATAATATATTTATAATTATTTCCCCCGGGTGGAAATTGAACCCACAGCAATAAATATTATAAATATTTAACAACATTATAAATATTTAAAAATAAGATTTGGACATATTAAAAATGGTGAAACAAAATGAAAGGAAAAGTAATTAAAGGAAAACCCAATCAAATACAAGAATGCCAATATAACAAGCGCCATAAATAAAGAACCGAACCGAACATTCTGTACATAACATTTTAAATTTGTTACTATTTCGAGGTATAAAAAAATATATGTTATATTTAAATATATTACATTATACAAAATGTATGAACATTATGGAAAAAATAAGAAATTCTTTTTCTGTTTTGTTACAAAAACAAACTCTTTATACAATGTATCATAATAATGACTTATTATTATTTATATATTAGTGACATATTTTTAGTAGTAATTATTGAACACATTCGTCAATTATTAACGAAATTCATACTAGAGTCCATCAATTTCTGTATACTAATTTGACGAAATTCATGAACTTCACTAAATACTGAAAGTGATGAATGTCAATATGTTGAAATTAATGAAGTGAATTGGAAAAAAATACACATCGAAATTTATGAATTTCAATATATAAACTTAATGAATATTAATTTATTATTACTAATAATTCACAGATCATAATTGAAATTGACAAATTACAATAAAGTGAAGTTCACAAAATCCAATTAATTGAAATTGGTGAATTACAATTTAAACTTTAGGCAACGGATCCTTATTCTGTTTCTCCCACAGTCTGTAATACAAGGACGTTTTATTCTTTATCAAGTCAGCGTGAGTGCCTCTCTCGGAGATGGCGCCCCTCTCCAGTACTAGTATTTCATCCGCGTCCGCGACTGTGGATAGTCTGTGCGCGATGCATATTGATGTTCTTCCCACGGTGGCCGCTTTTAGTGCTTGAAGGATTGCCTGGATTTTTTTTAATCTATGTTAGAGATATCATTATATTCATAATATCATTGAAACAACAACTCTAAAATAAATAATAAAAAATCTATCCACTCTATTCTTCACTTCCATTCACTTTGTTCGCCAAAACTCCGCCGAATTCGAGAGGCATTAGATGTTGAGTGGCGGAACTGAACGCCGCACTTCATCTCGTTATCAGAGAAAAAATATAAAATGAAAATAAATTAAATATAATAAGTGTCCAAGTGGGCACCAAGCACCACCATTGCATTTACAGTCAAACACTCTTCCACTAAATGTACTTTGTTTTCATTGAATTGAATTCATACCCATATTCTCATGGACCAAACTCACAACCATACTAAAAGTTGTATATGTCAGATTGTGAAATTGTACACTATCGAAAAATTTTAAACTCTTTAAGTGCTGGCCCTGATTGGTCGCCTTTGCAGCAAAATCGACCAATACGCATTGTGACCACAGATCTAAGAATCTAAAGTGGTGTCAATAAAATGAAAGATTATTTATTATGTGATATACAGTATGTAGTATTGATATTTTTTTAAGATATTCGAAAATTAAAAAATCTTTATTATCTTACGGTGACATATACATAAATACAATAAAGAAAATCCTTACATGTTCCGTCAAAGAATCCAAACTTGAAGTTGCTTCATCGAATATAATCAACGGTGAATCTTTCAAGATGGCGCGCGCGATCGCAACTCTTTGTTTCTCTCCGCCGGAGAGCTTCAAACCGCGCTCCCCTACTTGCGTGTCATAGCCCTATATTTTTTTTAAGAAAATAAGAAAATTATTTTGACAATGTTCATTTCATATTGTATTCGGTTTACCTATATCTTCACTCACGTAATCAAAAGAAAAATAACTTTTGAGTTGTGTATGACACATGACTCATTCAGTGGGTTACATTAAAACAATTGACATGATGTTATATAACCTTTGCCGATAAATGCACTATCCAACACAGGATTTTTTCAAGTAGTCCCTGTTATTAGAGTGCTCAAACATACTCTTCAGTTTTATAATATTAAGTTTAGAAGTACAGATGATACTAAATAGCTATGGGTACAAATCCTATTGCTTGCACATATTTAAGTAAATCAATAAAATCTACAAACCTTAGGCCAAGTAACAACTGATTCATGTAGCTCCGCCATTTTGCTTGCTTTGTACACTTCCTCTTCACTCTTGGACAGGTCGCCATAGTGCAGGTTGTGAAGTATCGTGTCGTGGAACAGAACACAATCCTGTAATGTATTAAATATAACAAATAAAATTAATAGCAGAGAAAACCTCGTGTCAAGCAAGACACTCCGTTCACCACGAACGTTGTGCGTTATTTGGCGGAATTCAACGCCGCTCTTTGTGTTCTTACCAGACGAAATGAAAGTTGTTCTTTTTCTCAAGTGGAAATTGAACTAACAACTGTCGTGTTTCATAGTCACACGATGCTCGAAAAATTAAAATAATCGAATTCCCATACAAAACGCTGTCCTAGAGCAGCGTCTATGGCAATATTAATAACAGTACTGTAATAATACTTTAAATATGGGTCATAAAAATCAAAATGATCACTAAGTCTCTTTTCGTATAGATTATTTTAAGAGGCGTCTGATTGTACTATCGCTGGGTTCGGTTTGTTGAATCCCACTCAGTTCCCCACTTGAAAGTGGGGAACTGAGTGGGATTCAATTCACTTGAAGGTGGGGAAGTGAGTGGGAGTGAGTGGAAAACGGACTTAACACTAGCTTCCCTCTGCCTACCCTGCTGAATGCGGGATACAGCGTGAAGCTGATTTGATTTGATTTATCTTTTACAAAAAAAAACAATAAATCACTAACCTGCGGTACAATAGCTATGGCCCGTCTCAAGCTCGCCAAGTCCAAGTCTTTTATATTCTGTCCAGCAATCGTTATTTCACCGGACTGGGGTTCGAAAAAACGGAACAGGAGGCGTACCATTGTTGATTTACTAGATAACAAAATAAAATATAATCAATATAATATGCTCTGTAACTCGATATGAGAAATTAATTATCTTCTTTTACTCATGATAACAAGACCAAGTAACTATCTGATAACAAGACCAAGTACGTCGTTGGGCCGCCGTACTTGGTCTTGTTGAACCGATTAACATGCATTTAAAATGTGTCGAAAATTTGGCAGGATGTGCTATGGAGTGTTTTAACACTGGGTTCCTAACTTTGGGTTAATCTGTAAATAAACACTCTACTATATAAAATGATCATCGAACCCACAACCGTCTTTAGTCATAGGCTACACCACTGTGGACTCTCTATGGCTGATAACTGAGAAAATCTAATTTTAGTGGACATTTACCAGTGTAATAGAATAGACCTTAAAACTTAATTTTTTTTTATCAGTTCGTCTGTGTGTCTGTACACGCTAATTCCAGAAAGCTTAACCAATTTAAATGCAGTGCTTGATTTTGCTGTTTTTTGGCAAAGTTCTCTTGACATTCGTATTTATTTTATTTCAATTTAGGTGCATATATAAAAGTTATATCGATGTTAAACATTTTGTTTGACAAAATTGATACTACATAGCTGTTTTATTAAATTGGCTTAAAGTATAGTTTCTATATTTTTATATTAAATTTAAATTTTTATTATTATTAGAACACGAAAGTAATTTAGATTAGTATACAAATAATTGTGCTGTTCAAGCGACGAAGTCGTGAGCGGGTCGACAGTATAAGATATTTATGTAAGTACTTTTTTCAACAAACTTTGAACTCCTTACCCACTCCCAGAACCACCGACGATGCCAATTTTCTTCCCCGCCGGTATAGAGAAGCTTAAATTTGAGAATATCGGCTTCCCATTAATATATTTAAAGGCGACATCTTTGAATTCTATTGATGCTGTTTTGATATCGATTTGTAGTTGTGGCGCTTTGTCTTTCTCCTGTATGGGAGATATTAGTATTATAATAAAAAAAATGGTATTAGTTATTTAGTCGTAAATAGAATTGTTCTTTTAGCAGGGTATGTAGAAGGAACCTGGTGTTAAACCACTGCTTTTCTGCTGCCACGCAACCCCCCAATTCTCAGATATTTCGTTTTGAACTGAGAAACTCAAGGCTGATTTTTTTTGCAAACAAAGCAACGAAATAAACATAAATCATTCCCCTGAGTGGGAATCGAGTCGAAACCGTCGCGTCGAAATCAGGTCATATATATTTACATTTTACTACATCCACACTATATTAATTTTCTAAAATCTTTCTACAGTACAATCGACGAGCCGTGATCGCCTTGAAGTTAGAAGCAGATGATTTTGATAATTTACTTTCCAAGTGTGGTGTTTTAGAAAACCTAACTTCAAAGCGGCTACAACATACTGTACTTCGTTATTATATCTTTCAGTTTATCACATAGCACCACACTTATCTATAAAGCACGTCAAGTGACATCACGTCACGTCACCTGCACTTTGGACTGCAGCGTCATGAGCGTGAACATGGTGTGCATATCGACTAGCGCCTGCCGCACCTCGCGGTACACAGAGCCCAAGAAGCCCAGCGGTACAGACAGCTGGAACAGGAGCCCGTTGACCATCACCAGGTCTCCAACTGACATGTTGCCTGGAGTGAAGGAATTTAAATAAGTATTACTTGATATATTCAATATTCATGCATATAGAAAGGTAAAACTTTAAAATTAAATAATAGTTAAATCAGCTTCACGCTGTATCCCGCACACAGCAGGGTAGGCATAGGGAACCTAGTGTTAAGACACTCCGTCTTCCACTTTCTGCCGAATTTTGGAGGCAATGCGTGTTCAGTACAAATAAAAACTTGATGGTATATAATAAGAATTTATAGTATAAATGTGCCTATTAAACTATGTTCCAAGCTATTGATACCTCTATTTCGTCGGATGATTGGAAAGACCTGACAAAATTACATTTGAATAAATAACATTTTTAATTTAAATATGAAACCGCCTAGAAAGGTAGCTTTATATTATATAATTAAAAAAATAATATTTTGACTTTAAAACAATTTACAAGCCCTATAATAGTAGTACTTTTATTTATTGGACAATTCAAAAGTACTAAAAAGTGTATTAATATCATAAAATCTTTATGCTAATAACATAGTATGCTAGTATATACTAATTTTATATAGCTGAAGAGTTTGTTTGGTTGAACATGCTAATCTTCGGAACAATTTAAACTGAAAAAATATTTTCGTGTTGGATTATTTATTTACCTAACCTAACCAACCATAAGTGCCGTACAAACTGGCTCGGGCACTTGGAATAAATCAAAATTGTTAAAGAGTAAAATATAAAATGATGTAATATTTAATATTTACATTTCCACAATCTGATAATGGGGCAAAGCTCTGCGTTGAGGTCTGCCACTCAACACGCAATACCTCTAGAAGTGTCTAAATTGAAACGGACGCTAGGTTCCCAGGTTCCCTCTGCCTACCCTTTTATGTGCGGGATGCAGCTAGAAGCTTAAAAATATACCTTTAGCAATCTCATTAGCCGCCATTATCATGATAACGCTTAAGCCAGCACTAAAAATAGCATGCTGTCCAAAATTCAATAAGGCGAGACTCGACGCAGTTTTGAGTGAAGCAGCTTCATACTTTTTAAGGCTATCGTCGTATTTCCGAAGTTCGTAGTTTTCGTTGTTGAAATACTGGAATTTATATAATTTCTACTTTAATTTTGTTATTACGAGCTTTATTTAGATCTTAATAGAGTTTTAAATTACTATCATAAAAATATTTAAGCTATAATATATGTATAATATACTATGGGAAAAATAAAATATGACCGATTATTGAAATATGTAAATTATAACTTTAAGTAAAGAAAAAGTTAAAATATTAAATTGCATGTAAAAAGTATTCACCATTTGGCAAAAAAAAGAAAATAACTTTGTTCAATCTGCATTAAACAAAAAAATCAGAATAATCTAAAGCACAAAACTTAAAATAGAAGATTATAGAAATATTGATATTTTAAATAAAACTATTTTAGAAATGCATAAAAAGTCGATACTGCATTTTGCTTTAACAGAACATATCAAAACAGAGCTACTGCTCTATAGTCGCAGTGTAATTAATACTCTGCATGAGAATCGAACCCACATCCACTACAGTTATAGTCAATCACAGTACCCACTATGATTGCAAAACAAAATTTCACTCACTTTAACGGTTTCATAATTAATCAATGAATCAACGGCTTTATTCCCCGCCTCATTCTCAGCTCTGTTCATATAAACTCTGAATTTTGTCCGCCATTGTGTTATCGCTAATGTGAAAGCCGCGTATACACCCACACAGCTAAATGCTACGCCTGGAAATTTGAAATATACATACTAGAAAAATATTATTAATAGCTACTTAAGACCTTTTAAAAGATTTATTCTAAAGTTAAGCTTTATAATATAAGTATAGATATTTACCTGCAAATGCCAATCCTCCTTTAAGTCCCAATATCATAGACACTAAGGACAATTCAAATATGGTGGGCACTATGTTGAACACCATGGCAGAAAGAACAAAGTTAATAGCTCTTGAACCACGGTCTATTGTCTGAAATGTTCATTATTTTCATTATAATATTTATGTAGAGCTATAAAAATAACTATATATATATATATATATCCAGACCTATATTATAAATTCGAAAGTAACTCTGTCTGTCTGTCTGTCTGTCTGTCTGTCTGTCT
>JAKRZM010000867.1:332680-349170 GCA_036379175.1 Heliconius cydno galanthus
TGCTCAGGTGTAAAAAGGAGAAATGGAGTAAACAGGTAACAACTTGGTACCCAACCAACTAGAAGCCGAGGACGTCAAATGAGAAGATGGGAGGATGACCTGAAAATGACGTTAGGTCCCCTCTGGATAAGAGTGGCGGCAGACAGAAATCAGTGGAAAGAGTTGGAGGAGGCCTATGCCACAAGGCACACTGAACTGAGAGACCTATTATGATTTTATTTTAAGTGTTTTTTTTAGTTATAAATGTGTAAAATGTCTCAGTATGGAAATAAAGGCTCTATTATTATAAAACTAATTTAAGTGATTGCAATGGTTGTGAATGCGATGCCCACTTTTGGGAATGATTATATTTTTTGCCCTGCTCTACTAGACAAAATGCGGCGTTGAGCAATCAACAAGGAGTACCTCAAAAGTTGGACAGTGCATGGAGGACAAAGTCTTAACATTAGATTAATTCTGCCTACCCTGATATGTGCGGGATACAGCATGAAACTACAAAAAAATCTATGTATATTTATAATAATACAAGTTATTAAGAATTAGTAATTGCTAATAAATTGATTTACATTATAATTAATATGGCATGGCATGATATTTAATAAGGAAGACTCCATTCATTTGGGAATTTAAAATGTAATAAAATTTATAAGCTTCACGCTGTATCCCCCAAACAGCAGGCAGGCAACAGGCAGGCCTAGTGTTAGGACTCCACTCCATTCCCTACTTTCCGCCGAACTCTAGAGGCACTGGCCTCGACTCTAGAGCGACGAAATTGCTAAATATAAATTTAAATAAATATTTCATTTTCTCGAGTGTGGATCGAACCCACAACCAGTCACGTTACGTTACGCTACGTTACGTAAACTTTGTGCCCTTGCGACACAACTGGCCTAAATTATATATTGTTTTTATTTCGAAATTAAGCTATAATAATTTTTGAAAGTTAAGATTGGTTTAATATTGTGTTTTATATTAACAGCCAGCTAAAAAAACATTAATTTATCATTTAAAAAATTTTTTTTTAAATAATTTTATAGAAAACCTAAAACAGAAAATAAAAAAAAACAAAAATAAATAATAGCTCACCTTAGACAAAGCACCTGTCTGCCTTCCCAAATGAAAACTCAAATCTAAATTATGTAAATGTGTGAACACATTGCAGGCTAACTTCCTTATTGAGTGTTGCGCCACTTTAGCGAATACTGCGTTTCTTAATTCATTAAAACCAGCTGCTGTCGCACGGGCTATGCCATCTGGAAAGAAGTATTATAATTTGAATTTTTATAATATATAAATACATTTGAACCATCGTAATGCAGTGGAGAAGACGAGATTGTTGTGTAAATAATTTAGCGATGAGTTCCGCCGCTTAACACGCAATTATTAACCAAGTGTCGTAACACAGGGTCAGCATCCCACCCTCCCTATATAAATTCGAATTCAAAATATTCTTTATTCAAATAAACTATAAAAGCACTTTTGAATCGTCGAATGTACATGTCAACAAAAAGCTACCACCGGTTCGGAAGGCAGTTCTGCTGAGAAGAGCCGGCAAGAAACTCAACAGTTGCTCTTTTCAAAGTCAATGGTATATTTTACTATTACATTAGCTGGCAGCTGTCCTGCCCGACATTCAATAGACATTAATTCCATGCATGTTTATCCTCTAAATATTAATATCTATAAGAGATACTAAGATAACTAAAATACTCACATCCCACCAGCAAACTAAAGGCCGTAGTTCCAAGAGCCTGTGGCACAGTTGCCATTCCTAACAAAGCTTCACCCGTACTTGACACTGTCAATTGATTCACCTCATCGACTGCATACTTAAATAGGAATGGCACTGTCACATTCATGACTTTAGCTCCGAATAAAAGGGACAGGGATATCATTACTCTGTTCCTTATCATTTGATTATCCTGAAAAATAAGTTTAAGGTCTAAATTAATAATAGTTATTTTAGTTTTTATGTTTTATCCCGCACATAGCAGGGCAGGCAGTGGGAACATAGTGTTAGAACAATTTTCGAGACATTGCATTTTAAGTTGTGTCACTTAACACTGTTTTTTGTGTTCGTATTTAGAAATTAGAATTATGAATTGTAACTTTTAAATACACTAAATATTTTTTTCATTTAAATTATTAATTTAAATCAGAGACAATAAGTTCAAGACACTATATTTAGTGATGGAGTTTGACTTAATGGAGAGAAGGAAGATAGAGAGCACCTATTATCAAGACACTCTTTTCTCATTCATTGTATTAAAAACAACAGGGATATGAAAGTAATTAATTCATCCAGGAGGGGATTGACCCTTACAACCATCACACTTACCACTAGAAGCAGCCCCAATGCTGTATAAAAAAATGTCTAATTGTATGTGATACAGTAAAACATAGCATCATCACACAACATTTTGCAGGAAGTGGCTTAAGAAATGTCTTATGTTCACTCTGCTTAAACTGCTGTATGCAATATATAGCATAATGCTGAAAAAAACAGAACTCTCTATATATTTAACAACTCACCTTAGGCCATACATAAGCTAACATCCCTCTAACCATGTCCATACCAGAGACCGGCTTAGCATCCCCCAAGTTGACATCTTCACGATCAAGAACAGATGCGCCTGGATGAAAGCAGTCTCTCTTTTGTATCCCTAGGGGCGGGAGACCATATCAGGATATTGGGTATGGGTACATGATTATATTAAAAATTACTAGTAAAAAGCAATAGTTTACATAAGTCTAATTTTAATATTACCAAGCTCATTTATAATCTGTGCAATGTTGGTTATATGTTATGTATATAAAAAACTATTCAAAAAATAATTAAAAAAAAAATTAATAATATATCTAATATAATACACAATCTAATACTGTTAAAATATAATTAAGTCTAATCAGTATACATAATTTTGATATTCATAGTGCTCATTAATATGTATATCTATAAAATACCTATTACATCATGTACCCTAATGGAAAACAAAACAAAAGATAGGATAAGGCAAAACAGGCATAAAGGAGTGCAACAGAATGGGTAAATAAAAGGAAGTGAGAGACTGTTCAACCAAGCATTAAAAATGACGCAAATCTTGTTAAATAATTAAATAAAAAATATAAACAGTGCTATTAGTTACAATACGCAGACATAACATGATATAGGAATATGTATGAACAAATAAAGCAAATTATACATTACAATTATTTTGAAATATTGAATTACTTTACAAATATGTACAATAAATCTGTTTTAATGTAAACAAAAATATATTAAGTTTTATTCATTTAGTTGAACTTTTTTAGTTTTTGTAGGCCAGTTGTGTAGAGGCACAAGCATACGATTGTAATAAACAGGTTATGGGTTTGATTCCTAGACATGGAAATGAAATATTTAATATTTTCATTTTCCTCATTCTGGTATCAAGGCAATATGTGGCGTTAATTTCTGCCACTCACCAGGCAATGCCTCCAGAAACAGGTGTAGAAGTGTTCTACCACTACGTTCCTAGATTCCCTCTGCCTACCCGGATATGTATTTTTTTTTCTTCACACTGTATCCTGTATGTGTAAAGCTAAAAAAAAATGTTTAAGATTCTACTAGTAAAACAATTGTAATAGCTGGTAATGTTTTAGCAATTTCAAGGTCAGTTTAAAATTACGCAACAAAATAAACTAAAGAAAATATCAACTATCTATAGGAGCTTAGGAATTAATAAAAAATAAATTAAATGTTCAGTTCACGACTTACCAACTGGAATTTTCCCAGTTTTCGGCTTATTAACCAAAACAGCCGCCAAAACATTTTTGGCGGAGTCTTGCCCAGGATTGGTTGATGAACTAGAAGAATATAACTAAAAAAAATAAAAATAAACAAAATTCAAACAAAAATTAGCACAATATATGCCTTATACCAATAAATCACAATTTGCTTATCACAAACTATAATTCATACATACCCTGAAACAACTTGTAGCGGCGCATTGATTACAAATTATATTCAACTGAGGTTTATTTAGTATAACTGATCGATTATTTAGGAATGATTTCGCCAATTTAATATGACTTTTTAATATTTTATCAATTTTCCTATTCGACAGAAGTGCTGCCGCCATGGTCGCTTATCTAGCACTTTGACACTGACATTGGAAAAATTATATTAGATAAGTGTTGCCTATTAATTACTTTTATATATTATAAAACAATATTCGATTAATATGAATTGATCGGTTTCTTATTTTTTTCCTAAGTACCAAATATACTAAATAACTCCAAAAAAAATAAGTTGACTATAAAATATTAGTGGAGTATATAAAAAGGGTCCTAAAATATATCATATTATGATACAAAATAAATAAACAAAGATTATTATATGAATATTTATTTACGTTTATATTTCCATTTCTTCGCTCTGGTGTCGAGGCAAAGCGCGGTCCTGCCACTCAACACGCAATGCCTCCAGAATTCGGCAGAAAGTGGGGAACGAAGTAAGAACATTAACAGTAGGTTCCAGCGTTGCCAGTTTTTCTCTCGGTGAAAAGCCGGATTTTTGAACATTTTAAGTAAAAAAACGGAAATTTTTCCGCCAAAATCGGGACCGAATAATAATATTTGGGATTTAATTTATTATATATCCATTTATTGGAGTTTTAAATAAAGCTTTCCATTACTAAATTAAAGCTCGTAACATAAAGGATTGTTAGAATCTATTTACTGACTATACAATATGTATAATATTTTTTAGTATGAGGTGGATTTTAAGGTGAGATTTAAAATGTATATAAATATGTACTAAAATATTATAAAGGGTTGATAACTACATGAATAAATACAACATACCACATTGATCTAACATTTAATAAACTTTTCTAATATACTAACATACGAACACATAACATTTATACAGTTATCTAAAATAAAACTTTTATTGAAAATGCTTAATTTCCTTAGACTGTTTTGAATGATCACAAGTCGTTCTTTTACCAATGGCTTAATAAATTCTATTAGGACTCTGTCATTGGAGCAAATGGCAGCTGAATAGATTAATCTACTTATATCTATGTTTTTATTGTAATAATATTTTACAACCATTAATAAACCATAAAAATTAAAACTTAGGCCTCTTAAATCAATATACAAATCATTATTTAACTTGTGGTTATTTATAAAAGACAATTGATCAGCGGACAGTTTAATATCATTTTTACTTAAAAAACATTCAATTTTCTCAAAATTAAATGACACGAAATCTATGTCATTTGTCGGTAAATAAAATCCATATTCTGTTATCAACTTTAAATTATGACTGTCACCATAGCATATAAAAACCTGTGTATATGGTTCAAAATTATTTTTTGTATAAATAGAAAATCTGACTTCTGAAAATATACTTGTATTTATTTTAGTGATAGACATATTTACCATTTCTTTATTAACTATTAGTTTAGTTTCGTTTCTTGTATGTGGACTGTGGTTAATCATATCCAAATATGGGCATAAAGATATTTTAGTATTGTCATGGATCAATGATAAAATAGATTTATTTACATTATCTAAATCAATCACTTTAGATAGATCCATGTAAACACACCTTGTATTCACTGTAAAATAGGCCCATTCATACCCAGACATTGAAAAATAGTTTTTAAAGGTTTGAACTGCAATGCTATCATTTAAAGTATTTTGTAAAATATCATCAAAAATATTAAATGAGCTCTCAATCATATTTCTTTGTTTATTAATCACAGATACTATTTCATCATCTACATAATTCTTTATTTCATTTGGCAAAAAATAAGGTACAGTGTACTCTTTTGGTAGGCTTTCCAAATAAATGTGCCATTTGCATTCAACTCCTTGAGTTTTTAAATATGCCAAGTAAAACGCCATCAATGATTGAAATGATACCTTTCGTTTGTACAATTCTAAGCATAAGATTTTGTTTTTTAAAAATATACTACAAAATACAACATCCATTAACAAACTAGTTACATTTATTGTTAAATTAAGAGGTAAATTTATAAGTTCTTCGCCTGCACTTATTTTCTTTTTTGTTAGAACACCTCGACCGGTATCGCTAAATATTGCTAATACAAGTTTCTTATTATAACACACTCCTTGTTTAGAAAGCCAAGTATTCAACAATATTAAATCTTTCTCATTATTGCATGTGTGAAATTTCGTCAAATTCTGGTGTCTTCGCTTTCTCTGTGTTCGGCCCATTTTTGTTTGTTGTACTAATTGTTATTCTTAATTGACTGTTTATCATTAACCTAATCTTATTTCATTTTTTAAGTAATAAGAGATTTAAATTTATAAAATTTTCAGTGCTCATTTTGTTAATTAGTGCGTCTTGAAATGTAAATTATCGAAATTCACAAATAAATCGATTTAAATCGACATGACACTGGCATATTTTGGATATTGACAAATATTCAAGTACGTTCAAAAATATCGTTGCTATGATACGTTCATTAATTAGAGTATTCGAATATAAAGACCGAAAAATCCAATTTTATTTGGGAAATAGATGGGTAAAATTGCAAATTGTACAGTATTTAAGTTTTACAGAAGTTATATAGTATTTGTAGAAAGTGTAAATAATATTATAATTAAAGAACACCTTTCAAATCACGCTGCATCCCACACACAGCAGGGTAGGCAAAGGGAACCTAGTGCTAAGACACTCCGTTCCCCATTTTTCACCGAATTCTTTAGGCATGACTTGTTGTGTGGCGGAACTCGGCGCTGTGCTTTACCTCGATACTAGAGCGAGAAAATGGAGAATATAAATTTTAAATAAATAGGTATTCATATATTTCCTCTCTGCTCAACCCACAACCAGTCTCGTTTATAGTCACACACACAGAACACATTTACTTCGTCACACACTTGTACCCCTACACCAAAAGAGTCCAAGACTAGCTTTCGAACATCTTTCAAAGACAATTTTTTTGCACAAACCATTCTTATAATTGTCATTTAATATTTTTTTTGCGTTTAATAAAAAAAATATTTTATTGCGTTTAATAAAAAAAATATAATAAAATAAACTTAAGTACAAGCACAAAAATATTAATCTTTCCAGTATTGCCATAATACCAAAATTGTAAACACATATGTCAAACTCATATGTCTCTCTTTAAAAATTAAGAGCGTTATTAACGGTTTTGTATTTTCGTTTACTTTATTATCACATTTTATAGCTTATATTGCATTTATTAACTAAATAAGTAAATAATCGTATTAAAATAACTTAATTAAGTAAAAATGTCACAACAACAGACCAAAAACTGTATAACTCTCCGTGGTTCGGCGCAAATTATTTGTGAATATTTGAGTAAGTTTCCCAATCCCTAAATGGCATTATTTGTATACTTAGAATATAAATTTCAATAATTTCAACATATTTTCAGAATTCGCTATTAATTCAGTATTGTTTCAAAGAGGACTATATCCACCCGAATCGTTTAAAGCGGAACAGCAATATGGGATGACGTTACTGATATCAGAAGATCCCCAAATCAAGAACTTCCTTTCTAATCTTCTATCTCAGAGCGAAGGTAAGAAATTGTTAGTTCTATATATTATAGTAGTTCTTTTATAGTTTTAAAATCCTACAAATTTCTATAACTAATGTCACTACAAATGTATGCATGATATGATTCAAATAAGTACAATATTGGTCTACTCATTTCATACTACATTGTGTATAAGGTAACAATATTACATATTCATCAGTTTTATACCCTGATAGTTTGGATGCTTTGTTAGTTTGATGGCTGTACCTGAACTGAACCAAGGAATAATCTAAACTAAAAAAAAAAAATAATTATCCATCCAATTATTATTTGTTTTTAGAATGGATTGTAAACAAAAAAGTGAAAAAACTATCACTAATAATTCTCAATGTGGCTAACAAAGAAGTTCTAGAGTGCTGGGATTTTAATGTACAGTATGAAGATGGGGATATAGAACTATCAAAAGAAAAGCATGAAACAACGGGAAGTAAAGATTTAAAGAAAATAAAACAAGAAATTAGAGATGTAATGTTACAAGTGGCAGCAACTATATCATTTTTGCCACTATTAGACTGTAGATGTTCTTTTGATGTGTTAGTTCATGCTAAAACAGATTGCGATGTACCCGAGAAATGGGCTGAAGCAGATCCTGTTAATATTGTGAATGCACAAAATGTACAGTTGAAATCCTATTCTACGAGTTTACATAAAATGGAAACAGTTGTCAGTTATAAGCTTGTTGATTAATTTTTTTAGTAATATAGAGTTTTTTGGTAAGACTGATAATTTTAGTGAAGTGGCAGAAACAATTTTATTTAGTGTCGCAGGTTTAGTAGTAAATAAATGATTTTGAAACATATTCATTCACATTACTTTACAAATAAATTTTGTATAACATACAAATTTAATCCATGGAGAAAAAAATCTTCTTAGCATTCATTCCATGCATAAATTCTTTTTAGTTACTACAAAATCATTTCTGAAATTAAAATTTGCATTGTTTCCATTAAAATTGTCACTATTTTTTAATTTGCTGTAAGTACTGCTTTTACATTTTAAGAATACTCTCCCAATTAAATTATTCTTTCACACATGTTCACCCAACGGTGCGATGCAAAGGAGGGTAATGTGTTTATCAATCTATATATATATGTTTGTATATATATGGCATTGTAGAGACCAAAACTATTGATCAACTTTGATTATTAGTATGTCAATCAATTTCTTTAACTTTATGAGTGTCACTAAAAAAATACAACCAGATATTGGAAAAGTGAAAAAAATATGTTAGATGTTTTTTATAATTTTTTCATTTTATGTAATTTAAACATTTTTTCTATTTTATCCTGTGATAATATGTATAATAAGTAATTTTAAACATAAGATCACTCATGAAGTATTTTTTAATTTATTTTCTATGCTTTGTACTAATAAAATAAATTATGGGAGTAATCTTTAGTTTTCTTGGCCTTTTTTAATATAGTATAACTTTTTTTATACCTCCACACTGTATCCATCACATAGCTACGACATAGGATATAAAGCACATAGGATATAAAGGGAACTTAGGAACCTGATGTTAGGACACTCCATTCCCATTAAGACACTTAAGTTTCCTGCTATCGATGATGTGTGAGGAAATGAAAATATTAAACATTTCCTAGAGTGGGAAAAGAACCCACAATCTGTCGCGTTTACAGTCTTACACTTGTGCCCTTGCACAACGACTAGCCTCAAAATAATGTTCTAAATTTCACTGTCGTATTGATTTTTAGTATAATATAAATATCTCTTTATTACTTTTGGGCATACATATAATACCTGTAAACAATCCAAATATACCGAACAAAACATCTCAAATAAAAGAACGAATTTATTTAATTATTTAATATAACAAAGCACTTAAAAATAGCGTTTTAAGAGTACAATAAATAATGTCTACTCAGCAAATAATACTGTACAAAATAGTTAATATAACTTAACATTTCGATATTAGTTAAAAAATTGTTGAGTTTTTTTATATTTATACTTGCCTCAAATTCTTACAAGAAAAATGTTAATTGGAAAGATGATTTTTTAAATTTACATAAATATAGTTTGTTTAGATATTAAATAATCTATCTTTCATTCATGGATTGGCATTTAGTTAATAAATGAAAATTTTTATATTTGTAAATAAATTACTTAATTCATAAAAAGCGTATGGCAATTGGCTATAAAAAATACAGTTATAAATATTAAAAATTTACATCTAAGGGTGCATAGCTATTACATTTTTTAAAATATTTCTTTTTAATCAAAAATTTCACGTGGGAAAGAATATAAAAAATTAAATAATAATTCCATCTGGGTCTTTATTCTCGTATAAATTTTTAAGTATAGAAACTGATTTAAAGCATAAGCATTCTACATCGTTTGTATAGCAAATATGCAACTATTATATTAGGAAAGACTATCTACTTTTAATAAAAGTAGATATAGTCATTCCTAATGTACAAATATTAAGTCTGTAGTCAATTTGAAAAAATATATGTTCAAAATGTATTTTAGTTTGCAGATTATGATGCGCCGAAAGCTACATTTTTAAATTAGTATAAAGTTAAAAAAATATAAGTACCTGTACAAATAACACTAAGCACTAACAATATTCACAACTACGTTTTTGAATAAATAGATGCAAAAATAGGCGTTACAAAAAATATAAGGCCATATATTAAGGCACTATACCTAGCAATTTGTATAGATTTGAGATCACTATTCAAGTGATCAAAAAATATTTAAAAATTAACTAATTCTAGGTAGGTGGGTGTACATATTTCCTTTTTTTGTATTTTTTATTGGGTTACAGAAAAATGAGCTTGATAAGATGTACTTTTTTCTGTAAATTGTAGCATATTTTATATAGAGCGCCTTAATATCGTATACATTTTACCACTACCTTTTAAGCTTAATATTATATTAAGTGCGGGAATGCTTTATAAATTATATTTGTTGGAAAATAATTCGTTCGTATTTTCGATCACCATAGTCGCTCTCCCAAACCTGAAAGCAGAGAATTAAACTTTTAATACATTAGGTACATCGCAGTACAAATGATTACTCTACATTATTAATTCGTCATGTTATTCATAAAATTATATTTAATTAACACTTTATTATTTTATGAAGTAGTATTCATTAAATATCACATTAATTGTTGCCTGAATGTAATTTCATAATATACAGGTAGGTATATCTTTTTGGATGTACGTTGTAAGGCATTTGTTTTATTAATAAAAATAGAAAGTATAATGGCGCCAGTAACGTGACATTTATTAAGTAAGTCTTTAGAAGCCTAACAAATAAGTAATGTTAACATGCGGTTATTTCATCTCACAACAAATATTAAGTTTAATTCGACCCAGTTAACATGCTTCCCGTGAAGTTATTAGTTAGAGTGAAGAAGCATTAGTGTAACAGTAGAACAATGAAAAAATGTAACTAATTTATATTTTTTTAATGATTATATTTTGTGCGAATTGTAAATAAATTTTGTGCTACATAACAAAAAATATAATAGTGTTGGATAATAGTGGCGAATGTTACATTTTTCCATGTGAAATGAGTGCGGATAGTGAAGATTTTAGTGAACAACATAAATAAAATGATAATTTTGAACAAAATACGTACCATCTTCCGTTCATTCCACTGTATTCAAATTCGAAGGTAAGGAAGAAAATAAAATAATAAAAATTTAATGAAAAAAAAAACAAAATTTTCGCCTCTCTGTTAATTCCAACACTCATTCTTTTATTGTGATTTTGGTATTTTCATTACATTATACAACTCAATAATTTTCGCCTTAGTATTTGTTGTGAGACTACAAATAAAGTAAAATGGCGTCATTAGCGAATCATTCTGCTCTACAACATTATGACGTCACTTCACCCAAATGCCCTATAATCCTCAGACTGAACTAAAATAAATAGTTCTTTCTATTTAAATTACAGTATAAATAATGAACTTAAATATTGAACTTTATACAAAAAAAAACAACTAATAAAACCAGAATAAATAGATTCGGCTCCTATATAGAAATGTAAGTACATAGATAAAGTAAACAGAAATAGTGATGTCGCTATATCCACAACCATTCTTCTATTGACCACACAATAATTATAATTATTTAATTATCTAAGGTGGTATTAAAACTGCTATTTGACTAGGTGGAGTATATCTGGTATGAAATTGGAAATTTTGAAATTATAAAAAATATTACAAATACTTTTTAAATCGCATTAATGGCTTTATCAAAGCCAATTTTCATAAAAAAAGGTCTACGACAAACATTCACTTGTTGAATAATTTTACAAAACAGGTAAATATAAATTGTTGCAAAACATTATCGATTACACAATACCTATTCAGAGAAAAAAATAATTTACTATTGTAAAGTCATTAATGCAAAGATCAAAATCTAAAAATGATATTTAAATAATCTGTGCGTAGCGAGGGTCCATTTAGTTTAACTGTAAAAAAACTTATCCTAATAGATATGTACAAACTTGCAAGTCTCATCAGAATAATATTACCTAAATGAGTTTCAAACCTTATTAGTTAATAACAATATAAAAAATTGTAAAATTACAAAATATGTGTAAAATATTTACAACTTCGAACATAAGTATGATAGAACGACATAATTTTTAATTTAATTATGTTTTTGCTTTTTTCAATCGCGGATTTTTTTTGGCGAAGAAAAAATATGCCAAATATTTTCGACAATTTTCGGTATTTTAGTAAAAATTTAGTAATCGTGCTAATTTTCACTTATAATTATAATCTCACTGGGCCAGCTATTCATACATAATATGTAGATATATTACATTTTATATCTAGAATAATTTAAAGCTTTCACAAAAAAGTTTATAAGCATACGAATTTCCAGCAAAAAAAGTAAATGTTTGTGCGTAATAAATAAAAGAAGCTGCATGTGCTCTCATCTTACCGCGAGAGGCATGAGATTCAAAATTAAAAATAAAAAATAAAAATGGTCATTAAAACAGCTGACCCTAACAATAACGTTGCAGAATGCAACAAATGAAGCATTTCTAGTTTCGCTACAAAATGTTGATGAACTAATATAATAAATTAAAAAAATTAAATTACTTAACCGGCATAGGAATTAAGGGGAATAATAAGGAATATATTTTTAAGTTCTACTTCGCATAGACATATAACATGGAATAGTTAGCCATATATAAAAAAAAAAGTACAGAGCAGATTTTTTTCTAAAGAAAAATAAGCATAAAAGTATTAGTAAAAAAAAATTACCAATTCCAAAATTATTATAATCACACGCTATATGTCTATGATACGAGTGTCCGATTATATTATTTGCATACAGATTCTTTCAAAATTCCAATTTAACTTACTATAACAAAAAAAATAATTTCAATATTTTTTTTTATATATTAAAGTAGGTTATTTTTATATTTTTAGTAACAATTCCATAATTGTATCCATAATTGTAAAATAATATTTTTTTCGTATATTTGTAATAAATAAAATTGGAATAGTATAAAAAGATGCAGCAACAATTTTGGTGGGTAACAGCTAACAGTAGTAGGACGTGGAGAGGCCCAGTTTGCATGTGTAGGAATGATACATACTGCTCCGGTTCGACACGTCCTTGTTTTCGCAGCGTTGCCCGTTGAAACCTTCTGGGCATCTGAAATTGTTGAAAACAACCAATTTATTAATATTTCTTTTGAGATTCCTATCTTTTGACGCAAAGGGCAGGCTGGATAGAGTTTTCTCTACTATATACCCACTGTGGGATGCCAGCAAGTAGATCTATAAGTAACCAAATCAATCTATTTCGTAATAGCATTATTGCTATTTGCGACCATTTCGTTTTCCAAATATGAGATATAATATAGCTACAATGGAAATATTAACAGGGTAAAATGTAAGGATTACCATTGTCGAGCGTAGAGGGATTTAGTAAGTAGGTACTGAAATATTTTTGCAAAATGTAATGAAAGCGATAATAAAAAAAATACCTTAAATAAGTAGAAATGAAATAAAATAAATATTAAAGAAAATTTGGACGCCCGCCTTATTTGAGGTTTTTATTTAAAATTGTATTTGAGTAACCTCGCTAGAGTGTAACCTCATTCTTTTAACAACTATAGTTTTACTGAGGAAGTGGTTAAATTGATTTGGTAGCGTTGCAACGAAATAGTCTGGATGGGCTTCTGTTTCATAATTCATATATTTTATGTCATCACAAACTGCCTATGATTTTAGGAGAAAGGATTTTATGTAATACTTATTATATTGTGATTGTAATTTTATTCCATTAAAAAATACTTCACTCATGTTATGTTATCTGTAAAACTTACTTGCAAGCCTGTTCTTGAACTACTTCAAAAAATAAACAAGTGCCTCCATTTAGACAGTAGGAGGCAGGGTCCGGCATGGGGCACGGCGCACCGGGTGCTGGAAATGTATATTTTTTATATTATCTGTTCTAGTTATTCACCAGTCATTATGTTTAACCAAATAAATATTCAATACTTCTAATGTTTTTCGACTTCTACGTACATCACGGGATCATTGTGTATTGACTCGCTACCACTGAAAGATATATTATAAATATCTTGGAGTGGGATTGAAAGCTACTATTAGAAGGCCACTTTAAGTATCAGAAATGAACAGTTTCATCATCTTGATAACATCGATTCATTTAGAGAATCAGCATTTAAGTGATGTGTTGACATCACATCAACTTGTTTGTTTGTTGTTTAAATAATGAACAAAGAAAAAACTTACTTATGGGTCTCCATTAGACGTTTTTCCTTCATTCAAACAATTACAAAACAAAATATATAGAAAAAATATGATTTTTTTATAGAACCAGCTATAAACTGATATTCATACGAGTACATACAACAATGATGGGTAACAGTTTATTGGCCATTCTTACTTTCGCAGAAGCATATGTGAACTCTGTCACATTGACTGTGTGACAGTAAACAGTATGCCTTCCAGTTATGATACTCTTAGGGAGTTCTGTTATACGAGTTGTATTCACATTGTTCTTGTAAACAATGTAGTGTAAACAAACATTTGTTATTTGCATTTTTATGTTTATATAGTTATATCTTAACGTTCTAATTTTTTGCCTATATTGAGATTTTAATTGTTAGTGGGTGAAAGATATCACCGCTTTAACATATACTTGATTAATATTT
Source organism: Heliconius cydno galanthus (assembly GCA_036379175.1). Taxonomy (NCBI): domain Eukaryota; kingdom Metazoa; phylum Arthropoda; class Insecta; order Lepidoptera; family Nymphalidae; genus Heliconius; species Heliconius cydno. The sequence continues at coordinate 347,445 of JAKRZM010000867.1, forward strand.
TTTAACAGGATTTAAGTATTTTTTCAGTAACTCCTAACAATACTAAGGCTATGTTTAAACTACCTACAAAACTACCAAATCGACAAAAATCATAGTTTAGTTTATAATTTAATATATTTTTTGGATTCTGAATATACCTAATACTTGTATGATAAGAGGATCTTTAGTTATTGTGGAATGATCACTCCGAGTAACATAATTTCAGTGCCAAAATAAATAAATGTAACTTCGATCGTCGTGTTACTGTTGGCATCGTAAATGTTTCCTACATACACAATATAGTATGTTCTTGCTAGCACAGCTTCGCACTCGTGGTCTATCTCCGACAACACGGCAAAGTGGGTTACATCGTAACGATTGACATAATGTAGTATTTATAGTCCATATAGCCTTTCTTATAAATGGACTATCTAACACAAATCATTTAACCAAACAAACTTTCCCTATAGATCAAATGTGACTTTTTATTATACAACTTCAAATGTAACAAGCTAGTAATTATTCTGTTAATCACTATTAAAATTAAAAGCTTGCGATGTTTATCACTCAGCAACTGACGTCGTATGACTCAATACATATGAAAATACTAGGAATAGCTAGTTTCGTATATTACACAAAACCTATAAATGTTAATAGATTTTATAGTTTTCTCTATAGATTAACATATTTGATATAATATTCTTTATTCAAATGGACTTTTACAAGCACTTTTAAATAGTCGACTGAACCAAAACTATATTAATATAACAACAATTCTTACGTGTATCCGGCGTAGCAGTGATCTGCGGCAGAACGCTGACATTAGCTGTAGCGGTCGCCGGCGGCCCCACGGCGCCCTGCGCCCTGCACTCGTACGACGCGGAGTCGTCGCGGCGAGCATGCCTTATTACTAATACCGAGCGCCTCCTGCAATTCATATTTTTGTTTTATTTGTCTATAGAAAATATATTTAGAGAAAGGGCGGCGTATATGTAGTTATTTCTTTCAGAAAGCTACATACACATTTATGTGTATGAAAGTTTCTAAGTGCCCTCTGATACAACTGACTAACCAGACTGATCAAACGAGCCGTGAAATTAATACTCATCGCTTTATTATAATTGCTTCTCCAATTGCGTTGTCCTTTTCATTTCTAATGTATGCAAATATTATTTCGTAATGTGACGTATATGGATGGACGGATGAAAATATTACAGGTAAATGCAGTATTCATTTTTTCATAGGTATATTGTGTTATTAGTTTCACACTATATATCATTTATAGTGGGTTAGGCCTTTTCCTACTACCTAGGTTTCCTCTGGAACCTAATGTTAAGACAGTCTTCCCCAACACGCCGCCCAATTTTCGAGACTGCGTACTGAGTGGTGGAGCTCAACACTGCAATTTTTCCCGGTACCAGAGCGAAGAAATAAAAAAAAATCATTCTCACGACCAGTTACAAGAGCGACCCGTAACTAGAGCGAAGAAATAAAAAAAATCATTCCCATGAGTGTGCATCGAACCCACAACCGTCACGTTTACAGTCAGACGTAACGCCGCCACGACCACCTCAAGTACCTACTTGTTACCCAATAATATATTTCTAAGTTGGTTAATCACGATATTCTTCACTTTAACTCGACTGTCTGTATAAACAATTAGGACGACGTAATCGCTTTGAGGCAATGGACCATTGCACATTAGTAATGTAAACAACATAATACATATTTATTTGTATGTATTTTA